>WBMW01003681.1:334072-463681 GCA_013396635.1 Penelope pileata | reverse complement strand
CGCCCACCCGCGCTGGCGGGCGGCAGGCGCTCCCCGTGGGGCGCCGATGGGTCCCCGCCCCCCGGGCCCGGCGGGGCCGCCGGCTCACGTCCACCTCCCCGGCAAAAGCACTTTTTACATTTATTTATTTTCTTACCACCGGTGTCTAAATAAATCTTCGCGGAGCTCGGATTCACGCGCTAATGGGAACAAATAAGCATCCCCCAGGATTGCTTATGACTCTGTGATACTTCAGTCGGTGCAGCACGGCAAGCTGCCACCGCGCTGCCTGATGAAGGCAGCACGACGCCAACGGGAACATCCCTCTCATGTAACTTTGCCACGTATCAGGGGACAGAGCCGCACTTTTGCCCCCCGAGGTGGTCCCCGAGGGAGCCGTGCACCTAACGGCTGCGCACTGTTGCACATGCAGCCCCCCAGGGTACAGAAATGTTCTGTCCGGAACCAAAATGTTACCGAGCTCCGCAGGTGAGGCCATCGGCATGTGTGGTTGGTAACGGACATTTGTTCCCTGCCATGAGGCCATGGGAGCTGCCAGCAGGAGGTGACCCGTCTGCCTTGAAGCCACCACGCCTCGAGCAGAACTGGCGCTTTCGCTGTCTGAGAAATAAAAGGCTTAATTAAAAAGTCAAAGAGAAATGGAGAGGGTCACCAGGCACAGCCGTACGCAGCACGTTGCCGTGCTGAGACTCGAACGCAGGCGGAGTTGCTGCCCTGAGTCGCTGCCAAGGCAAACTTCCCAGGCACTACGTCCACCATTCACACTGCTCAGAGCCACCGTATGGACTGAACCGGGCAATGCCATCCGCCCAAGCTCACGTGCTCATACAGAACCTCAAGCAAGGATAGCTTCATGCACCACAACCACCCTATCTCAGGCTTTTTTGAATGAGAGCTTTAATTAGGTCTTAAACCATTGCTAACCTGAAATTGTCAGAAGCAAAGCCCTGGAAAAGTCTGATTACGCTGATAGGGGGCTCACTGTCACAAGCGGTGTTGGTCGTGCAGCCCAGCACAGCTCTCATTGCACCGCGGTGGCACACGCGTGGCTGCTGAGCCCCCAGCACTGCTGCAGCGCGGAACTGGCACTGGGCATGGCCCCGTGCCCAGGAGCGAAGGGGTTCCATGAAGCACCAGGAGCAGCTGTTGAGGCTTGCTGAAAGAGCTGAAAGGCATGCTTGGAGTAATCCAGGCTTCTATATCATAACTAACTTTGGTTAATTAGCCCCAGCAAATCAATGGTGGGGAGCCTTCAGTGTTAATTCAACAGCACGTCTTAGGATGAAGTTTGGACAGTTATTTTGATTTTATCGGGGTGCTCTCTGCTTTTCTCACAGCTCCAGTTCCTCAATGAAACCCCATAGATGCAGACTGGTGTTTATGTAGGTTTGATGTAGTCCATGCAGAAGCACTGAGCAGAATGCAACAGGACGGAATACAAAAGGTCAGTTCAATCAGGAGAAAATGCAAACATTTTGAAATGCTTCCTGAGTAGAATTCAAAAAGTTTAGGCTGTAAATACGAAAATGTCAATTTTAAAACATTGGACATCTGGACGCCTACCTGTGCGATCTGCTGTAGGGAACCTGCTTTGGCAGGGGGGGATTGGACTCCATCTCTAGAGGTCCCTTCCAACCCCTGCAATTCTGTGATTCTGTGATTTCTTCTTCATCTTTTTAAAACACGTTAGTGCAGGAAAAAGTACTATGTCTAAGTTGTATCATTTTTGTTCTTAAAATGCCTAAAGGTGGTTACGAGTTTGCCCAAGTTTTTCTGATACCTTCAATCCGCATCTCCAGCCCTCCAGCTAAGAAAGCTCCCTGCACAGTCCCTGCCCTCTGCGTGGGTTGCGTGATCTGCATCTGCAAATTGAAATCCCATTTTTCCCATTATAGATGGGATGAGATCCATTAACAGCTTTCTGAATTAGGAGCAATACCTTAATGGAATCTAAGCCAGAGGAAGAACAACCACCTGGTGTGGTGATGGCAGAGCGTGGTAGAAGCACCAGCCGTTTTCTGTACCTGCCATAAACTTCATTACTTCCATTGATTGTAACATATTGTGGACTACAGCAGCTCTGCAGGAAGAAAGCAAGAGTGTAACAGCAAGCAGATCCTAGGAAATGATGAAGGTTTCTAGAAAGATGGTGAAATAAAAAAGTCATTTTTAGGAATGTAGAAGTTTGGCGAGGAGGCAAACATGAGCCCGACCTGTTGTACCATGCTGACAGGGAAGATCTGTGCAAGTTCAGCACAGGGACCCTCTCCCGTTGTTTTGCTCTCACCTCCCGTCGACTGGGTTCATCTCTGGCCTACAGCTCTGAGGCCTTGGTGCCAGTGGCTGAGGGGTGACAGGGACACAACTGCACCCATGTGCTGTCACCAGCACAGACACCTCCTGCCCTCACCCTGCTCTTGTTTGGGAATGGGAGAGAAGTTGGCTACCATGGATCCTGACAGGTCCAAATAAGCAAAGTTAAAAATAAACTCTGGACCATTTACCTCTGTCACGTCAGGAGCGTATGACAGGATACTTCACAGCCTGCTCTGTCAGAGAGATCTCTTACTATACAGGGAAGAACATTGCTTCCCTCATGGCCACGAACATACCATTTCTTCAGTTGACCTTCTGGATGTCACAGGCTGGGGGATGTGGGGCTGACAGGCTGCAGGTTTGGCTTGAGGGCTGCATGGGCCTCTGTGCTCTCCAACAAGTGTGGGAGCAGCCAACATATCTGAGAGAGTACGGTCGGATATGATCAGAAGAAATAATTTTCTTTTCTTATTAATTCCCTGTGCTTTTCATTGAAATGATCAGAAAAGTGTGCCGATGTGTTGACCACAGCCATCGAAGCCTGGTTCAACACTTCATCTATGCAGTCTGTGTAGATTACTGTGAGAGGCTGCTCTGGTAGCCGTGGGTCTCCCTGAATGGAGTTAGGCAGCTTGCGTTCTCTTCTGCAGCAATGGGACAGTCCTGTCAAATTGGTGGTTCTTTCTGTGAATGGCTTCAGATTTTCTTGGGTGCCATTAAGTTTCACTTCAAGCTTCGTCTGCTATGGTCAACTTATGGGCCTGGCTCTTAACTGATGTGATGCTAAAGAGAGAATCATAGGTCCTAAAAGATGGAGCACTGTAGATACCACGAGATTCTCCTTAATCCACCAGCATCTTAGGATAAGCAGCAGTGATTCTACTGGAGTGCTTTAAAAACCAAGAGGGTTCAGGAATTTTGAGATGACCAGGGCTAGTTGTTAACCAGCCTCATGGGAAAAGACTACCATTATGATATTTGCTTGAATCGAAAAATATCTGACCAGCTAGGTAGTGCACTGAAGAAATCTCTGCTCCTAGCTAAAACTAAATCTGCTTTCCTCTACTTGTTTTTCCATCTATATGTACCTTAAAATTGAGTACTTTGAGGGCTTTTCTTGTTATTGTGGAAACCAGTCATAAGCAGAAATGTTCATGACCATGGACTCTAGACCTGAGTGACCTTTATGTGAGAGTAATGCAAACGTCTTACAGAAATGAGATGTCAGAATTTGGAGGGTTAGGGTTGTCAGATCATATTAGATCATTTCTGGATAAGACTCATCCTTCATCTAAAGTGAAAAAATACCATTTTAAATAAAGAATCCACTTATCAAATCCACAGAGTGGATCAAGTTCTAGATTTCTCAGGCTTAACTCATCAGTTTCACCACACTGCTCTTCAATTAAGAAGTCAAAACAGATTTTCAACAAAATGGCCTCTAACAGTTACTTTTCCTACTGAGAAACAAAGTTACACGTTTTCAGAGACAATGAAATGGAGTCAAACAAAGTAAGGAAATTTGGGCGCTACTTAAAATTGTTTGTTAATAACATCTAGTTAAATTCAAACTGAGAATTTTTAATCAGAGAATATCATCTAGCAATAAATTTTATTCTATGAAAATAAGTTGAAACATCTTTTTAGTAAAAATTAAGAATAGGATGCCTTGATTTTTCAAATAATTTCTCCAAAAGTTTGTGCTATTTTTTTTTCCAACACTGCTGAAAAATCCTGCCTTATAATAATTTGACTCTTTGTTAGAGATAAGTATTTGCTAATTGGAACTGCTTTGCTGATATCTATACCCTTACTGGCTGATACTCTATCAAGGGATCTAGACAGTCAGAGCAAGATAAAATTAATTCTTGTTTTCAAGTAGGGAAGTGACCTTCAATAAAAAGCAAGATAAAACAATTTTAGAATATTTAAGAGGACTGTTTTTACAATCCTTTCTCAGATTCACATTAATTGATTTTGAATTCCCTGACCAGGGACCGAACAGATTGACTCTATACCATAGGTTATTGTAAGTACACGAGCACAATAATATTCAGATATTGAAGTAAAATAATTGTTTAGGTATGTTTACTGAGCAAGAAAATAATATTGTGTAGCCAATACATTAAAAAAAAAAAAAAAGGCTTTTAGAAACTTTAGTAGTAAATTATACTTGCCAAGTATACTATAGTTGTATACTGTGATAGTGTAATTGCAAAGGGTGAGTATACAGGTGAGAAAGGAAGCAGGGGACAGAGATCGCTGCAAACTAGAGTTGTAAAAGTCCTTTATTGAAATTATTTACTATGGAAAAGGAAGTCCTTAAAAGTCCTTAGAGAAAGTTAAGCACACAACAAAGATTGTCTACTTGGAAAAATGTATGTACATAATCCTTATCACATCTAAGTTGACAGACTGTAACACATAATGGTGCCATAATAGGTCAGGAGAAAAGGAATTTGTCTAACTGAAAAGATATGGAAAAGTTGTATAGACTTGGGTAAGAAGCAAGGACTTCAGTTTAAAGTGAGGAAGAGAAAGGAAGTTGTCATCTTTCAAACACAGAAACAACTCACAGAATGCTGTTTTAAGCTGCAAAGTCTCCTGGGGAATTTACTGTCAGTCCTGCAAGCTGGCTTTATTTTCAGCTCTGGGTCAGCACTCAGAGGATGGGATCTAGCTGTATAGGACAGACCCTTCTGATAGCTTAAATATGGTAGAGAAGAAAATGGAAGAACTAGAAAGAAATCTAGCTATTTTACTAATACCAGAATTTTCTTCATACATTTCTTTTACTTCTAGTCTCAGAATCTCAAGTTACTATCTTTCAGAATAAACATTCATTTTGATTTTTGTTCTTAAACTTGTACAGAATTGAAGTCCAAAAAAGCTGATCAAATTGGGCTATACAGTCTCTTTGGAAATAGCAAATCCAAATAAACTTGTGTGGATGTGCAGCTACCATGGGATCCACACTCAAAGAGATAACTGGGGCTGTCTTCCAAAACTGCTGGAGTCTATGCAGGAGCTCGTGCTGCAGGGTGCTGGGGTTTGGGAAGGAATTTAACTGACGAGTATTTAAAAAAAAAAAAAAGGCAAAACAAAATAATAATAATAGTAATAAAAACAAAATAAAGTTTTAAGATCTGAAGACCTGAATGAGTGAACCGAGATGTCAGGTTCATGCATCTGGTTCTCACGGTCTGAGAACTGATGGGCATCTGAGTGCCAAAGGAAGGAACAACTACAAACCACCTTAGCCTGCCTTTAAATAAGGTGTCAAGATATGAGCTGGGCAATTCCTCAGTGCGGTAGTAATTATAAACATGCAAGCAGAAGACAGCACAAGGGAGTTCTTGAGACTGTACAGGTTTAGGGTTTTTCCGATTTGCTTATTTCACTGAAAAGACCCCAAAAGTGAGGAGACCACAATCCAAATTGTCACAAAAATAGCTTCTCAAACTCCATATACAATCTAATTTGAGTCCTCTTCAGTGTTTCTGAAGGAGCATGCGTATAAGTATAATCTGTTTTCAAGTAGGTTAATGATTCTTGAAATCTTTAAAAGAAACAGAAATTTAGGAACAGTACATACAGCTATTTTATTCTGGTGACCATGATGGTTACTCTACCTTTGAGGAATGACAAAAGCACAGAAAGAGATGAATGGACAGATATATTCTAACAAGTGATCAGGAAGCAAAGCAATGAAATGGAGTGAAGATCTGCTGTTAATCCTGACTGAGAAATGCAAAAAGTGGAATATTACCTAAGAACTGTAGAACAGAATCTTTGCATCCTGATCATCAGATAATCAAACAGGAAACCATGAAGTGAATGTACATGAACATTAGCGTGTACGCTTTTGCTGGGAGAAGGGAAACAATTATGTGTTGTTGAAATAAGTAAGGAAGCATGTGGCTTGGTGGGTTGACTGTCTTCATGTAGAAAAACAAAGAATGAAATCAAAAAAATTGCTTTGCTCTATTGTATTCTCTGTAAATTTATGATTTTAAAACTTGTAAGCCAGAAAGAAAGGAATAAGTGAGTTAGAGATAGATGGCTAATTGAAAAAGATGAATTTTGAGCTGGACTGAAAATAGTCTGAGCTGGTCTGAAAATGCCAGAAGATAATCAGCTTAGTAAAGTAAGGAAACTTCCCTTGACTTTGGAAATGCATGTGGAACATATATGAATACTAGAAATTTGGCTTTTAATGGTACTATTTTTAATGGTACTCCAAGATGCATATGCGTATTGTTTTAAAAAGTTTAATACAGAATATTTGTGTTGGTGCCAAATGCCATGCTGCATAATAATTACTGTATTATAATGGTGTCACTATTCAAATATTAGGTTCAAGTTGTCTGTTTCTGAGACTTTGCAGTGTAAAATTTGTCAATATACTATCAGCAGCATAACAGATGGATTATAAAGTAGAATGACTGGAAAAAGTGAAAAGAGGATCAAAAGGTACACAGGGAAATTAATAGATAACCTATTTGGACATCCGAAGTTATTGATAGATGTAGTTTCATAATTAACATGCTCCGTTAAAAATTACTGAATTTTCATTTGGAAAATATAGTTGAAGCAATTCAACTGGAAGATGTATTTTGGGAAGATGTATTTTGAGTAAATAAAACAAAGCAAAACATTCCATTTAAATTATCTTACCCCTCCCCAACTCAACTTTTTCAAATCAGCAAAGTACAAAAATTGAGTATCTTTCCAAACCAGTGACTTTTTCCTTGGTTCCATGATTAAGATTTCGTTATTTTCCCAGAAGGGTAGAGTCTCTCAGGGTCTGTTTTTCACTACAACATGAGATTCCTTCTGAATGAGTATCAAGATCAATCAGGAGTCATGACTATGGACTATGAGGAAATACAAGTACGTACGTCTATAGACATAGATGCCACATGAAAATGAATGCAGAGGCTTCTGAGCTACAATGCTACAATTTTGCATTGACTGAAAATTCAAAACAAACATTTGTCTATGTCCAAATAAAACTTTCAGAATATTTTCTCCATCAAGTATTTCTGTGACTTCAGCTACTCCACATGATTCAGAGTTAAGAGAGATTTTAAAATTATGGAATATTCACAGGATGAAAATGCCATAATTTGATCAGCTTAAGGTGAAAATCTAACAACACTTTGGAAAATAATGAAAGACAAAGATATGCTGTAGAAATCATAAACCACGGTAATGATACAGAAAAATCCTATCTGTTAGGGCCAGAAGGGATTGCTAGATCATAATGCAAAGCAAAGGTACAATGACCTTTAATTCTCTTCCAGGATCAAATATAAATAGATCCTGTGTTAATTGTTCACACTGCTACAAAGGAGATAAATGTGCTACTTTGCTCTATTAAGATATTGGCATGTCATACATAAGAATTTATGGCAAAAGGGATTATTTAAGCTAATCGTAGGAACAATTGTATGCAAGAAAGATAATAATGTACACACTGTGGGCTAATCAGTTCATCACCTCTTTCTTGTCTGTGGTTATGCCTGACTGCCACTAGTAAACCAGGACAGAATTTCAGGAGTCTCCCAGCTGCTGCCCCTCTTAACACCGCTCTTATGCCCTCAAATCATCCTTTCCCTTCTCCTTGTTTGTTGGTTTCTCTTTAGGCTCAGATGTTATTTTTCATACTATCTGGAAAAACAACCCAGGTACTGAGCAAGATGGCAATGCAGTACTCGACAGTGATTAAAGAACAGAGCATTGTCTAGGGACACGGTATTTAAAAGAGATGCACTCTTGCCAAGAAATTTGGATAGACATTAACTAAACGGAGATGTTTGGGAAGTAAGATCTATGTGGGATTATAGAGTTAAGCAAGATCCATCTGGAGGAAAATGACATAACAGGAACTGTCTACAAATAATTAAAGACATGTCATAAAGTAGGCCATTTTTTTGGATTAATCAAAGACAACTGAGGAACTCATTTAACATGTAGAAAGGAAAATTTAGGTTAAACATTAGGAAAGACTGTATAATGTCTGAACAAATAAGAGCTCATACACAAAACAGAATGTGCTATCAGTAGCTTAAACTGAAAAACTGTTCAAGAAGTCTTATTTCTTGGGGTGAGTGAGAAACAACTAAACCCCAGGCTTTAGAAGAGAAAGCACCAGGTGACCCCTAGAGGTCAGCTCAAGTCCACGCAACTTTGGCTACGATAACCTCAGACTTTTCCTGAAATGTAACAGAAATAGGAGACTGATTTATACCTTTGTATTCCATGAATTATACTATATTTTACCCACCCTCTAGGTGCTTTAGACGCTTACTGTTACATATGCAAACCATTCATTTTCATAAATGTTTTGCTTCATATACTGTTACAGCAAGCACTTTCACGTAACCTTATAATAAAAATGGAAAATGGTGACTTATAGGCATGAATGAATGAAAACAAGACTGAAAAGCCAAATTATCAAAGAACAAATTTGATTTTGTAAATAATAAATTTTGCAAGCCTGTAAAAGTGGAATAAAAATTGCTATAAAATTGAATTGTGCATGACAGTGACTATTTAGTCCCCAATCTTGTAATATGCATTGCAGTGAGACAGTTGCTCCCAGCATGCAGCAAAGTCCCATCCCTGGCAACTGGCGCTGGATGTTGCGTATTTTCATCCATTCAAAAATATTTCTAATAAGTCACTTCTTATTACTATTACTGTTATTATTTTCTTTGGAGATCTTAAAAATTTCTTTCTCATTTATAATGAGCTTTTGTGGACAATGGGAATACATTTTTTTCTTTCAAAATGCTGCCTGCTCTTCCTAAATATGTATTAGTCAGTAACAATTTTGGCAGTCACATTTTTGTCAAGGTAAAATCCTGTGCATGCCTGAACTCATTATTTTCAAATAGTGTTCATAATTACCTATGAAAATTATTTCTTGAATTCAGCACAGTATTAACTACAAGGGCCAGAAGGGCTGTTAATTAGCTGTTAATTATGTCTGAAGGTCTGATAGTTCTTCTGCATATGGTTTCAGCATTACATTGGCACTCCACATTGTGCATGGCTGTAGGAATGAAGAAGCGCCCTCAAAGACAAAAAAAAAATCTGTCAGGAGATGAAATGTGATGCAATTCTCTATCCGCTAATTTGTGGTGGGGTGAATGGACGTATCAGAGGGTGGGCTTTTTAGAAAATGGACTCGACTGCCTGGAAGGAGATATAAGCAATGCAGCCAGGTCGATTCAGATTTTTGTTACGAAAATTCTGCCAGATGATAAAGCATCCTCCATGCAATTAGAAAAGAAGATAGAGAAGAGTGTAGCTGGCTGCCTGACTTAGTTTGATTCATCTGTTCTGTGCCAGTTTTTGAGTGGTACCAGCATCTTTATTAAAGACACCAGTGCGTTAGAAACTTCCAACTCCAAGTATAAGCAGAGAAAAACTTAACTCTCTGGTAATTCATTTTTTTGGACAGTTTGATCTGAAAGATTTTTAGTCAAGCAGATCAAAATCTACCCACACCTTTGTAGTCCAATATAGACTCAGCTACAGCAGTCAATGGGGTTTGTGTTCCTTTTGTAGAAGTTTTTCTCAGCCAATGTCTCTCTTATGTTGTTTCAGGCAGAAATGGGGCAAAATCCCAGCAAGCTTGCACCTCTTCCCTAATGGACAATGTTTTGTTGTACCCAGCAAAATCTGAACATGCCAGAAAGAAACCTTAATTCTTGCGCCCCCCGCCCCCCCTGCCCCCGCAGGTAGCACATAATTTAGATAGGTTTTTTTTTCTTCCCATTAAAATATGGCAAGATTCACTCCTTACAATTTTCATCTTCACCTAGAAATCTATAACAGCAGTGGCAGGTGGTGATAACGAAACAATTGCTTTCAGAGCATCAGAAAAAGTAGCTTTAGGATAATCAGCATTTTGAAGTTGTTTTTCCAATCTGGAGCATAAAATCAAGCTGATTCTGTTTGCCATTGATACAGACAGCTTTGTTGTTGATAAATAAATATAATGTGCATAACCTTTTGCAGCATTTAAATAATGGATATATCAACTCCTCTTTACACATGTAAAGCACTGTGTCTTTTCAAATAAATGATGTCTTTTGGAGGCCAAAGCACAAAAGCCAATATAACATTAAATCAATTTTAACAATATATTTACTTTCAATAAACTAACCTGAAGAAAAAAAGACAATCTTAAATAATCATAATGAGCTCAAATAGAAAATCTTAATGACATTTCTGAGACAGAAAGAAGGCAATACTCTGAAAATTTGAATGGATTTTCTCTTTTTTTCCATCATGATACCTTGCATTTTTGCCACATGCACTTTGCTACAGATCTCAGCAAATAAAGAATAATGGAATCATAGAACACAATAAAATTATTCTTTACCAATCTGGAGTGTAATATAGTGAATAAAGGAAGGGGGTCGTGCCATTGGAGCAACCTAACATGACTGTAAAATTATTCAAAAGCAAAATGTTTTCCTTAAAACTGAGCCTAGAGAGGAACAGAGCCTTCTCAGACAAAAATAGCAGGGAAAATGTGCTAATAGTTCAGTAAATATGTTCAATCTGTTTTGGTAGACAATTAAGGTGAAAAATCCTTGTTCCTACAAAACTATTTCTTTGTAGCTTTTCTTTAAAAGTTATTGCTCTTGTGAGATTTATGTAGAAATTAATTCAGATTTACTATTTTTATATGATTTTATAAAAACACTGTTGTATTATCTGTAATTATTTTTTTTGCTATCTGCTGTTGCGTAATCAACAGCAACTAAATCAGCATCTCTGCTTTTTCTCTCCCATAGGTCAGCAGTAGGTAAGATAGCAATTAACAGAATGAAGTGTCACATGTATTACTTTGTGAAAACTTATGCTAACTTCTGCCACCGATATGCCTGGACCCAACTAGAATAGCAGATTTCTAGAATTACAGTTCTCATATGAAAAACTAACTTTTGATGGTATTTTAGAAATACAAAGTGTATTTCCTTACCTTTCTTAGCAGATTGGAAAAACAGTAGTCTTTCAACCTTGAAAAAACAATTCTATGTTTTTCATATTTCAGGATAAAAAATAAGTTCTCTTTTCACCTGCATTCTTTGCAACTTGCACTACAGTGCTGTCTAATGGCAGACTTCACATATTTCTTTAGCCAGATCCATTGCCAAACTTGCAAAAGCCCTCCCTCAAAATGTAATAAAAGAAATAGACTGATGGATTTCAGTGATGCTCCATGTATACTCACAGTTAAATACTTATCTAACGTCTTGGATAAAAAAGAAGCAAATAAAAGGATGACAGCATCAGGACAAGATTGTGTCTCAAAGAAAAATGCAAGACTGGCAAAGGATGTTTTAAAATAGGTCTTAAGTAATGACAGCAACAGCAGAGGCTAATCACATTGTCTGACTCTAAGATCAGAGCAAAGAGTTGCCAAGAGCAATCAGTGCAGGCTGGGGTGGGGATGGTCTTCATGAAGGAGGAGATTGCCTTTCCAGGAAGAAAGTAATTCAGTTAGAGAGGGAAACTGAATGATTCTTTTTCATAGAAATACTTTGGTTTATCTGGTTTGGATAAACAGAGACAATCACAAGAAATATTTGATGTTCCTATTCTTCAGACAAGCCCAATAAATAAAAAAAATGCTTCAGATCAGTTAAGTAATTGCTGTTATGGCTCTCCAATGAAGGCTAGATTTGAGTAAGAAAGCAAGAAAATCTTTCCTCAATGAGGAACTTCCAGTAAGAACTCATTTTAAAAAAGATGTTCCTGATCCTGGCGAAAAGACTGGCTGACTAAGATAGCTGATATACTACTGCAAGAAGTTTTGTCTGTGTTAAATGGCAGCGAACTCCTCAGCACCTCTAAGTGAGTGTTAATTAACATCATTTTCTTACAGTCCACTCAGCTGTTCAACACTTCTACCTCTCTATGCTGAAAACATCACCTGACTGGCATCTGAACAAGGTTGGTTCTGGAAATGGTGATAAAATCTGAGGTCATGGTCACATACTTCTTAGGGCTATGGAGAATACATTAGATGCCAAAAAACCTCACCAAAACCACTAGTGTCAAAGTAGTTAGAAAACAGCTAATGCAACCTGATAGACAATAGACTTTTTTGGTATTGTTCTGTCAGTTTTTAGAGGATCTTTTCTACTGTAAGTGAGGACAAAGGATACTAGGACCGTTCAAGTTCACAGTCTGTACACTGCTGCAGCATGCATGAGGAGATCTCATTGTTCACACTGGAAAACTTACTTTTTGATATTTTATTTCTCCCATTTAGGTCCCCTCCATTACACAGCAGCCTGCCCTTTCTCAGTTTCCTGTGTTTGCCAGGGCTCAGTAACGTATCTTATGATTTCAGGGTAATAGTTACCTTCCTGATAAGCGTCTACAAATTTCTGAAAACCAAATGCATTCAAAACTGACCATTCAGGACATAAACGTTGAAGTGCTTTATATTTTTAGAGATTATTGCAGGTTACAGGCTGCTGGAATGGTAGTTAAACAGCTTTTAAATTTATCACTTAGATTCTGTAGTTGTCAGATCTTAATAATTGCAGTCCTCTTTATTTTGATAGATGTCCTGGAAGGAAAAGCCATAACACTGCACAAAATGCTTCTGGTGGTTTAACGAATGGTGCTCTTCTTTGTGAGTAAATAACAAATTAGCGAACAAGCCACAGGCCGCATTACATAAACATTACACCTAATTAGTTTCAGTTGTAAGGAGAAAAGCATTTTGTGTTGTTTTCTTTTTTTCTTAAGTTTCCCAGAAAATAGATGAATTTTGCTGACTGAGTCATATCTGGGATAATTTGCTTCATTTTATTCAATAAATTACCTAAATTGTGTGATTCTCATACTTCTTCATTTGATACACTAATCTTTTGATCGTTACTATTTTTTTTCTGTTCCTTTCTTTTTCTCTCTATTTTTCACACTTATTTTCTGCGTCTTGTGTTCCCTGATCTACACTCAACACTTTAAAAAAAAATTCAATTTAAAATCAAAAAATCAATTTGTGGTAATGTTAAAATAGATATGAAATGACTACATTCCAGATAATTGAATGAAATACTTGATCTTAATTACAAGTCAGAATTTATTAAAGTTCCTAATGAGGTATCAAGGAGTTTGGTAACAATGTACTAATATTTTACCACTTCTACTAATGCACTGGAATTTAAATTATGACATTTGTCTAGAGGTATTTCAGTGAAGGAATATGTATACTCACAAGCAGATATTCTATCATGTTTATCAAAGGTTTTGAGATTAAATTTCAGTTCTGATAAAGTTTAAAGATGCTGATGCAAAGATCAGGACTTCTAAATAAAATGGTTAGAAAAATCAGAAGCAGTGAAACATATGATACAGCAGTGATGCAGACGATAGTCTACAGCTATTCTTTGAATAACCACTGAAATAAACTGGACTGATCCTGCATGTTTGCAGGAGAGAAGCTTAAAGCAGTGAAAAAGTATGAGCAGCAAAGGACAAACTGTACATATTGCTGGGAACTCTGTATTAGTCTGAAATGACTTTTTATTACATCTTCCAAACTATTACAAGGTTTAACCTCTTGGGAAATTTTCATTAGTTGTTGAAAAAAATGCCATCAGCCAGCCTCTGTTTTTCAGTTAGGGATTCCTCTCAAGAAACTCTGTGTAGCTGCTGGCTTTGATCTTTGTCCCATTATTTCAGTCTCATGCTTCCTCTCAAAGAGCCTGATAATATCCACTTCATGATAAAAATAATTTAACTGCCAAATGAGAACTCCCCTGATAAGTGTAGAGTTTCTGGATGTTATTAAAAACATTACAGAACAGAGCAACAATTACAATAAAGCACACCCTTTTAACATCTGAAACAAGAAAGACAAATTATATTTCAAAATAAAGGATGAAAAAAGTGGGGGATGGCTCAAAAGAGCAGTCACGATAAATGTGACCAAGAGTTACAGAAATGTAATTTCTGGAGTAGTATCTCAAGATTTATTAAACATTTGTAATGATAAAATGAGAAGTTTTCTAACAGTGAAGAAGTCTGGCATGCAAGATGTTTCTACACTGAAGACACAATTAATTTCTGGTCTAAATTTAATGGTAGGAGCCCTAAAAAGTTGATGGTTATGGAAGACCAAACAGTGGACACTTGAGTTCCATAAATCATTATCCCAAATGGATTAGTGACTTGTAAATTAAGATGTTAAAAGGGACAAGTTTCACATGCTGGAGTTGAACACACCTGCGGTTTTTAGCATCAAAATCTTTTAGCAGGAAGTCCCATTATTTATTTTGTTTCTAAGGAGCATGAATGTAAAAATAAACCCTCAAGATGGGCTTGCTGATATCCACAAGCCTAATTTCTTTACTGTCTATAGCACGGTGCCACTGACCAAGCAGAGTACTTTAGGTTGTCTTACTGGATCTTTGTGTAGTAGTTTTTTTTCTGACTTTTGCTATTCTCTGCTGACATATTCCTGTAATGTTTATTTTCATAACCTCCTCAAGATATTTCATCAATGTCTTTAAATTTCTAATATCAACATCATTTTTTTTTTTTTTTATGGTCAGTGTCCATATCTATGACCATTCAAACCATATTCTCTTTTATCATTTTCTATCTTTCACATTGAAATTTTGTATTCTCAACATGAAATTGATTCATAGAAGCAAGAGCTGGAGAAAATGTTTATTCATGTCCCATTAACTCTCTGTACATACAAGGCTATTTCCTGTATTTTGTAGTTTTTGTCCAGTCTAAACTAAAGTGATCCAAAATGAGGAAATTTTGGCTACTTCCAGAAGTCTTACACACTGTATCTCTAAGACCTCACTAATAGTTAACTTTCAGCTTTTTTTCTTTTACTAATCTTATGACTTTGCTGCCATATATTCTTTTGTGAACAAAATCCTTCTCCTTCTTTTGTATTTTGCAGACTATTATGTTCCTGATCATGTATGGTTACACAAATATTCCCAAGATCTGTGCCTGTAGTCAAGCAAGATCTATTTCATGCTTTTGTAAATTTTCTATTTAGTCTCTCAAGCTGAAGGTTTACTTGCTCCACTCTATTTTTTTTATTTCCCTGAAAAATGTCATCATTATAATAAAATTTGTAATTTTTGCACCACATTTCTGTAGAGATGATTCAAAGTAAGACAGCTGCCATACTAGAGTCTAATAAAATTTTCAATTTGATATAGCTAAAGCATTTATAAAGCTGAGTGAAACCACAGTTTTATCAGATTCACCAATAAATACAACCTCCTAAGAAACAAAGGATAAAATCTAACATTCAGCCAAACACTAGAGCCACTGAGAATTACCACTGAAGAAACTACAAAAGAACTATTGTAGAAGAAAAATGACAAAGTATGACCAGATGCTTCCAATGCAAATAGGTGTTTTAGATCTGGAGCACAAAGATAGAAAGAAAGCAGAAAACAATCCCTGATAAGTATGCTATACATACTGATATCATATAATTTCCTGCAATTAATTCATATGGTAGGGAAAGCAGACATTTAAATAAAATTACATTGCAGACTGCCTATTTATTGAGGGTCTCCTGAACAGGACAGGAGGCTGAACTCTGTCATGGCAGTTCTCAAATTAGTGTCTTCTTCCCTATTTCCTCTTCCTTATTTTCCTCCCCCATCCCCACAAATATTTTCTTTAGAACATCAGAGATTCTCTGTGCCCAGGGTAAACTCTGGCTGCACAAAGGGCGAGGCAGAAAATGTACGTCATTATTAAATGGAATGTTTTTAGTGTTCTGAAAAAGAAGTCAAGGAAGAAAATTGGCACAGATTAGCTAGCTTGGATGATAACAGTAGTGAAGTTCAACAGACTAGTCTGAAAGTGACAGTTATTTTTGACAAGTACTGGACAGTTGAGGAAAAGCAAATGAGGAAGGAAGTGCTAACCCAGCAATTTGCTACTTAGTGTTGCTTAATTACTATCCCCAGCTTACTTTCAGCCAGAGCAGAGAGGAATCATGCTGCTACTTTTGGCAGAGATTGTTTGACGCCCAAAAATGGAGCAGCCACTTTTGACAGTTTTTTCCTGGAAGGTTTTATACTTCTACCAGAGACTTTGGGCAACGCAAGTAAGTCAGTACATTTTCTGTGCTATCTACAGGAAGGAAGAAGAAACAATATTCACCTGTCTGTCATACTGAAGAAAACACTTGGGGTTTTCCCATACTAAACATGACAAAAAGTTGAAGTGCTGGAAGTTGTTACCAAAAAAGTCACAACCTAGACTTGATAGAATCTTATGATTCTAAGATTTTATGAGATTTCATTTGGAAGGTCTTCTAACAGGTCCATGTCTTTACTGTGCTGGGGACCCCAGAGCTGGGTTCAGTACTCCAGCGGGCTCTCACAAAAGCAGGACTTCTGGTCACACTTTTTAAAAATTCAGGCCAAGATACATTTAGTTTTCTGGGCTGCAAGCACACACTGCTGCCTCATATCCAATTTATCACTTACCAATATCCCCCAGCCCTTCTCTGCAGGGCTGCTCTCAATCAATTCATCACCCAGTCTGTACTGATATTGAGGATTGCCCTGACCTAGATGCAGGACCTTGCATTTGGCCTTGCTGAACTTCATGAGGTTCTCATGGCTGGTCAAGATCCCTCTGGATGGCCTTCCTTCCCTCTAGCGTACCAGTTGCACCACCTGGCTTGGAGGTGATGAGGGAATTTTCTCCCCTCACTTCCAAATCTTGGCTGACAACTCATTTTCTTTCTTGACAATTATTAAGATAATAGGAGAAGTAGAAGCACAAGAACATTTTTTTTTTATTAAGCCTTCATTCAAGTTATTGGAAAGACTGAAGCAAAAAATACTAGTTGTCTTTGGAGCAGAATTGCTTCTTGTGCCCCATTTGTTGTGCTGTATGTAGTGTCACTCTAGTGGGGTCATACAGACATGCAGTAACTCAAACCACCTGTGAAAACTGACTACTTTGGTAGCCCAGAACTTGCTGAAGAAAGCTGAACAGGAACAATGTCTGTCAGCAGATACCTATGAACTTCTAACCAGGCAGTAGAACTGCTCAGCTGTAGGAGACATGGGTGAGGAGAGCGTTACTACTCCAGCACACAAACTGCCTGGCCTAAGCTTTTAAATTAGAATACATTACTTTATGCTAGTGCGTGGATAGCATAGTAATGCTGTACTTTTTAAATGCTTAGGAAAAATCAGATATTTGTGAAACTGAACACCAGATCAAAAAGAGATTTTTATCTTTCCTTATGAAAGACGTACTAATCTCTTTTAACGTGAAGAGGTTGTTTAATGGTAAAAGGAGTGTAACACTGAACACACCACTGAACCACAGTGCAGGGACACAACCAACTTCAAATTCTAATGTATACTCCTAGTTGTATCTGAGGACCTTAGTATTTAAAAACTCATTTTTATGGTCTTGTTTCCCACAGGACTACTCATAATCCAATATGACTGAAAAGGAGGGAGCTGGACAGTGCCCTTTTCCGCATGCCAATAGGTAAATACGTGTACAAGCTCCAAATAGGCTCACACAAGAAACCTTCACATGAACAGAGACTGAGGGAAACATGCTTGCTCTGTCCTAGGAAGAGGAGGGTAAATGGGGATCTTTACCAAACTGATTCTATGATTCTAATGGGAACATATAGAGGAGATGTTGCCTGACTCTTCTAGGTGGCAGACAGTGTTAGGATGAGAGGCCGACAGATGTGGGTTGAAACATTGGCAATTCTGACTAGATAACAGAAAAAGAAAATAATAACAATGAGAGTAGAGAAATACTAGAATGGTTGCCCAGAGAAGTTGTTGACTCTTCATTCTTGGAGATGTTTAAAATTGACTGGACAAAGCCCTGAGGAAGCCGATCTATGTTGGCTCTCCTTTGAGCAGAGGTTTGGCCCAGATGAGCCCCAGGGGTCCCTTCCAACTTTAATTATTTGTGATTTTATGAAAAAGACAAGACAGCATGGGAATCCAAGCAAACAAGACCTGCAGATACTTCATTGTTAATTATATGTCAGCAAACAAACTACAGCTTCAGTGTTCACAGCTGGCATTTAGAAAATTCAAACTATGTTTGAATGATGAATTTATCAGAGCAAAATTCTGCCCTCAGTTACACAGGTACCTTCCTACTCACTCCCTCTGACACTAGAACTTATTTTAGCAGGATATGAAATAGTTCAATAGAGTGCCAGAAGGCCAATTCATTCTTGGGTCTTTAGTGTCTTCTGATAAGTAAATGATTTGGGGTCAGATGCTGATACGTTTACTTAGAAGGATTTCAGTGACATTACCATCTAAAGGGAAATTCAACTCACCATAACCAAGAAAGGCAGAAAGGAACTTTGAAAGATTTTTTCCCCAAATAGAAAAATATACATTTCAAGAATGTAGTTTTCTTTTTAGCTTCATGGCAAAATCTTATTTGACAACTAATAATTGTATTATTCTCAGATTGCTGTTCCTTGAAATATTTGCAATTAGATCTTAGAATTATGTAGTAAGTTTATTTTACTCTTATAATTTCTATATGGATACTTGATGGGTTGCCTTGAGTTATACAAAACCTCAGGCAAACTATGATGTGCAATAACAACTAACATAGTCAAATGACAAAATATTTGCGAGAAATTAACGTAACTCATTTTAAATGCTATTCTTTCACAATAAATCACTCTGAGAATGGCTACAGCACATTTTTAATCAACACACTTAATCCTGTGAAAATTCTTCTGAATGTATTAGTTAGCCTGAGGCATTATCTCAGGTGTGCCTCAAGGACACGTGCCCATATAGCACATGGGCTATTTGGATCTAAGCAGGGGCCATGTGCAGGCCCATTACAGAATGAAAACTTCTTGTATTCCACACAACATAATAAGCCCCACAAATCCAAGGGTTTTGCCTTTGCCAATGACCTTTAGCCAAGTCCTGGATGTGTCAGAATAAATTATTAAAGGCCAAATGCTCCTATCTGAATAGATAACTCGCTTTATTTTTCTCATTTCACTAATGTATAGATTTCACATCAAATTTACTGTGATAATTTCACCAGTGTTCAGTTCAAAATATTTTCATGTCAGTAAAGAAATTTGGGGAAAATATCTTGATTCTTCTAGTCTGTCCACTGGGAGCCAAAGTAATTGGATTCTTTCAGTGGAAAGTACTCTTTAAATTACGATCACATTTTCTCTCTCCTATCTTAAATAACATTGGCCTACCTTTTCCCCATCAGGGCTGAGATGGTTTGCTTGTTTTTACTTCATTCTTTTGAGTGACAGTGAAAACCAGATGTAATTCCTAAGTGCAAACACCTATGCCAACAATGAGCTGCTGTTCAGGATAAGATTTGTAACATTTAGATTGTACTCCATCACTTCCCTTTTTCTTCACTTGATGGACAGTTTTGTATTTAAACACTGAAATAAACTGTTACTCATATTTCTCAAAGCTTGAAATTAAGAACTTCTTTTAACTTCTCTTCACAAACATAGGTAGACTTGCTGCATCATTTTGCTTCTATTCCTTTTTTTTTTTCCCCACTCAGCTTTTAGGGCTATAAGGCTTTGTGAAATAAAGTTCAAGTTCTGGAACAGAAGAACTGTGCAGAAGACACACTAACATATGCCAATGAGCATAAGTAGCTTCAAAAACAAGCTGAGAAAAAAATCAATGCATCTAGTGGCACAAATTGACAAGATATGTGAAATGCTAATTTAAAACATTAGAAGTTATTTCTGATGCATCCAATAGCATGCCACAATGACTGTATTTTGTAAACTCCTATATGTAATGTATTATTATTTGATCCTTCAGACAATGTATTAATCAATGATAGCCTACATATAATTGGAAACATCTGGCTTTTATGCTTCCAAATACAAAGGGAGTAACCAATGCTTGTAAAACCAAAAGCAGCCCATAAAAGGGAAGCAGTAAAAACATTAGGACACATACTAAATATAAAACATACCAAGTAAACCAGATAATTTCCTACAGTAGGGAGCATTGTCAGTTCCTCTCCACAGCCTATTTAGCAATTGGGTTTTTTATCTGTCTTTCACAGTCCCAGTTTCAGCAGGGGTGCAGTATTCCTCTCAGGGTTTGTTCCTCTGAATGTGGTGACCCAAAGCAAACCAGTGGGAGCCACAAGTACTTCAGAAATTGCTTAGCACTTTACAGAACTGAAATTGTTAAGAGTGCCCAGGCAAGCCTCTAACAGCATGAAGTACAGGCGATCATCTCCACAGAGTACATCTGCACAGCATACTTAGTTGGGATCAGTCTGGTTTTGAGTGTTTGCTTTTGTTGTGGCTAGGTTCTGAATTTACACCACATTCTTTCTCTGTTCTATAGGGATGTTCATTCTGCTGTAGCTGTCAAAGGAAAACAGCCATATTTTGTGGGAAAACAGTGATTTGAATGCTTAAGGCGCCCACCTCCTATTAGACTAGAATACAAGTTCCAGTCCTCCTCCATCAACACCAGTGGAGACAGTAGTGACTCCAAATTCCTCCCTTTTTGACTAAATTCTAAGCAGCTTATTTCAACCACTGTACTGTTTCTAAAAGGGTATACAGTATCATTAAAACATAATTCATTTTCTGCTAATTAGATAAATTAAAACATTAAAATTATATTTTAACAACACTTGTTCATGTCTGGATTGGACATCCCAAGAGCAATGCTTAAACTGAGTATCAGCATTCAAGAATATAAGATCAATAGCTCCAGTCTGGTAACACTTTTCAATGAACAAAAATCTCCAAACTACTCTTTGCTTTTACCTGAATCTATGCACGC
This sequence comes from Penelope pileata, assembly GCA_013396635.1. NCBI lineage: Eukaryota > Metazoa > Chordata > Aves > Galliformes > Cracidae > Penelope > Penelope pileata. The sequence goes on along the minus strand of WBMW01003681.1, from coordinate 442,514 downwards.
GCCATTAAAAAAAAAAAAAAAAAAAAGTTGTCAGTTGCTCCCATAGCCCACTGATAACTATTTTCCTTGCCTTATCATGATGAAGATTTAGCATCAGTCTCAATCCCAGGTTTTTCAATTTAAAGCTGAAAGGGCCTGCAGATGCCAAATGCTTATTCCCTACAGGTGAGGAAGTGTCCATAATGCCCAGTAGTAACTTATGGGCAACAACTTAGTGTTAATGGGTTCCCAAGAGAATCCTCCTTTCCTAGACCAGGAGTCAGTGATCAACATTAAAATGTTATTTAGGGTCTTGTCCACAACAGCAGTTTCAGAAAGAGAAAAGCAAGAACTTTAAATTGGGAACTTGAGAAGCTCTTCTGAGGCACATTTTATTACCCATATATTCTATAAAATACTGTGCTCAAGTTTTCCTTGAACTTCAGGGGATTACAGATAAATCATGAGCAGAACACAAATGTTGCTTTAGCTTTTACAAAGAATGAAAGCATAAGTGAAAAGTTCTGTCACTGGGGGAGGAGAGGAAGGGGAAGGGATGACTAAGCCCTGCAGTTCTGGCACATTAAGGGGAGGGGAGGACTGTCCTGAAGCAGGAAAACAATAACCTAAAAAATAAGAAGAAAAGTTATTAAAGAAGGCAGAAGAATTCTTTATTTGACTGTTAGTTCAGTCTGTAATTAGAAGACAGTTCAATTTAATACCATTTTTTAATAAGAACTGTGTATATATTGTGAATTTAGAAGGACAGTAATGTTTCAGTGGGTCTTTTTCTAATTCTGAAGAGAGTTCCTGGGCACGTAACTGGATAGAATGTCACTAGAAAGGACTTCAGTAGTTTCAGCTGTTAGCTCAAGGTCTGGGCATGGCAGACTTTCATAATAAAATATATAGTATTATGCTTTCTTGCAGAAATTTCAGCAATAAGAAAAGTCTTTGAAAAGAAACATTCAGCTGTTAGCATGACTAGAGTTAGCTAAGAAATTACAAGATGTGTATGATATACAAAGAATAAACAGACGTTTTTTCCTTCAGAACTGCATTTTTTGATAAAAAATAAACTTGCATCTGATAAAGCAGACCATTTTCTTTAACAGCTATATTTATTATTGCCTTCACGTCATGCTCGCAATAGAAAACTTTCAGTAGAGAGGAGTTCAGATGTCATCTCCAAGGAGACTAATTGCATAATGAGCCAATGGGTTTCAGGAAGATATCATTACTTTTCCTTCCTGTTGCCATGGGCTTTGGATGATGCGCATATTGAGTTATAAAAAAACCCCATAACAGTGATACTTATTGCTGAAAATTTTCATTTTATTTTGTTAACTACTGGAATAAAGAACTATCCTGTTAACACTGTTTTCTGCTAATTAGATGGTATATCCAGTGTGAGGAAGGAGGAAATATTTTAAAGTGCTTTGAAGTAAAACATTGTTTTCTACTTAGATCATGATTTGCATTGACAGCATTATGTTAGTGATTTGGCTGACTTTGATAGCCAGTTCCTTCCGATTTAAGAGAGAATTTTCAAGTTGTTGTGGAAGTGCTTTTGCTGGCTTCTCTTGAATGATTATATGGAAATACGAAGTTTTAATGAAAACAGAATGGTTGTTATGCACAAGAAGTACGTAGATCTCTATGAAAGTAATCCCTCCTATTTATTTTCATGGAAACTACGACAGGTACAAAGAGCACAAGAACCCTATTTGATAGAGCACGTTCTCAGCTACAAAACACTCTTTTTCAACATAGTCACGACCATGAGCTGTGCATTTTCGCCAGTGATGAACAAGAGCCTGCATGCTGCACTCGTAAACATCTGCACCAGAGGAGGTGACCCACTGTCACCACTGCTAAAATGCAGCACCCACTGCCTCACTGTGCTCACATCCACTGTTTGGTCTCCATAAATGTTCTGCAAGCATCAATGAATGTCAATGGGTGACACCTTTTCTGCATAGAGAAATTCAATTCCACAACTTTGCTTCATATGCAAATGCCATGTCAGACACACGGCAACAAAATGGAACGAAATATTTGTGGGAATGTTCAACCTCTACTGCCACCCCACCAACATCCACCTCTGATGTTGTGGGCCAACATAATAAAATAGGAGGCATTACTTTCTAGCAGTCTTCATATATGTATATATATGATTACATAAAAATTCTTAGAGGGTTATTTTTCTGCGAAGTTAATAGCAAATCTTTCAGGAAACTGAGTCTTATCAAAATGCAAGTTTTGTCTATACATTAAAGATTTTCTTAAAACAGAACGATAATTTTTGCCTTCTGTCCTATTCTGTTCCAGATTGGTCTATTTCATACTGATTATGACTATTGTGTCTATTTCAATTATCAATTCAAGTAGTCCTCAATATTTTCCCAAACCGCATTGCTTCACATCTGGTCTGATCTTCTTAGAGAACTGTGTGTTCTTTTTTGCTTTATGATCCCTTTCATCCTAAGTCGTAGCTCCATCTTTCTAAATGCAGACATATTCAAAACTTGGCAGTTTGTAATTCCAGTTCATGACAAGGTCATCAACTGTGAATCTGCTGAATACATAAGTCCTGTGCTTCTGAACAGCCATGACACAAGATCCTGATGTTTGGTACCTTGGAGAAGAGGCACATGGTTAACTTTGTATCACGTTTTTTCTAGAACCTTACAGCTAATGAAGCAAACACAAAAATCCTATGGGTTATGTGCCTTGTCAAAGCACTTAGGGAGAACTACAAAGCATCAAAGACTAAACAATCTTTTTCAGTTCACCAGGCTATTTATGTCTGCACCGCATGAGAAACTGGACCAGATTTTTACCTGGCAGTCACCACAGAACCGTGACGTATGTTGAGTACTTTGGGTCTGACCTGCAATAAATCATACATTCGCTGAGACCATATAAGTGACCAGAGTCCAACCAAGAGAAATACCTGCACTGAACTGTCTTCAGCCTGTTATCTATCCAATAAGAGTCCCAACATCAGATAGTCTGTAAGAAGCCCAAGTGGCAATACTGCAGAAAGACTCCAATCCAGTAGGTACAAAGTGCTTTAAAATAACTAGGTCTCCAATTAGTGCTTGTTGAATAGTATTTGAAAACTTTTCTTCTGTGATACTTGCATGTTTTGTAAATAAGAACAAAAGAGAAATATATTCAAGATTCTAATGTCCTTAAGTCCTCCAGCTGCCTGTTTTTTCTTCTACTGCTGTAGCACATTCTGAGTATTACTCAAGCATGAAAACAGAGCAGTAAAAATGGCAAATTTTTTTTCCTACTACATATTTTAATCACCTATCTATACATCAAAATATACTACTTTTCCTTCCTTTTCTGATTTGCTTGACTATTTCCAACTTTATAACTGCTTCTGATCTTCATTTTTCTACTTGGCAATGTAAAACCATTCAGGAATAAATATTAATGTCCTTGAACCTACCACAGCCATATATTGAAGCAAAGAAAAAAGGTCCAGGAAATATACCAGTAGAAAATTAACATAAGGTCACAAATTTGGTGCTGCCCTGAACTTTTAGAGATAATAAGATTTTCTCACACATAAAATGAAATAAAACTGCACACTTGAGGTTAAATTATTTTAAGCTTTCTTTTAAAAATCACATAAATGCTGTTAAGATACTATTATAGCGAGGATTATAAAAGTTTTTTCAATGAATATGCATTTGTAAATAACACTTAAATTTGTCATAGGATATATGTCATGATAACTAAATAATTTCTATACATATTACTATTTTGCTTTGCTTTGGAGCTGAGGTTATAAAAGAAAAGTTCAAGGTAAGAGCTCTAGAGATTTGGCTGTATGCTATGGAGGTAGTCTTTCCCCTATTTCATCACCACCTTGTAAAAATGGAGGTTGCTTCTGCAGCGTTAAATCAGACTAAAGACAGAGGTTACAACTTCATACTCCAGAGAACTGCAGTTGTCTAGACTTCCCATTAGCAGCCTTTTGTGCCCCTCCTAGCCCTCCCCTCTGAATTCAAACCTGTCTTGAAAGCAAAGCCACTGAAGGCAGGCCATGGTATTTCCAGTGTTATTCAGCCATTTTCTCTCTGTCAACTTGCAGAACATTTTTGACCTTATCAGCATTCTGGCCCAAATCCCTTTCCCTCCCACCTGAAAAGATAAGGTGAGTGGAACCTGAAAGTATATGAATATGTAACATTCATTCCTTCTTTAGGTGTCCTCTGCATGTACTGCCCGTCACAGTATATTTGAGTCATAGTCCAACAGATTTTGAAATACTGTTCTGCCAAACTGAGCAGCTGACCTAGAAGACATATCTAATTAATATTGTTTTGAAAAGTATGGATAAAGATCCTTCAAGGACTGGAGCATGTCAGAGACATGCTAACTATATGTCCACTGCTGCTGTCATCAATTTAATCCAAATTCTCAGAGAAGGACTAGTGATACTGCCCTATATCCCTCTTCTACATCCTGATTAATCTGACTAGGTAATGACTGAGAAATAAAATCTTTCTACACTTGTCACAAAAATAAGAGATAAAAAAATATAAATTTAGGTTGCTTTAGAAACTTGTCTTACTCACATTGTAAATTAACTCTTCATTAATCTGAAATGTGTATTTATATTCTCCTTTACAACAGGCAGTCTTAGAAAGATAAATGGCAAATAAATTGATAAGACTAATACAATAGTTGAGACAAAATTTTCAAAAAAAACATAAAGGATGTCAACTTTTTGAAAGAGCAGCAGCCACTATAGCTTACAAGTTCCTCTAACCTTGCAGATATAATAAGTCTTACAAAAGCTGTTGAAAAATACATAAATGAAATAAAAAAACAATCCACCAAGTTTTCAAATGTACCCAGGCTATATCCTGGCCAAATTCAGTTCCCATGATACAACTTCTTTTGCTGATGAGTACAAATTAACAACACTTTCCATACATTTTAAAACTATATCATGTGAAAAAGCAAATTTGTCTGTGGGGATGTGATGTGCTGCAGCTGCTTAGAGATGTTAGAGAAATTTGTCTAGACACTTTAAGTACAGTAAACATGCAGAAATGCATTGTACCGGTATACACATGGGATCGAGATGGTGGTCAGGGTCTAGTTTAAACATTTAGCTCCTGTAATATCTTCCTCATATTAATCATTCTGCATCTCAGAGAGATTGTTTTTTCAAGGACCATTTAAATCCTTTATCTTCTGTATAATAGGAAGGCCTGCATGGTAATTTTTTTTTTTCTGTTTATGAACTACATCTGGTATCACTGACAGAAAGCTGCTAGAGAAATGAAGAAACTTCACATATCTATTATCTCATTCAGAGAAAATCAATTAGTAATACTTTAAGTTATATCTTAATCATGTGTTGTTTAAAAGGAAAGAACATTTCTCCAGTGTAATGCATTTCTTCCCCTATTCAGACGAATCTGAGAATAGCAGTTTATCTTTGGCAGTCCTAGGCTGAGGGAAAGGTTGAATATATCTCGGTGAACTAGATCTCTTGAGTCTATTCATGCATATGCATTGTTCCCTGCTGACTTGATCCCCTATGTCATTATTCTTGCCTGCAAAAAGCAGGAAAATGCTGTTATACAGCATTGATTACTCTTAGGTTTTATGCCACTTGTGAAATCTTTGTTCTCAGAACACCGAGGAACTTGAAAGAAGGAGCTGGAAAAGATATGTAGGAACGAATAGTATATTTTTCTGGTGGTGATCATTATTGTGCAGAGGACACTCGAACAGTTCAAACACAGTGAGTCTTTCCAGTTTTCTCTTTTTCATTAAGAGCATACATTAATTCTGGAGGTATGCTGCCCATTATTATCTTCAGTGTAAGGGCAGCCTGTCTTGGATGGGTTGAAATGAAGCTACTAGTCTTCCTACTTTTGAATCGTTTGCCTCCGCTTAGTGAGCTATGCAGTAGACACTGAAAGGCTATTGTTATAGTGTATTGTAGGGAAAGCACACGAGAATGAAGAAACTTTAAAATCTTACTCTTCTTCCTGGAGAATACATAACAGAAAAGGAATCCAAAATGCTTATTTTTTAGCATCAAGTACTGCACAATATGAAGGGAAAAAAGTGATATCAGTAGCTAATACATCTCCTTGTTACACCTCTAAGGGATGAGAAAGCGAATGAAGCGAGAGAACTGTGTTGCTTTAACAAAACTCAGCTATGCCTCCAAGTCAGCAGCTGAACAACAACAGGAAAGAAAACATATTAAAAAAGAAGTATAAGGAACAAGAACTAGCAAAATGCCAGAAATAATCAAAATGAAGACTGGGCAGAAAAAGGTGTATTCAGGAATGGATACTGGATATGATGCAGAAGTGAGCTCAGTGAAGAATTCTGATTGACTGCTAAGTGTATCAGCCTATCAGCCCTGTCCTGAAACCTCTTGAGAACACTGACCACTGAAAGCAATTTCATTCTTCTAGTTGCTTGAGACAGAATTTCTTCATGTTATGAATCACAACAAGCATATCTATGATACCACTAGAAATCATTGCAGTCCACAGTTTCACTGACACACATTCATCCTGCACATTGACTATTTCCACATGACTTTAGATTTCTGGTTACTATGCTGGTATATATCAAAGCTATAAAGCTTTATTACTCTTTAGAATTGCATTAAACTGAAAAATGCCATTAAGTTGCATATCTCTCTGACAGTGTATTTTACAAAAAAAATCAAAAAGTAGATGCCTTACTATGTAATAAGTTCATACACAACATTAAACTTGCATAACATGAAATCTGCTTTTTGAATAAAGCAGTGTTTACTTGGTCCTGATCCTTAAGCCAAGAGGACATCTGATGAAACTGCTTTGCAGTCCACTGAGAGCATTTGGAAAGCCTCTTCATATCTGGTCCCCAACGATCATCTCTGTGTAAGCATCTTTCTGATGTGCAAACGCCACAAATATCTACCATATGAAATAAATACAATTCTGTAATTTGGATACAAGTAACTTCTTTCACCATACAAAAAGCAATTTTTTCTTTTTTTTGTGAAAGAGGGAAGCATGAGACAAGGCGGATCTTTTAGAATAAGGCCTGGAATCATACCTCTCAACATCTATATCAGGGAAGAGTTTCATTTTTCATTGTGTGGAGCAGGATGAAATTTCAAATGTCACGGACCTTTTCATATACTTACTAATGTTAGTGGATCGATTGTACCTAAAGAACTGGAACTTCTAGCTTCTTTTGCCCAGAGGAGAGGGCAAATATTAGCTATGCATGACTATGTAATGTAGGGACTAAAAATTGTAATCTGTCTTTTTTAGTCCAGGTTTTATGGCCAATGCAGTCATGCTTTGACTTTTCTGAGTACCTGCCCTTATTAAAATACCCCCATGGTTGTTCTACCAACATTAAAATGGCTGATGCAACTGGTTGAAGGTTGCCAGATGGCATTGGTTCTATACTTTTAAGACCTAGAAAGAAACACAGTTAGAGCCCAGGATACAGTGTCATTTAGATTTCCAGGCAGATAGACTACTGTTCTGAAGTGTCCAAAAAATGGCCTTATCCTACCAGCTGAAGCCACTTCAGAAAAACATTGTGTAGAAGTAATGGCTGGTCTCACCTCCATTCTCTTCTTGATGCATGAAGGTTCTTAGGATGTTCCACACCTTTCAAAGACATTAGTCATCATGACTGCTGATCTTGTCACAGCAAACTATTCGTATGCCCTATTCGTATGCCTTGCACTGTTAATCACCAGTGGTCCCACTTGCTGTTTAAAATCATTTTGAAACTTGTTAAGAAATAATTTGAAAATATTTCTAGGTAAGGGGAAAAATAGTGTTTGATTGTAATTTCAGGAATTTTATTCAGTAGATATCCCAATATTCACCAAGGCAAAATCTCTTAATGTGTCAATAAATGTCCAGAATAATATGTAATTATCACAGAATGTCTTGGGTTGGAAGAGACCTTAAAGACCATTCATTTCCAACCCCCCTGCCATGGGCAGGTTTGCTACCCACCATATCAGGCTGCCCAGGGCCCTGTCCAACCGGGCCTTGGACGCCTCCAGGAACGGGACATCCACAGCTTCTCTGGAAACCTGAGAGCTTTGATCTTAAAGGCATTCTTCAAGTGATACCAACTTTCTAATTTCTAATTAGAGAAGGAGAAACACCTGATAAAGTTGAAACTTGGTAAAATTAGTATATAAAAACCAAAAAAAGTCATCTTGCTGAACCTATCTAAAGTAAACTGCTGCTGATTTTAAGTGTGTTAATGTATAGGTGCAAATGTTTTTTTTGTGAAAATTGATCTGTCTTTAATAAGGAAAAAAGTAATGCTCCGTAGTAGGATCTGCTTTATTTTATTACTAGATTCAAAAATATGCAGACTTGCTTTTGTTGAAAGAAAAGACACATCTTTTTATTTGTTGAATAATAAGTGGAAAAACCAAAACAAAACCTTTTAATAGCTAAAATATATTTGAAATGTGTTTTGTCAGTTACAACAGAACTGCAGAAACAGGTGATCTAGCTATCTAGATATACAGTATTTTTCAATAACTACATAAGTGAAAAAATAGAGTTAAAAATAATCCTCTCTCTGAGGAGTAAATACCAACTAATTATCTAGTAATTTTGAGATTTTCCACCTTTTGATTCTATTCATCATTCATTTTCCCGTGAATTGTTCTTAGTAGTTTTCCCTCAGTAATTTTTAATCAGTTTATTATTATATTTTCTTTTTTTATGTTCACACTCAGCTCAGTTTTTCTCTCTGATTCCAGCTGCCTATGTATTTCTTCAAACCATTTTTGGTCATTTTGTTCATTCTTTCAAGCTCACATTCCATCTACCAGATAAGTATATCAGTTCCCATTGCAAACTTCCTCACAGCTCTGCCATCATCCTTCAAATCATTTTTGGAAGCATCAGCTTTACAGACACACGAACAATTTTGCCTTTGAGTACACATAGTTTTTAACCAACATCACTAACAATTTGTGACAAATATAGAAGCTAGAATGGCAGCCATGAAATACATTTCACATAGTCCACTCCAGAATCATCAAATGGCAGTATTAACAACTTGGTATTAACAGCTTCTGTCAGCTTTGAAGGATTTTAAATTTGAAAAGAAAGCACAGACTCTGTATGATACTCCTAATTCCCCAACCCATCTAGCTACAAGTAAATGTAAATGCATGTGTGACCTGAAAGCTGTTTGCTCTTCCTCACTACTCAAAAAATCAATATCCTCACCAGTGTAGACATAATATCACCAGGTATCACCATACTACACAACTGATACCACTGAAGTTTTAAAAGGACACAATACTGAATTGCACCAGAATTATTAGGCACTGATACTACTGTAGTATCCCAGTAACCACGACATGAACCTTGTTTTTGTTCTGTACAGCATGCCCTGCTCTTGTACTGCTCATCTGCCTCCAATCCCTTGACTTAATTGCTGTTCCTTCTGAAAGCTGGGTTGATGCTACCTATGTAGTTCCCCCACAGCAAGGATGTAAATTGCCTGAAAGACAACATTCCCCCAAGCCTGCAGCACTGCCCACAATCGCTCATCAATGTTGAATCAGACAATAGCTGTAAGATGGTGTCCCAAAGCCAAAGAGGAGTTGGTAAAATGCATTTAAGGGCCTATATCACAGGAAAAGAGTGTAGGAGGAATGTGGCATCACAGCATACTAACATAGCTAACTGCAGCCTTTGCATTTCCCCCGTGATCCTAGGTCACTGACATCAGACTTGCTGGACATCAGGAGAGGGAGAGAAAGCAAAACCCCAGCTATACCCCCTGCAGTCTTAGTGACCCTCTGTCCAAAGATTTAATAGAACAGCAATAACTTAACAGCTATCATGATTCATTTTTGTGATCATTGTTATCAGCATCAAGTTATACAGTTCACTACTGATATGGTGTTGCTCTTCTAAGTACTCATGCTTTTCTATTGTGCTGTGCTTCATGAGCCATTTTCTACAATCACAAATCTTAGAATATCTTGCTACAAGTGCTAGGCATTAAAAAGGGAATGGAAGGAATAACACTGAGCAACAATAGATGCAATGTCAGTGCCAAAACAATGGAATAGATGAAGGTTTTACTAAGGATGGACTTCACATCGATTTCTACTGCCACTTCTCTCTCCTGAAACTTCTTTTTTTTGCTTTTCTTTACGCCTGTTTTTCATTTTCACTCTTGTTTCTGTGATGTTCAGCATACCACTGTTCTTCCTTCAGCTTCTAGAGTGACAGCAAAAGCAAAGTTTCCCTTTGGCAAAGAGACAGCAATAAAGAGACTCTCATCAGCCTCATGACATTGCTACCCTGAGATCAAGTGCACCTTTAGAAGTCTGAGGTGGGTTTTCTCACCCAAGAGAAAAAAACATGCACCCCATTGCAAACCCGTCAGTATTTATGCTCACTTCTGTGCTTCTTGGTAATTTTTCCCAGTAAAATTCTACCCCTCTGAAAGAACGAGAACGATATTTCTCATGAAAATAGGGAAGGGAAAAAAAGCTCTTCCCTTCCTTTCTAATGAACATTCTTACCAAGATTGTAGTTTTACTGAACTTTGTTTCTTTTCTCATATGTCCCTACAATTATGCAATAATGATTTATGATTTCTTTTCTCGCCAGTCCAGTCTCTAAGGAACAAGGCCTTTCAAACTTCTCATTTTCAAAACTTCACTGTTTCCTATCAGTGCAAAGAAGTCTAAAATGTAACCTTGTAATGTGAATCCATCAAAATTACTGCCACCTCAAATAAAAGGAAATGACAGAACATTCAGAGTACTTATAAAATAATTTCAGATATATTTTTGGAGTCCTCTGGGAAAGATGGCACTACAGTACCTAAAAATACTGATTTTACCCTGAGGCAGGCTACCTATTGCAAACGAAAGACTTTTACTTTGAGAGGGATTTTGAATTTTTACAGTAACCGTATCAACTAATTCAGAGTCTTATTTGAAGAGAAAAGGAGCGAAAAACAGGAAGGAATAACATAAACAGTCCAACTGAGTAGAAGAAATCCTAATATGAGAAAAGGAAATGTACACCATCTGGAAGAGAAGTTTCTAAACATAGCATATTAGGTTATATGGTTCATGATTAAGATCTGGCAAAGGCCTTCTTTTCTCTGGCAGAACAGACAGTATCTTGACTCTTGAATAATATTCATGATACTGCCGCAGAACAGAGAAGCATATTAGCTTCTAGGGATATGAAGTTCTGGATCCCCTGGGAAGAAGCCAATATCTTGTTTTAGTTGAATACATTTCACAGATGAAGAGGAGGAAGAGAGAAAAAGATCTTGCCTATCTACGCTGGATGTTATCAAATTTGGCACAGCTCCTTACAGTGGGCTGCCATCTCTGGGCTAGCAAATGTCAGTAGTAGTTTTGTTTCTTTGATTGAAAGGACATGACAATCTGCGTCTGTCCCATAACTTATTTGAATTTATAATTAATCAATATCTATCGTCCAAATGAGAGCAATGAAAAAGCTGCTTGAAACATATTGTGAAAAAATTAAAACTTAGGACTAATTTTTATAGTTGTGTTCTGTAGAAAGCTGCCCCTTATTAGTGAAATTACAGAAGATAATCTTGAAAAATTTTCTGGTTATCATAAGGGATTTGAGAGTGATAATACCTGAGGAATCATTTTCCCAAGCATTATACCAGAACTTTCTGTGTCAGATAGAAAAAAAAAAAAAGGACACTAGAATGAGGAACAGGTAACATCAATCAGAATCATGTATGAAAGAGCAAAAAATATATAATTGGTTATCTTCAATTTTTTATCTGAGAATTTTTAATTGTGCCTATGCAGCACAATTCAGCACACTGCAGTTTGGTGATTAGCAGCATCGTAGTCATACCGGAGTGGAGATGTGCCCTGTCCAACACACACAGCTTCTTGGAAGGACAAATTAAAGAAAGCAGAGAGCAATAATGCAGCTATAATGCTTCTTGCTAGGTAAGTTGGTTGCCACTGTTTCGTGTAAACACTCAAGAAATCAGGGCTTCAGAAAAGCATCTACATCAAGTACTAAAGCTCCTTCTAAAACTATGTTCCTTGTTTAGCTGTTAAATTGATCACTCGAGAAACAGAAGTATTGAACTTAAGAAAATGCAAATATTTTTCTAATTGTTTTCCTTTAATAAAAATTCTTGCTAAATATGTTGATCGTTTTCTTCCAGTTTTGAGAGCATTATCAACTCAGAAATGAAAAGTACCAAAGGTAAAACAGTGTTACTGTTTTGCATTCTCATTCTTATTTGCTTATGATGGTAATACTTTTAGTTAAATAAATTTCAGTCCCCACGTGCGTGACAGAATAGGAACGTAAAGTAGATACAAACACGCATGTGGGATTGTTTCATCTTTGAGGCATTTGGAGAAGATCTCTTTCAATACTTAACTATTTTTATTAGATTTCTCAGAGGCTGCAGGATATTCTGGTTCAACCTTGCCTTTACAAGGAGAACAAGCAAGCTAGAATCCTCTCAGTTCAGGAAAACCAAGAATGAAGAATCTATTTTTAAAATTGATGTGGAAAAAGGCAACCCACAAATAATGTAACAGTGTGGTAGTCTAGTTTCCAACATGCATGCAGCATGCAGGAATTTTTAGATCATGCGTCTGATTAGGAATCAGAATAATTAGTTACATGAATTAAAAGACATGGTTGGATAGATTAGATAGCATAACTGCTAAATAAAATTTGATGAAAACATTTTAGGAAGATTGCACGAGCAGATTAGTCTGTGCTGGCCTATTAATGTCAGCAATGTTTTCTTCAGTCAGAATATGGAAGCTTTTTTCCTCCAGGATTCTGATTTACTGCAGACAAGCTGGGTGCAGGAGGCACCTCATCCTCCTCTGTAAGACTGCAGAAAGTCATTTTTCACTGTAGGCCTTGGGCACTTGATTTAGTGGGAAGTGAAGAGAACGAAGGTAAAATGAGCTAAAATAGCTAGAAAAGTAGAGTCTAGTGTTTGAATGCAGAAATACACATCTTGCAGCTGTGGCAATTAAATGGGTGTTCCACAATCTTCACTTGACTCACAAGCCAAACAGAATGTACCATTTTAAAATTCTGTAGATCTGTCTTAATGCACTACATATGTGAACAAGTGCTGTATAATAATGTGCTATCTCCAGATTAGTGGATACAACATGACTAAGTGTGCTATTTTAATCACCTTTGCAATGATGATTACTCTACTGCAAGGCTCTTCTGAGAATCTTTAATCTAACACTAGTCATTCATCTCAATTTCTCCCTTGTCACAATCCACCCAGATGCTGTCTAATGTGACCTTTCTACTCGTTTCACTGTGCCGTTTGCCATAAGATTATTTTCAATCTACATGCTCCTTCATAACATATGCCTTATCTCTCTCTTTATCTAGACTGAAAACGAGAGTGGTTATCTTGATATCTACGATAAACTGTCTAAAAGAGTACAGTGAAAGAGACTGCACAGAAAATGCTTTCACGTCATTTGATTCTGCCTCTTCAGTTTGTTTCACTATTCACTCTTTTTTTTTTTTAAACAAAAAAATAAATAAATAAAATGAAATGAAACAGACACGGTATTTTTAATGGAAGGTCAGGAGTATCTGATGAAACTGCCCTATTTGTTAAAGGGTTCTCAGCAGGGTACTATCTCTGTAAATTCAGTCACTGAAGGAATAACCTTTATTTTATGCTACCAAATGTGTATGGATAAGTAACAATCTTTAGCTATTGTCTGAGTATATGAAGATTATACATGAAAACAAATTGCAAAACCTGCTTTCATTTGGTGCCATTTAGTTTGCTACATATTCACTCCTTTGTTTTTGCCTAATACAGTAAAATAATGATGATCACAAGCTAGTGATCTCAGAGGGCCTTAGGTAAGCCAGCAATATCCTTGTATAAGAATTATTTTAAAGGGGCTTACCCAAAATTCAAATGCTGTATGTTATCTTCTGTTCTTTACAGAAAGTGTAGAAGAGGTGATGGACCAAAAACTCCTACACATTTGAGAGCTCCCATTCTGCTATGCTCCAACAGATGGCAGGGCTTCCAGGAATTTCTAGGTTTTTTTCTGCTGGGATCCTATGTAAGGTATGGTTGTCCCTCTGCGTGAAAAAAAGGCAGAAGAACAAGCCATCATAAAACATAAGGGATATCCTTGTGTTTATTTTATTAAATGAATTTACATTGTAAGAGAAGGAGAAAGCTGTAATTACACTTTTTCATTGCTAGATAGTGTTGCTAAATTTTAAGCACATTTTTACAAAGGGCAAAATATAAAAGTTCATCTTGTTCTAAAGATAGTACTTGTTGGCAGAGCGTCATCTGCTCTAAGTGTTGGAATTGCTCTGGAAAAATACCGTTCATTTAATTGTGTCTATTGCTTATTTAGTGCAATAATTTACTGGGCACAACTTCATAGTTTTGTGTAAGGTTGCTAGAAGGAGCATCTGCCATCTACTAGAAATGAAAATCCGACAATTAAATCATACAAACAGGAGAGGGATAGCACTTCATGGAAACTTTGGCCATACTCTGCCTTCACTTACTTCAATGTAGTTCCAGAATAACTCTTTAGGAAATTAATAGTTACTTTGAAATGAGAAAATACAACTGAAGCAGTATTTGGTTATAAGCTTTGGAAATTATTTTCCGCCTGAGAGTATAGAAGTGAATGAAAATGGAGGTTAAGATATACCAACTTCAAGACGTTGGTATTATTTAAGATACCACTTTACTTTAATCATGTTGCTGATAAAAGTAGCCCTAGAAATGCTACCTGAAAAGATTCTTTATGGTATTTGGCAATTAAGATACATGAAGAAATGTTTCTGATGAAGGAAACTTACAAAGTACCAAATTGAGTGGAAAAAATTCAGTTGAACACTTACAGCTTGCTGTAAAATATATGTAACTTTCTTCTGATCAGGCTAGCATATGTTTGTTTGTGGTTATCAAAGAGCACAAAAACTCAGTGTGGAAATCAGAGAGTATATGCAATTCTTACATGCCTCTAAACTTCAAGCCTACAAAGAATTTATGCATATTCTGAGTTCTGCGTGTGAGTAATACCACTGAAATCTTTTTTATACATTTACATACAGTTAAAGTACGTGATCATAGATAACAAGGATATTAAACATGATATTAAATGATATTACATGATATTAAATGTTGTTCTGTATGTGCCTTTAATGACATCAGGAGAGTCTATACTAATGAACACATTCTCATACATAACTTTTTTTTTTTAAATTATAGTAAGAACTACACAGCTGTGGAGTATGAAATCAATGGCTTTTGTTTGTTTCTATATCTTCCGCAAATTATTAGAGGTAAAGGGCAGGTCAACCAAAATGTAATAAAGTATTTCATTCCATTAGGGAGTATCTGAATTAGGTGAGCAGGCCAAAAGTGACCAGCTTAATTCAGCATGATGTATCAGCAAAACAGAACAGCTGCCTTGGGGTATTAGTGGCTCAGAGCTTTAATTTTTAATCACTGCATATAATTACTCACATGTCAGAAAGACACTTTTGATTTAGTTATAGAACTTACGGTATGAGAAACATATATTCATCTTAATTCTATCCTAAAAGTATTAGTTCAAGTGCCAGTTCCTTTAATGGAGTAAGGAAACTGCTAATGCAAAAAAAGAATATTTAGTTGCATCCAGATATTTTTGCCCAGTGTGCATTGCAATGTCGCTCATACAAATAACCACAGCAGAGAATACTTAAAACTTCCGAATAACCTTTTCTAAATCACCCCTCCACCAGTTTTCAGCATTAAAATATTCCAATGATAAAGTCACTCCAAATAAATCTCCGCTTTCAAGGGAATTCAGAGAAAATTCAGGTAGGTATGTCAAAGTACATTTGAAACGGCCAGTTGATGAGAGAGATATCTAAGCAAAAAGCATTTCCAGAAATATTTACTTGGAAAAATTGTGACTACCTTGACTATGTTTGGTCTCGTTCTGAGTATAATTTTGTGTTCTTATTCAGACAAAGGAGTCAAATAACAACAGTTCACAGAAATGGAGCTTTAAAAATTAGTACTACAGAGTAAGAACACAACAAATTGTGAACTTGCAAATGTGACTATTAAAAAAACCCTGTAAGTTTCTTTTAACCAGCCCTGGAACAGACAAGTACTGTATGACTCATACATCCAATCAAAGCTCTTTAAAACAACTTAGATGTTGAATTTTAAATATTTGCAATTGTGAACCATATATACACTAAAAATTACTCAGGGAAATTATCTCATGAATACATTTAGGAAAATTATAAGATCTTCATGACAAAATCACATGAAGAAACAGGGCTAAAACTAACTGAATCTATTATTCGCTATGAATTATTTCAAAATCTTTAGTCATCACCAACATCAGTGAAGGAAGAGTAAAAATACTTTCAAGCAAGAATAGTATGATACATAGCAGTCAATGTGCACAGCCTTCCTCGCAATTGCATTACTTAAATTTTTAGATATGACAGGACACAATCAGTCTTTTTTTACACTGTTTTCCATTTTTATTATAATTTTTGAAAGAGCTCAGCTTTGTTACAATTGCTGTAAGATTGCTCCAGGACATACAGTACAAACAAGAAAACAAGCTTTATGACAAAAACTTTATTGTAAGAATGTTTTTCCTTTTCAGCAATTTCATGGAAAAAAATTTAAATGACAGTGTGATTGATTATTAGCACATAATCAATGTGTACTATATATTTGGATAAACATCAGGGTCATAGATCTCCATGCAAACAGATTATGAAGCAGCAAAATAAAAACTTAATTTGTTCAATTTGACAACATGCAGAAAAACTACTTGCAACCTTTGAAACTGTTAATTTAGCATTAATCTAAATTATGCTAATTGTATGCAAACCATAACCAAAGCCCAAGCAGATGTACATCAGTCCATCAGTATGGCTTTAGACCTGCAGTCAGAGAAGTGGTCTGGGCATGGCTCACTTAATCCCTACTAAAGCTGACTGCTTTCTGTTGCTGGGTGGTCACTGAAAACAGAAAGAAACCTGAGTGAGAAAAGCAACCTTTAATTCGGAGATTTGCTAATATTTCCATCCCTTATCAAAAACAAATGGCTCACGTGCTAGTGCTTTGAGACGGAGCTGTGAATTCCCTCCAAAAAAAATCTATTTCAGATGTGCTCCAGAGGAAGAGTGAAGGTTGTTCCAAGAGCCAGGACCTCAGTTTGAACTTCAGGAGTGACAGTTCACACTAGGCTTTTTAATGTTTTCTGCCTCTGCCTAAGAAACTGTGAAAAGACAGCTCTCTCTCAAGTCTACAGAGGACACTTATATGCAGTTGCAAGGTGAAACAGCTGGATTAGTAGGTATTAAAAACAATTTATTTGAGTAATTTTTAATTTAGTGCTTGCAATTTTTAAATTCACATTCATAATTCAAGTAGATGACTCTGAGGATGGCCTGAGAGACAACAATGCAGGAAGAAGAATAGACGCGGTATCATGTATCTCATACAGACATAACATTTTTGGAGCAGAGAATGAGTGAGAGAAACAGAGAGCACAGGGCAATGCACTTCAAAGATGACACTTTAACTGATCAAACCTTAGTATTAAAATTAATGATAATTGTTGCAAAATTTGAAAACTCTCAGGACTTCTATAATTCATTGCTGACCTGTAATTCAGTATCATGATTCACCATTGGACATAAAGCATAACATGAACATTTTCCAGTAAATGACTTCTACTCATTCACATCTACTTCACCAATGGAAGATGGAAGGATAACGTGAAAGGCAAGAAGCCTACAGATATCAAGGAATGGTTTCAGGAAAAAACTAGGCAAAACTATGCTTCCCTCTTCATGTTTTATTACAGTCTGTATGGCATAACTCAGATAGAAAAAGCAAACCTGTGCTTATCTTTCCTATAGTCCTAGATAAATGAGGTTACTAAGAACTGGAAGTTTAGGATATCCTAAAGGACTTTTTTCCCTCAACAACACACTTAACAGGGGACAGCAACAATACAAGCATTGGGGCAACTTGGCTATGAATGTGGCTAAGTGTCTTCATTCTTCAGACAACTGATCCTGGAGATGATTTTATCATTCTAGCTTGCTTTCTTCTGTAGTATTTCTTTTTATTGTTATTGTCCCCTTTGTTTTTCAGTACTGTTTTGAGATGCTGAGCATGGAATACCTATGGAAAGTAAAAGGAGTTCATAGCCTATTCCTGCTTACTATCTTCTCATTCTCTTTGAATTTTGCAATCCAGGCTACCTTCTTGACTCCTTGCATAAAAGGAGAAAGGCACCATCCTTTGGTTTTCTGTTCTGCCAGAAGTTCAGTGGTTCTTCAGCTGACCTCTCCTCTGGCTTCCTTCTGTTGTTGTAAGACCATATGCAACATCTTCTCACTTTCAACTGCAACATCTTGAAAAGAAATGAAAAGTATGAGGGAGTTACTAGTGATATTCAGTGTACTTTCTCATCAAGTGCTAGGTATGCAATACGTGAAAGATGGCAGTGAAGCAACATTGATTCAGATCCTCTGAGGACCTAATATGTAACATCGATTAGTCACCTTAATGGGAATACTTGTTAGAGGACCAAACGTTAAACCAGGCGACAGCAGTACATATCGCAAACCTGCATTCTCAGTCCTAATCCAGGAGGTCATGTTTACACTGGTTAGCTTCAATTATAGAAGATGTGGAAGACTTCCTGGCCTTGTAAGCTTTAGTTTTCAGTAGTAAACATACTAAACCAGCACAGTGAAAAAAATCATGATAACGTGTAGCAGCCAATTTAGCAACTACAGACTGATAAAAGGATAAGCAGCTATTCTGGTGCCATCATCTGAGCACCTTCATTGATCATTAACAGTAATTATTAGACAGGCCATGAATTAGGCTAGTTATTTTCTAGTAAATGAATTTAATGCTTACTGTTTCTTCTCAGGAACATTCATATTCTGCAAGGCATATATTGTTTGGTGACAGCTAACAATGAAATTTAATATTCATTTTGGGGGCCAGCATATCTCTTGTGTCCAAATGGTGAATTGAAAAACAGGGCAACTTCTTAAAATAAAAAGTAAAATTAATGACTACAAAGGATGTTGTGATTGAGTTATGCAGGCTTGAGACATTAATGAAAAAATGTGTACTGTCCCAGATGCTGCCTGCTGAAGTTAGAAAATATGACAACTGTTCCCAAAAAACCACACACCCATGAGAACCATGACATTAAAAAGCAAAATACCTTGTCTGTTGGCTTCGTTACTTTCGATAGCCCTCTGTTTCACTTCGTATAGTAAGCTCTCATGCAGGTCCAGAGAGATGTTTTCCCTTCCAGAACAGGTGTGCTTTTTTTCTTGATCACTTTTTGACTGCTTCCTGTAATACCTGCCCTCCCCTCATTATACTGTAGAGTATTCTTTGATGGTGTTCAATAACATGGTAGACTCTGAAAATGCAAGAAACTTCACAATCTATTCAAAAAAAAATTTAGGATGAGGCAGATGTATCACCCTACCACAGAATTCATTTGTCCAAACAGAATTAGCATTTGGTCCCATCCATCCTTGTTGCTGTGACGAACATCTGAATGATACCTGATGAATGCTTGGAATAATCAACATGAGAAGTTGTGAGTGTCTCTTAATGTTTCTCTGAGATGCTAGAGCCAGTGCGTTTTCTGATTGTTTGAGGATTTTAATAAATCATAACATATATTCAAATATATATAATAATAACTATACATTCATTACTGACACGTAAAAAAGTCTTTCAGTCTAAAGGAAACAAGCCTGCCTATGATACTGGTACTATGGATAATATGAATACTGATTACTTAGCAGAATCCAGCTAAGTAATGAGAAGGAAAGCATTGAACTCCAAAGGGTAAGCACCTGCCTCCTCCTGGCTCAGGAAGGACCTGTTGCTATAAAGCATTCAGATGGAAAAAGAGTCATATCTTCACTGACCTACTACTGTGGCAGAGGAGAGTGAACCAAGGCAGAATATGAACAAAAACTAAAGGGTAGGGCTACAGCTTCATATTTTTTTGGTGTTTCTCTCCAAGCCCTTCTGGGAAAACAGTCCTTTTTGTGCAACAGGGAAGGAAAGAATGATAGTTCTCATAAAAACAAATACGGACTGCTTCAAATCTAATTCACCCATTGCACCCAAGAGAAAAAGATTAGAGATCTGGAATTGATAGTTTGTTGTATATAAATTCAAATTTTCATTTATTTATTTATTTCTGTAGAATGTGATTTGTGACTGTGTGTCAGGGCATTTTATTCTGTACCTACAAAACCAGATTACTTGGCTAGGTTGCTCAGAAGCTTTTATAACAAAAATGCAGTAAGACCACATGAAAGAGAATAAGGTATAAGCTGATCTTTTGTCTGCCATCCCAGACACCAAGTTCTGTCACTGTTCCCATCAACTTGTGTTACGAAGCAAAGCAAGAGAAGCAGACAACCAACATGCTGAGTGAAACTAAATCACAACCTGCTTTTGGATCAATCAGCAATGCCCATTAGTGAGCCTGAAGCCTGCAGAGAAAAGCTGCTCACTCCAGAAAGGATACCTCTGTTTATGGCTAAACTGCTCAGTGGAACAGAGCCAGGGAGTGAGCCCAGGCGCCACACTGCTCATCATCCACATTAATTAACTGATAGCCTTCTCCTTGGGATAGCCAATTAGCACCCTCTGAGGCACAGTTCACAAGACAGCCTGCTCCATGGACCACTCTTGTTTGGACATGATCACCTGTTTTTCTAGGAGTAAGAATTAAATTTTGGATGGATAAAAGTCATGTCACTTCATTTCAGACAACTAACTTTGTTTCCTTATCAATCTAACTCAGTCCCTGTGTCAGTAGTCCTCTCAGAATCTTCCTTTAAATAATCTGTGTAGGTATCTCCAAAAGCAATGCCTCTTATTTGTTTCCATGGAAATTACAACAGAAACAAAGAGCACAGTAACACTATTTGACAGAGAACATTCTCAGCTACAAAACACTCTTTTTCAACACAGTCACCACCATGACCTATGCATTTTTGCCAGCAATGAACAAGAGCCTGCATGCCATGCTCATAAAAACCTGCACCAGTGAAGATGACCCACTGTTTCACAGCTGTTACGACAGCATCATTGCTAGGAAAATGTTGCCCACATGGTCAATCTTTCATCAGCCTAAATAGACAGAAGTCAGAAGGCACCAAATCCAGACTATGTGATGGGTGTGGTAGGAGAGTCCAGCCAAGATTGGCAACGTGATTCATGGTGTTCAAACTGGTATGGCATTATCGTGTTGCAAGAGAATGGCTGTCTTCTTCTCTCGCCTGAGCCTGGAAGTTCAAGTCTGCAGCTTAGTCAGCATTGCGATGGAGAGGTCAGAGTTGATGGTTTGTCCAGGTTCCAGGAAATCCAGAAGGATCACCTCATTCCTATCACAAAAGACAGCACACATGACTTTACCTGCTGTGGGATGCATTTTGAACTTTTTCTTTGATGAGGAATTCTCATGTTGCCACTCCATGGACTGCTGTTTTGACTCCAGCTCATAGTGGACACCATGTTTCATCACTCGTAACGATACAATCCAGAAAACTGGCACCTTCAGCCTCATATTGGTTCAATAGCTCCTGACAAACTTGCATACAGTGTTTTTTCTGTTCCTGTGTGAGTATTTGTGGGACCCACCTGGTGCAAACTTTGCAATATTCCAACGCTGCCACCATTGTTTCAATTAGAGTTGATATTCAGCTCTGTACACAGTTCCCTGGATGTAATCCACTGATTCTCACAGATGTGCTGATGTNAGTCCAGCCAAGATTGGCAACGTGATTCATGGTGTTCAAACTGGTATGGCATTATCGTGTTGCAAGAGAATGGCTGTCTTCTTCTCTCGCCTGAGCCTGGAAGTTCAAGTCTGCAGCTTAGTCACCATTGCNCTGAAACACACTACCCACTGCCTCACTGTGCTCACATCCACTGTTTGCTCTCTATAAATGGTCAGCAAGCATTGATGAATGTCAGTGGGAGCAACTTTTTCCTCATGGAGGAATTAAATTCCACACCTTTGTTCCATCCGCACTTCCATGTCAGACGCCATTTTGTCAGACTGCCCCTCTGTTGCCATCTGTTGCATAGCAACAAAATGGAGTGGGATATTGGTGGGAAGGTTCAGTCTCTACTGCCATCCCACCAACATCTGCCTCTGATGTTGTGGGCCAACATAATAAAATAGGAGGCATTACTTTCAGATCATGTCCTGTATAACTTGATCAGTACTTACCTTATCCTTTTTCCACCACCTGAGAATCACCGTTACTGCTTTCTAATATCTATAATCTTGCATCATACACAGGACCTAATTGCATTCCTTAAATCACTAAAAGGCTCATTTGCTCTGCTAGTGTTATCAGTTTACTTAAGGAATCTGAAAATAAGAAGAAAAATGAAACTCCAGTGTAGCAATACATGTTGACCAGAGAATCTCCACAGACCAGTAATATACTGTTAGCAGGGCAGTTGCAGAAATATCAAAGAGAACTCTTCTTGTATTGGAATATGTATCAGATTTCAAACAGAAATCTCTCCACTCTTACTGAGTAGAAGTATTTTGCTTCAGAAATAAAATAAGCTGTTTTCAGGTCTTTCTGGAAGAAACTTCCTACCCTTCAAAATCATCCCCAAATGATTTCCTACCCCTGGAAAATTCAACCTCAAAAAGCATATAGATTCAGACTCCTCTGGTCGTTGCCTGCTTAGTGAGTGAGAGCATTTCTATATTCAATGTATATAATGTATTTGAGGTAGTAGAAACTTAATTACAAGAAGCATCTGGGTCACTTCAAGATGATCACAAGAATATAGAAACATTCTGAAATGCTTCATGCCCTCCCCTCCAAATCAGCCCATAGAATCTCCACACAATTCAGTTTTGGTGACTCACAGAGCTCAGAAGTTTTCTGGCATATTACTCAACACTCAGTCACTGCTATGATGCAAACATTGCTCTCATCTCCAACCACTACAACAGAGATCACTACCAAGAGGTAGCAAGGTAATTTTTCACTGGGACAGAGCTCAGCAACATAGAGTTTGGATATCTGCTTCGTGCAATTTTTATTCCCCGTTATATAGTAGCCTTCAAACAATGGAAGTCAAAAGCACCATCATGAAATTAACCAACAGTGCTGCAGCATGACTTTAAAAGATTGTAATATTGCTTAAGAAGAGTCTGCGTTAAGTTGAAAGGATATTTTACAGTGCGGAAGTTATTCCACACAAACTTTCCATATCAATATACCTAGGGAATATCTTTGCTGGGAATAAGGTATACTGCAGAGGTAGCCAAAAGTTGTCTTCACCCCACTGGGATAGTTGACTAACACAAAAGATGGCTTGGGAAACAGTAATTTAACAGGTTCTGGGCCTATGAAAGATGCTGACTATCATCACACTCCTATGTTTCAAAACTTTGGGTTGGATTAAACTCCTCCAGTTTTAGTCACATAAACTCCAGGCTTCTAGCGTAAAATAATCATTTCAGCAAAGGATCATTAGTCCCTGGAGGTATCTATTACCCTCCAGTGACCTTGGAGAGCAAAACAGCAGGGATTATACACTAATATATTATATTAAAGATTAAAATTACCAAATAATCTATCTACATTTTCCTGAAATTAAATAATACAATAATTAGCAAATATCTTTTTTGTTGATCATAAGCATAAAAATTAATCTAGCATAGTTTACTGTCTCATCCTCGAAACTGAAGAAATAACTCAGTGCTAAGGATGTGATATTTTGTGGCAAGTGCTGGTTTTCTACGAGCAAGCATGCTATCATCTAGACCACCACGATTTAATAGCTAGATGAAGGTGGAAATTAATTTGCAGAAATGTAGACAAAACAAAAAAGACCCAAATCACCATGCTTTGTATACATCTCAACAGTGTTAAAAGACCTAGGAGTCACACACCAAGGAAAAAGTCAGACATCCTAGGAAATGACTCAAGCAGAAACGCTTAAAGTGTTCCATTATCATTACCTATGTTCTGAAGAGATTCACAGTAGAAAATGGTTACCTGCTACATCTATGCATCAGTAAGTAAACTATCTATGCTCCAGTAAAGTAAATGCTATTATGCCCAAATTTTGTCAGAAGCAATTAGGTCACTGCATTCTACGCTATGAACTTGCAGCAATATCTAAACAGTTTGGAGTCACCAATACAAAATGGCATATGGAAAATTATTGATATAAAGCCAATTATAAGCAACCAGTTTATTATGTTCTGGAGGATCTTAACGAATGGAGCAAGAAAAGGGGTCACTATGTTCACAGCAAACTCAGTTTCGTAAGCTTGTCGTGTGGTGTTCAACTCTTCACTTCTTGTAAGGGCCCACAGTAAATCCCTGCTGGTGTCCATAGGGAGAGGCCCCAGACAGTGAGGGCCCTGCCTGGCCATCCCGGGGCCATGTCTTAACCCAGAGACCCTCATCATTTCTAAGCCTGACACTCACCTGCGGACAGATATCCTGGCTTGGTCCTAGCCCATCCTTTGTCCCCAAGCAGGTGCCCAGTGCTCAGGACTGAGGCTGCTCCTGGTGCCTCCCAGCTGCTGTGCACCCAGCTGGGTGGTGGGATGGGCCCTGTCTGTAGAGCCCTGCTCTCACAGACCCTTGGGAGACCCTAGTCCCACGGCCCCAGGGAGCCCTGGCCCCTGCAGAGCCCTGACACTTCTGGACTCCTGCTAAATCCTTCTGTTTCTCCATGTATTCTCAAAATTCACTCTTTCCTTTTCATCATCAATGGTAAAGCACTACTTCCAATCTTCTGCAAAGTGATTCCAGTACACGCATCATGCATTTCTGTGGCATGCATTACGCATTGGCTTAGTTCACCTTTAAATAAGACAGCTCAAGAGTTCTGTTGGTAAAGAAAAGTTGACTCATATCTGGCTCAGGCATTGCCAATAGCAGGGAAAGGTTCTGCAGCTGAGGTACAGGGCATCCTCTACCTTCCAGTGCTGCCCCTGCAAGGCATGGCTGACTGCTGGAGCTCTGCAGTGTGGTAAATCAGAGGTGAGGCAACCCCTCTGTGATTTCTGTAATACTGCAAGAGATGCAAAGAGTTGCTGATGAAAGTGATTCACAGGCTAAGAAATAAGTAAGGATCGATTCAATGGCTATCCACAATTCTGTCGTGAAGGATGAACTAACTTCCAGTGGGTGAGCAGGTGCATGGGACCTGTGCACTGCAATGCAGGCAGTCATAGCAAATCTGCTGGTGAAGGAAACAAGGGAGATTCCGGTGCACTTGCTTTGTACCTGATCAAGTGGAAATAAATAAAATTAAAAACACCCATAATAAAATACAGAATTAACTCATTTTTTTTCTTCTGTTGGCATGGATAGAAATGCTGATTATGATTCAGGAAGCCACTGTACCAAGTACTACACAGAATAAAGCGATCCTTGCTCTGAGCAGTTTACAATATTAATGTTGCAATGTCTACAGAGTGAACAACAACAACAAAAAAAAGCACATTTCAATTTGCAGTTCTTGTCAAAGTTGGAAAGCAATCCAAAAAAACTGAATATCACAATATGAGCTTCCTAAAAAACAGGAAAAATGCTGGAAAGAAACAGGATGATGATGAAAGATGTATCATAGACACATATTTTCGGCCATTCTTTGTATCAACTTTTAAAGTGTTTTTTTAAAAGGTATGTATAGTAATACAGAAAAACAGTAAGAAGAGCAGACTGCCTGTATGGTATTTACAACACAAATCAAAGGGATGTGCTGGAGCGTACATTAAAATTTAAACCTTTCATCTGCTGCTTGTATGACAGTATTGTAAGAAAGACAAAAATGGAATATATTTGGCATTAATTAAAACTCCCTGTTGAGATCCAAGTAGTTAGAATTTCATATAAAAGTTACAAGCAAGACAGTAATCAAGATGAGTTTTAGCATAACTGAGACAAAAAGGACTGGTAGTACAAGGATAAGATGCATTGAGCAGGAAGACAGAGAAAAAAGCAAAAGAGAATGTACATTTTTTCAAGAGGCTCTTTTTAAAAAATATTCTAAGAAGAACTAGACTTGAGAGGAATGTAAAGAGGAAAAGTGTAGTTGTTAGGTATCAATATTGACCTTTTCTAATGAATTACTGGTATTAAATTGTTTTCCAATATCCATGTTATTAATTTTATGGCTTCTCTGTGTTGATCTAAGAACATTTATCAAAAATTAATAAATTACGCAGTCTGAATAACAAAAAACACAGTCAAATAAAAAAGGACAATTTTCTAAAAACAGTTAGTTGAAAAATATAATTTTCAGGTTGACAGTGCCTGTGTAAGTTTATAAAAGTATCAGCACTGAGATACATCTGAGCTTGAAGTGTGGATCTATAGCCACAGTAACAATTTAAATATGCCCAAGAACATTGTTCAGCATCAAGGCCAAATTGTACACAGTCTATGTTAGCAAACTCTGACTTAGCAAAAGTGAGTGACAGCATGCAAACTATCTGTTCCGAATGGCCTCTAAAACATCTGGATCTGTCTCTGGGAACTGCTGGGAACAATGTTAGCTGGTAAATGCCAAAAGCATACCAGGGTCCTTTTGAATGTGCACTAGTACAGATGACTGCGTCCTAGTGCCTGGAGACATTTCTGAACACTGTTTAATTTACTAATATAGACACAGCTGGAGAGTTTATCTTCCAAAAGTTGCAGCTAATTTGGTAATGTACCATAAGCCAGAAAGGATAGTTGCTTGCATATTATTGCAGCTAGTGCAGACACATGTAACTTAAAAGTTACATATGCTCCTGATGGAAATGCATACAATAATTGCTTTGCAAAACATATGTGAAATCACAATCCTAACCAAAAATAGTAAAATGTTCTAGCTCTAATGGTGTGATAAGACAGTATACTGTTAAGAACCACTAAGAAAATTTAATATATGTCAGGCTGATCTGTGCCATTTTAAATGCTCTTCAGAGAAACATTTTACCGTAAGAGTTTGCTCCAGAAAAAAGAACACAATGACAAACACCATTTAAGATATAATAGAAGTAGTACTTTGAAATACGAAGAGAAAAGAAATTTGCTTTCACGCTTCTGACCTCAAGGTTAAATCTTGCAGTACCGATTACGAACCATATGAAAATGTGGTTCATGCCAGCATGACTCACCTCAATATTCTTTATCTCCAGGAGTAAGACAAACCTGAAACATCCAAATGTTGGCAGAAAATTATTTCATTGTCACGTTACACATGAATCCTTTAGATCATGAATGATGGCATTCTAAAACTACGCACTATTGCTCTGTTTAAGGCAAGGCAGGGCTCATAGGCAGAAGTGAAACACAGTAGTGCTACTTCGCCTGTTGTACTTCTTGAAAAACAAAAAGCAGAATGCTCTTTGATGATGTTTCAACAAATGCTTTAGTATTGGTTGCAATGATAGTCCTTGGAAATACCAAACAATAGTAGTTAAAGCATGTGAAAAGCAACTTCCATGGGTTGCTAATGCAGAAGATTCTAGGATTTAAACATTAAGACTGAGCGTTTTTTTTTGTATTTCAAAGGCACATCTGCTCCAACTTCACTAACAAACTTTGGCAGAAAAAAAATGTTGCAAACCCATGCATTCCTGCATCCAGAACTGGCTACTGAGTGCTCAATTACGTTACAGTAAAGGCTTGGCTACAAAGACAATTAATTTCTCTCTGTATATGACTGTGTTGTAATACCTTGACCTAAGTGATCTTTCTGAACTAACAGAGGTCACAAGGATATTTCAACACATAAATCACTATCCACTGCCTATTTAATCTTCTATTTATGTGGTATTTTCAGAGGAGCTTTCTAGAGCTTAGAAAGCATTTAGACCAAAGGATTACAATACTTTTGATATGGATGGTTAGCTATGACAGAATGAAAGAACAAGTATGAGTTTTAGAAGAAATCTACCATTTTTTCAGTTTAAGCATTTTCCTAAGGTGCCTTTCTCTTTTGCATAGAAAGATGGAGCCCTTCTATGACTACCAGCCAAATTAGAGCATGTTCAAGTATGTTCTTATCCTTTTCATACTGGTTTACCCTTCTTGATCAAGGTTTGCTGTTGCTATTGTTTGACATCTGTGTGTACAGGGAAGCATATTTAATTCTGGTCTTGTCCAATGACTGAAATAGATTTCCATTCTATACCAACCACTAAAGCAAGCAAGAAGGTTGTTTGGTAAATTGTTACACTAATCCCATCAAAATTCCCTACATAGGTTGTATAGCATGGCATTAGACGAACCACTTTTTAGCATAGGCTGTGATAGCCGATGTGTAGATATTTTGCAACTTTAATGACAAATGCAGCTGGATTTTACAAGCATTTTAAACATTGGGTTACATTATTTATAAAAAGGAATAAAGCTGTGACCTGTAGAAAGTATCCTGAAGTTTTAGAGATGATGATCACATTAATCATGGAGGTGCCAGTAAGCCCTAGATACAAATCAGCACAAATACGAGCTCAGAGAAGTTTGGCCCATGCACAAACTAGTAGTGATTGCTTCATACAAACCGTTTGTATGACAGCCCCCAAAGGTAGGTTCAATAACTAGAAAGGGCAGAGGAAGTTGAAGAAGTTAGGAAATGTTCTTGCCTTTTGCTTCCCAATTTTTGTGAAATTTGATCCAGGGGCTTCTTTAAAAGACATTTTTTTTGAGCAGTCAATATCTAAAGTTGAAAACGTTAGATTTAGAGATAAATTGTGATTATCTGTAGTCTATGATAGGAGCTCTCATTTTTGACCTGATGAGAATTTGTGCTGTACCATAGAGCTCAGTGTCTCTGTCGATGATTCCTAATGGAGCAGCAAGGCTATTGTCAATAGGCTTATATTTGCTACATAAAAGTCCACACCTCCAACAGAAAAAAAAAAAGAGTACATTTACTGAAGTGATTTAAAAAACATTAATTATCAGAATCAGGCTCTTGATGCGCAGTCTTTGCTTATTATATCTGTTCTGTGGTATCCTTTGTAATATTCTCTATAATATTCTGTAAAATTCTCCCATGAACACTCCTACAAAACTCATTCATTAGTGTATTAGGAAAATGCAAACACAGCTGAAGCAAATGGAGTTTTGCAGTCTGTTTGTGGAAATGTTTGGAGTAGCTACCTAGCATAAATAACAGGTACCATGGTAGCAAAAACAACCAGAAGATCTGATATGACAGAAAAAAAAAATCATATCTTTTTTTAAAAACATTTCATAGAGCTACCAACATACTCTTAACATACTCAATAAAACAAGATTTGTAGTAATGAATAACACTTTTTACCAAATCAGACAGACACGTCTGGGAAATAGAGGCAAGCATCTGGACACAGAGGCCTTTCTTTGGGTCCAACATAGCAACAGCAACCTTTAAAGGTAAATACAAGCTGATAATTTGCAAGCTATCTATCTCAAGTTGCATATCTCAGGCCATCTGAGAGAAAAAGTAGTTGGCATTTGTGAAACAGAGGAAGTGCAAAGGGAAAAGGTGGTAAGTATAAGAGGACTAATAATCCAAGAGTTGCTGCACAGAACCATAGCAGAGCTCTATAGCAGAGATCTCTTTAACTCACCATCTTATATTAAGCAATGGCCCAGACAAAAAAAATTCTCACGATTGCAGAGCTGTTCATGGCTCTTCCGTCACACACCACCCCAAATGATAGCATTATTGTATACGCAATAAGGACACTCATTTAAAATTATATTAGATTGATGATATCTCACAAAAGGAAACTAATTACAAGTTTGCTGTGATTATACAGAACAATTCAAGAAGTTCTATGGCTAAAGTAAAACCTAGCAGTTTGTCTGATAATTACTAACTATAACCACCAATGGAATTTCACAGTATAAAGGTGTCATATCTTTGACCAAGGGTGTTCTATATTTAATCAAGAAATATATTATTATTATCAACATCTGACATATAGCTAAATAAGAAAACAATATGGCAAAAAGAAAAAAGAAAGACAAAACAATGAAAAATTGCTGTGCACTAACATTCTTGATACTTGTTAGAAGAGCACCAGAACCACCTAGTGGAGTTTTCACTTCTTACAGTGACTCTACAATGCCTTACTCTTTAAAACAAACAGAACTAGCAATATACACTGCTTTATGGGAAAGTTAAAATGTGGTATTGCCACTGAATCACAGAAATTAGGGATAAGGAGACTCCTGCTAGGTTTCTAGCCCATCTTTCTGTCCTGCAGAACTGTTACTGTACTGTACATCACTGTTTTTCATTTAATTTTAAAATGTTTTTAATTAATTTTCAAAAAAAATATTGCTTTTTCTAATACATTATTCTGATACCTTTCTGTTTCTACATGTCTATATAGAGAGAGTTCTGTCATGTCCCTTCTGTACTCCCCATCAGTTTTGATAGTAGGATTTATTTTTTTTACTGGTATCTTCAAAACATAAGTATTTTCCTTCTTCCCTCAATTCCTAGAAGCACATGTTAGTATCTTCCTGGTGATACGTGCAAAATTGTATGAAATGATGCACAGAAATATTAATGGCAATTTTAAATATATTTTGACAACATATCTTTCTATAACCACAACAACATATTCAAAACTATCTGTATTCTAAACTGATGCCAGGAATATGAGTGGGACCTGATGATTCTGCATGTGTGAGCTCTTCTGTCCTCAGTATTAGGAAAGAGTAATCAAATTTCATTCCTTCTATGTCACATACGTATACATTTTCTAACAGACTACTAGGAAAATGTTTGTAAAAGCTTTCTAGGTAACAGATGTATTAGTTGAATATGTATTTGTTGAACCTGTGAAACATGGCTATCATCTTAGCAAGTATGCTTGTTTTAAGTGACAAATTGAATGAATTTTAATTTTCTTGTGATTAAGTTTACAAACTTTTCATCTTATATCAAACTTATTGTAAGAGACCAATGGGAAACTTAACAACTCAGGCTAGAGAGGGAAGGTGAGGGAACAGATTGGGTCCTGCAGAGGCAAGGCAGTAAGCTGTTCTACCCACCTCCTTTCATGGCAACTTACTGAGGAGGGTGGAGAATGCTTTTGCTGAAAACTCTTGAATCTTCTGGAACCCTAAGCTGCGCACACAGGGGAATTGCCACCCTGAGGGTGGTCTCTGACCATCTGGACTATATAAAGGTGGACACACACATTTTGCCTTTGTCGACGCACCAACCATGGATGAAGACCCCAGCTCAAGACAATGCTGGATCTGAGGATGTGGTGAAAATCTGTCTCTTCCGCTTTTATTTTCATTTTTCTCATACTCTTTTCTTTCCCCTCAATCTCTTTCCACCCATTTTCATTAGTAGCCATTGCCTATGTTTGCCCATAAGTCCAAGTAGTTGACTAAGAAAAGATGCCTGTTCCAAAGTATCTGTTTATCGGTAATGCTTATTGTTGTTGCCAGAAGGTTGCCTAATTTTGCGCCTTGAGGTAGTGGACCAATTGTGGATGTTGAACTCAATTAAATTGTTTTTGTATTGTTTCTGTGAGTCGTCGTCCAACCCTGTTGCTCCCGTGACCCCTGCCGACCAGGGTGTGCCTTATTCAGTGGGATTTCAAAGATTCACCTTCCTCACAACCCACCGAGTAGGATGAGACACTTATCCTAAAGAAGTGCATTTAGGTAAAAATACTTCCATACTCCTGTAGGC
Source organism: Penelope pileata (assembly GCA_013396635.1). NCBI lineage: Eukaryota > Metazoa > Chordata > Aves > Galliformes > Cracidae > Penelope > Penelope pileata. Next base: position 410,699 of record WBMW01003681.1, on the reverse strand, counting down.
ACAGTTGTAAAGAGCACAGACCTAAGAAAACCAGGGTCTGCACTATTTGAATGGGATGCACCTTGCCTGAATAAGAGCCACAGGATTTGACAGATGATCTCAGAATAGGACACAGGAATTTTAAAAGAGAATATGAAAACCTGTTTTATAGAGGTTAATTCTAGACTTTTTAACAAAAAGGTATGAGACTAAAATGAGACTAAATGAGACTAAAAATGAAATACTATTTACTTAAGCTACTCTTTCAATACCTAAGAGAGTGGGTCAAAAAAAATATCGCAAAAGCCATTTTGTAAAACGATTGCCATAGAAGTAAATGAGGCATATAGGTTCAGGACCGAAAAGAATCCCAAGAGGTATATGACTTTTCTATGGAGTAGGTTGTATTTAGCAGTCTGGTACATCCAGTAATTCTAAATGATAAAATGTGTTAGTATAAAATGGTGAGATAAAACAACTTCCTCAGAATGTACCAAGGCTTTCCAGTATGTTTCCACAATGGAGAAACAGGGTTCTAGAGGAACCCATTCTATACTGGGACTGTTTGTTTCTTTGTGTGCGTGTGTGTTGCTCTTTCATTTGTGGGTTTTTTTTTTTTCTGACTATAGCTCATTATGTTTCCCAGGTACCATTTTTTTAGTCATCAATTTCTATTTTTTTTTCTCATGTATGACACCATGTTCAGATTTAGAAGGGCATTCATTTTATAGAACATAAAGTGTCCTCAACAGCAGCCTCTGTACCTGAGTAAGAATTGGATCCCTTTAGCTCAGAAGAAAGAAATAGGCCCCGTTAAGGCATGAGTCATCTGATGCAACTGAAACATGTGCTTCATGATGGGATGATTCACATCAAAGAAAAGACTGCATCTCTTCAATGTTTAGAGCAAGAATCTAGACATGTATCTCCTATGATTACCTCTGAGTTGTAAACATTAATTCCACCATATAGCCCACAACTGAAATTGTATCCCTTCATAGGGACACTCTTTTGCTAAAGTAGAATATGACCTAGAATGTCATACAAGTTAAAGAAAACACAAATAATTTCTTTCAAAATGCCTGAAATTTCATGTGATCATTTTGCTGCATAAAATACATTTTGTGCCTGCTGCATTTTTATGTTAATATATACACCTTTATATATTACCTATAAACCTCACTGAACCTTACTGCAATGGTCACTTCAGCTTAAATATTTTAAATATTCTCAAGAGCTTCACAAAAGACTAATACATTGAATAGGCATGCTGGATTACTAAAATATTGCTAAAATTTATGAGGAGATAAAGATCTCCAGAATTTTACACACAACATGTGCACGCACACACACACACACACACGATGACGTATGTATCCCCAAGTCAACTTCTACACTACTCTGATGAAAGCACTGAAGATACAAAACCTCCAAGTATTTCCCAGAATGCACATTTCATTGAGCAGCATTTGTTCTTTACTTATCATTACAACTTATTTTCAGCATGTCAGCTAAGCTAAGCTAAGGACTAGGAACTCAGGTGGGAAGCTAACAGTGAGAGCTAACAGAGCTCTAAAACATTTTCATGGAAACAGCCCTTGAGACAAAAAGGCTGAAGCAGAAAACAACATGAACAATAAAAAGAATTGATTCTACATGGTATTCTTCAGAGATAAGTGTCAGGTAGCTTCTAAAATAAATAAAACATGCTACATTTCTGTTATTGCACTAGTAGCTGCATGTAAAGACTGACTGTGGGTATTATCAGTAATACTCATCTCTTTTACAGTTCAATAAAATGATTTGTTGTACACAGATATCTCCCTTACCACATCACCCTACACTCACTTTGACAGATAACTGAAAAGGATATTGTTTTTATTTAGTTAGTTAGTTTTGCCACTTCAAAAACATCAGTAGGACATAACAAAGACTGAATTTGAGTACAAGATTTTAGATATTCAGAATTAGGCCTGTTGTGATTCTGATGCCAGATTTCTGCAGTATCAGTACACATATTTCTCACTCTCTTATTCATTTAAACTTACCTTGACATTTCATCATTAGAATATTTACAGTTCAGACCCTCTGAGTATATTTACATGTACAGTCAAACAAAATGAGTTTCAGAACCATATAAGTTTGTTCACTGCTGTACTGAATTATGAGCAATATCTTCTTTGATTCTCCGATACAGTAGCCCATTGCATACTTACACAGAAAAATAAAAATACTTACCAGAACAACAAGGAAACAAGAATGCTAAAATTCTGTTGCTTATGGAAATATTAAAAATTGTCTGCAATAAACACAAAATCTCAGTCATTTTGCTTAACAGCACCTCCTGCAAGACAGTGAGAGGGTTTTATCTGTGACACAGTGTTAAATCATTGTTAAATCGCTGGGGAAATGCAGAGAAGACAGCAGCCAGTTTCCTTCTGTTTCTTATCTGAATTCCAGAGACCATTCAAAACGTTATGGTGTAAAGATGGATTAAATTAGACCAAGATCCCCAGGAAGATGTTTTACTCAGAACCTTAGTATAAATGAAACATCTTCAAAGAATCTTCCTTAAACTGCGTCTCCCATCAAAGTACCATTGACACAAACCTTACCTGGAACAATAACCAATGTTTTATTCCTTTTATAATATATGACATAGTCATCTTCCATATCTCCTGTAAATTATCATTTTGATTTCCTGTAATTGTTTACTAATAACAGTAGGAAAATTACTGAGAGAAACCATAGTTTCAGGTCATATTGCAGGGTGTTCTAGGAGCTCTCTAGCCATCCATGAAGATGATTGCCTGCCACAAAGAGCCAGCAACAAAAAGCTAACAAATTCAAAGACCAAGGCAAAAAAGGGAAAACTGAACTGTGAAAATAATTCTGAATGTTTGAAATGCGTAGTCATGTCTTTATGCTGTAGATACAAAGCAAGTACCCTCTTTTTGTAATGATGCTTATATATCCTGTGCGTGGCACTCCTCTATGTATTTCTAACCTTAGTTGCTAAGCAATTTAATGGCAGTTGTTTCCCACTCTTAACATCTCATCCTTGCATATAACTCCCTCATTTACTACTGTCCCCAGTTCTCAGTTTCCTCTTTCCCACGCTTTTGTTCTAGTGAATTTCCAAAGCCAACCACACCATATGCTTAGAGACATACTAAACTTCTGTAATTTTTTTTCACTCACTTTAAGTCACATCTTACTGCTTCTACTTTTCAGGGAGCTACAGATTAACAAAAAAAATGTTCACAGATAAAAGTATATAACTCAGGATAATGATCTTCTTTTTGTGGATGTCATGTGCTAGTGCTACCGTATACTTTGCTATTAAAAACAAGTAAGAAGAATTATTTCTACCTGCAAATTTTTCTCAGCTTCAACAAGAGAATCAGCATAGATCTCTAACTACTCTTTAATAACATAAATTTATGAACTAGCCTGGTGCTTTGCCATCTATCCTCCTCAGGTATGGCTTTGATATTGCTCATATAAATCTTAGCTAAATGAAACTCATAAGTCAGGAAGTACAAACTGCTTCATGTTTGGTTACATTCACGGAAAATCCAGCAGAACCATATTGCAAGCGGGAACACTTTTGAAGTACTTAGCTCTGTATAATTCTGTTGCTGCTTTATGTGTGCACACAATTGTATGTGCTTTTCTCTGTAGCTTGCTGAAAGGGTATTTGAAACAAAGACATTAGGACTGAAGATTTTTCATCTTCAACTAGAACATGCTTGTGGAAGAGGGGATGACAAGAAATTCTTTTCAGTGATGGAGAAGACAGGTGCATGCCCTCTTTCTGATGAATGTATTCATGGAACCTAACTCTGTCTCAGACAGGTTCTGATCCAGCTTTCAACACCTGAAAAATAGTATAAGATCTAAGTATAATTTTCCAGTACCTTCAGTCATTAGTGCATCTAAATCAAATGTTTAACACGCTGATGAACAAACACAGATAAACACTCTAAGAGATTTTGAGACTAACAGACTGACTTTCTTTTTGAATCCCATAAAACCAGAAAGCTCTCTCATTTTCTATTAACAGACTAACAGGTTTGCAACAGCTATGTTATAATTTATTATCTGAATATCACTTTGAATAGCATTGCACATAGAAATGTGTAATTGCATTTTCTCNATAGTCCTGGTATAATTCTTTCCTTCCTTTTTTTTTTTTTTTTTTAAATCCAGGACTGTGTCTGTCTGTACGATACAAATGCAGTGGATTGCAGGAATATCCAAGCTAGCTCTGAACAATGCAAGAAGAGAGAATCAGGCAGAAGACCCAGGGTAATGCTGCTGTCCTATTTCTGGTACATTAATCACTCTGATAGGCCTGTATGGCACAGCACTGAATTTGCTCTTACACCTGAGAATGTTAACAAAATCTGCTGTGTAGGGAGAATATTTAAAAAACGTCTGTGATCTTCAACATCCTTTAACTAAAATGACTGCCATTCACTTCTCTTTACTCTTAACTATTAAAACCATTTTTGAACAGAAGACAAGTGATGCTAGTCAAGATCTGATAACATTCTTGGGAGTTTTTATCGGAAATATCAACCTACCACAATATCCTATAAAGCAATGAAGAAGTAGGGAAAAAAAAAGATTTTAAAAGATCTTAAAGGGGAGTGATTTCTCCTTTGCACACTGCTGAGTGAGTTGAAAATCCCAGTATTTTTTAAAAAGCATCAAAATAGTACTGTAGTCCTTGAAAACATTATGTAATAAATTCTGCAGCTTTATTTCCTTGCAAACAGGGGATACTTCATTATGATTTTTGTAATTGGCCAAATTTCTTCAAAGTAAAAGCAGCAGTGTTGCTTTATAACATTAACATCACTTTGTTCATTTGCTTTTGTCTACCCTGAACTTCAGGCGTTTTACACTGACCGTCAATCAATGTAATCTACTTTAAAATGCCATAGGCTAGAACTATGAGAGGTAGGTTTTGGAGGCAGAAAATGAAAATATATGACACAAGTAATTTATTCCAGCAAAACTAGCACAAATAATGTCTGGAAAACAAAATTTAAATACAATGAAATTATTTTAGAGGAGCTACTTTTTATTACAATGCAGAATTCTTACTGTAATGAATGTGTTGTAATGTATGCTAAGACTGCATGCTCGGGGGGCAAAATTTTAAATAGAATGTGCCTAAAATATCTAAATTAATATCAGATTGAAGGATCCAAAATAGGACAATATTTTTAAATAGAAATTCATTTTTCTTGTAGGCTCCCCAACACTGAAAAGGTTAAGTTGATAAAATATAGCTCTTTATGCAGGGCTCTTCTGAGATACTGAAGACAGAACAAATTGTTGCCTAGGAAAACAAAATATTTAGTGACAATCCTTTTTATCTGTTCTATTCTTTTTTCTTCTGTTTTTGTAGAGAGCTTGTGGGATGTGAGGAGAGGTTATTTTCTAGCTTATTTGAGTAAGATCTTTTGGCTTGGGCTTCTTCAGCTGTACTCTCCGGAAGGGAGATTATTTTCTGAATCTTAAATACGGAGCTTCTTACAGAACACCAAGATTTTAGACAGAAAATCAGAAAATAAGGCAATTCATTTGCTGCCAGAATGGAGGGAGATTTTGTTAGGATACTTCAGAGACAATACCCTCTCTGGCACTAGGCAGAGTAGGTTGCTTTAATAAAAAAATTATCTTGCATTATAAATCAATCATTTGTGCTACCTAGTGTGTTACAGGACAAGAAAATGATCCCGCAGGTGGAACACAATAGGTGCTAAAATTGCTCAGCTTTGATTATTAGTGCTAAAAATTGCTGCCAATCACTACCTGATTATAATTTGTTTTGAAGAGCGCGTGGGGCAGAAAGAAAGAAAAAAGAGAGAGAGAGCAAAAAAAAAGAGCCCTGGTTTTAAGAATTCTAAAATAAGAGCAAAGATTTACCTCAGAAAAGAGGTAAAAGTCATTGTTAAAAATCATATTTTGATACGACTTAAAATTAGAAATGAATAAATAGAGGAAATAGGAAACTTATTAAAAAGAAATCTGAAAATTCCAGTGACTTGACTTGAAGATCAAGCATGGTTATTTTACTATCATTTTTTAATCAGAAAACAAGTTCTTATTATTGTCAAAATATGAGGAAATATAAATATAGCATTAGGAACATTGTGCCAAAGTACTTAAATAGTCTTTTTTACTTAAATAATCTGTAGTGCAAAATGATACGAGATGGATTAAAAGAGAATTGTTAAACTACAAAAAAGTAAATGCTGTGAAAATGCCCACAGTGCAAATGCTTTCTCTGCCTTTGTTTCCTTGTATTTAAACTAAAGCACTGTATTTAAACTAAAAGAAGTGTTTTTCCTCCCACCTCCTCCAACTCTGAGCACTGTTATGATCCAAGGTAGAAGTAGAAAGAGGTAAATAGTGGATGGCTTGAAGAAATTGCCATGCTTTACATTGTCTCGGGATTTTTTTTTGCAAATAACAGCGCAGGCAAAAGATGATGACATATTTTAAAAGCATTTTGCATTGCCATGAGGAACAGATGGAAGTTTGCGCAAGACATCATTCAGGACGCTGAGACCACTATCTATGCAAAATGTTACATGCAGCGCTTGTACAGAAGAGTTAAACAAGTTATGAAGTTACAATACCAGCTCATGGACTTCTTGACAATAAAAGGGCTTCCATTACGATTTCTAGAAATCGCCACTGCATTACTACATCATAACAACTGTTTCCAAATGTTCAGTAAAATCCACAATCATTTACAAACTGAGTGACTGATGGTGCTCCTAGCAGTACTCAGTGCAGAAAGAATCTGACCTCAGAATCCTATTAAACGCAAGAGCCAATGGATAAAATTTACTCCATGATTGCAATTAAGTATTTTGTCCTTGCAAAAGGAACAAAAATGTGCATTATTAAAACTCTTTTGAGACATCTGTGAGTGCTGTGGATGGACAAAATCTACACAGCATGTGTAGAGGAATGTATGGGGAAAAAATGTTATTTGTATAATATCTCATAGCTTTTATTGTATATGCAGTGAACTTACCGATCCCGTTTCAAAGGGAAATAGAGCAATTTACTGAGTTACTTACAAGTGTAGCAGCTCACATGAATTAATGTAATGTCATTTAAGGCATTGTTCTACTAATGTAGGAGCAACTGAGCAAATCCATATATGTGTCTTAGCTCATCAAGAAATAATGCATCATGATGAAAGCTATTCAGCTTCAGACCCATTTCAGAGTGATTTTAAATGTGTAAGCAACTATCCTGTTGTCAAAAACCTGCTTAATATTTGATTGTATTATTAATGCGACAGTTTTGCAAACATGAGCCAGAGAATTTGAATGGATTTTGGAAGTTTCTTTCATGTTTCCTCCTAACAACGAAGGTTGTGCATTAGTCATTTAAAAATCGTAGTTATTTAGCATATAAAACACCACAAATGTAGTAGAAAAGTGTCTTAATGCATAGACTATTACCTGAGTAATGAGTGAGAAGACTCAAAGTTCAGTCTGCCTGGCAAAAAACTTTAAAGATTCCCATAAAATTTTTACAGGCAAGAAATACCTATTCCTCAGTAAAACAAGCCCATTAGATTTTGCAGGATGGTAGAGAAATTCTCAAGCATTTTACACTACGTAGAATCTTTGGAATTCACGACTTCCGATTTTGCACCAGGTTGTCTCTGTTGAAGTGGCATTTACATTTGGAGTTGTTCGTTTAACTTGATGGGGAATTTTTCACTTTCATTTATATACATTTAAATATAAATAAACATGTAAACACACACACGTGCACACGTGCATCTGTGTAGCTGTATTTAAAATATTCACATAAATTAACTTCACATACATAGATAGCTCCAAAAGTAATGCCTCCCATTCATTTCTAAGGAAATTACAACAGATATGAAGAGCACAGCAACACTATTTCACAGAGCACATTCTCAGCTACTAAACACTATTTTTCAACACAGTCATCACCATGAGCTGTGCATTTTTGCCAGCAAGGAACAAGAGCCTGCATGCCATGCTCATAAAATCTGCACCAGCAGATTTTTATGACCCACTCTCATGACTGCTGAAATGCACCACCATCACCTCACTGTGCTCACATCCATGGTTTGGTTGCCATAAACATTCAGCAAATGTTCATGAATGTCAATGGGTGGCACTTTTTCCACATGGAGGAATTCAATTCCACACCTTCGCTTCATTCACACTTCCATATCAGACGCCATTTGGTCAGAGTGCCCCTCTGCTGCCATCTGTCACACAGCAATAAAATGTAATGGGGTATTGGTAGGAAGGTTCAAACTCTACTGCCATCCCACCAATATCTGCCACTGATGTCACAGGCCAACATAATAAAGTAGGAGGCATTACTTTCGGAGCACCCTCGTATTTTCTAAATTGTACTAACAAAATGCTCCTGAATGTTTGGAAAGGCATGAACAAAGAAAATGTCATACAGAGAATTTTCTAAATGAAACAACTGTAGAACTTATTTTTATTAAGGTTCCTAATAAGTTGAGATCCCACAAACTATATTGCTAATGCAGACTTACAGTCTTGAAAGCTCTTATTATCAAAAGTGTTGTTGCCATTTAAAAAGCAACTACAGGAAGAACTAATCGGGCACCTTTATCAGTCAGCAGCGTCTCCGGGAGATCAGACAGGACTGTGGCTCCAAGCACTCTTACTTCCTTTCAGCCATCTAAAATCTAGCATAGGGGCTCTGAGGCTGAGAGGAAAAGGAATAGGAATTGTAGATTGACAATCACAATGTATGAGAAAGTTGTTGAGATGTAATGTTCCATTGTTCTCCAAAACCTGCCTCTGCAGACTGGCTCACTTGGGAAATTAAGTAATAACAAGAGAAGAGTTGCAGAATAATTTGTCAAACAGAATCTGAAGGACAGCCCCCCTAAGAAAAAGGCATCTTTCATGCTATAGAGCATGGGAAATTAAGCTGTCAAGTGAGCGCTGCACAAAATCCATTCATTTGTTATGCATTACCAAGTCAAGCTATGGAGTGGCCACCTACTTTTTTGGAATAGATGGGGATGCTGCTAAGCAAGACATTAACCTAGTCAAGAAATCTGAATGCAGCATGTGGGCCATTCTCAAGTCCTTTAAGCAGTAGTATAACTTACATTGACATTGTAGGTGCATTAGCTGGCTGAGGCCTCATAAGAGCTTTGAGAGCAAGGTTCAGTACAAAGGTTGCTATTATTTAGATCTACAGGCAGAAGTTTAATATGAATAATTCTGACTTTGAAATTAGGCATGTATAGTTGGCTCTCTGTGCATAAGGGCTATACAGAGAAGGACTAGAAAAGTAAAGCACAAGGATTTCTGGAAGTATGAAATTGCTAAATGAAGTTAAGCTATTTTGCAAAACTCTTCAATTTGCAAGATGGATGACTGAAAAGAGAAACAATAGAAGTGTAAAACAAACCATCAAACAGAAAAGATAAATAAATAATTGCTAGTAATGATGTGTAACTTTTTCCTTAAAATCTTCTTGCTACCTGAGGCCTGGAGGGTGACAAAATGGATGCCGACTTTTGAAAAGAGCTTCGTGGAGGATTTTTGGAAATACAGGTCTCTAAGCTTGCCATAGGCAAATTAGTAGCATTTTAATAATGTTTACTAGTAGTGGGCACATAGATAAGTACAACCAGGGAGAGCAAAAGTGACTGTTGTAAAGGCACCTCATATCTCAAAATCTTATTGGAGCTCTTTGAAACAGTCAAAAATACGTAGATAAAGTTGATCCCTTGATGTAGCTTGTCTGGATTTCTGAAATCCTTTGACAAAACTTGTAGGAAACAGAAAGCATTCACGACATAGTGCCATAAGAAGAAGTTCTTTCATGGCTAAATTGCTGGTTAAGATAGGAAATTGTAGGAGAATACAGTTTTCACAGTGGAGGAAGTTTCCTAGTGAGTCTCTGAGGAAATCTGTCAACAGACCTCTGCTGTTCAATATATTTATAAATTCAATTGGAACGAAGACTAGCAGTAACATCACAAAATTTCATGATGGTTATCAGTTGTGAAGAACTAGCCCAATTCCAGAAGTCCTTCAGCTGGAAGTGATTACTGACTAGAAGAATACTGTGCTTATAGCTCATAATATGCTTGTCCTTTGTGCATAGCCTTCCCTGGTCACCTCTTTAAGGTCATTTTTCTAGTACAGTGGGCTAGATATAGCCTCTGGTCTGTTTCAGCATGGCCATTTTAATGCACTTTTGTTACTACAGTACAAAACAGAGTGGGCTGCAGTAGCAGCTTTTAATAAAGGATCACTTTTTCACACAGTGCATATTTAAACTGTGGAACTTGTTGACAATATTGTGGACAAACCAAAGTATCCAGTTGTCAACTAATGGAAGACTGTCCATTGGTGGCTACTCTCTCTCTAGTATCTTTGATCTGAACCTGAACTCCAATCATTATGTCCTAACAGAAACCAGGAATGCAAGTTGTAAGAGTCTGTATCAAGAACACTTCCCCAAAAGCTCAAAATCTGGAATGCAATTGAATTTATGAAACAATTTGTTAAACACAAATTTTAAAGAAAAGACTGAATCGCCCATTTGAAAGATCATTGTACAAAAATAGAAGAGGCACACTATGCAGGATGAACTACTTGAGAAAAAATGTAAACCAGGCCACTTACATGTAACCTTCCTCCCATGAGTTCATCTATCTGTGACTCGAGGCCTACTTTCAGTACAGCACAGCTGTGTAACCATTCTCAGTTTTTTTCTGAGAAAATTTCTAGGGTGTGAGAAGGAGCTGTGAGAAAATACACGGTCTAGAAGCATGCGAGATGAGAAAGGTAAAATTGCAGACATAAGTACGATTGCTGAGATGGGGTAACTGGCACCGCAAGGATTCAAGAATAATATCAGTCAAATGATAAGTCATAAAATCCTAAGGAAAAAAAGGAACCCAGAAGACAGCAATTCAGCAACATCATAGATTCGCCTGTTCCAAGGAGCAGCAGAGGCCAGCACTTCCCTAGCTGAGTGATGACTTGCTTGGTAGATTGAGTGACTCATTTGTGGGGGGTTACTTAACGCTTAGTTCATTAGTCCTCCAATGTATTGCGTGTTTTAGACAATAAATCACTTTGTGCTTTTAACTTGTTTATATCTTGCATGAAGGATCTCTTTGGTAAAATTTCTCTGAACAGAGTGACTCCCAGAGGGGGAGGGTTACGTAAGTAATCCAGAATAACAGACAAGAATAATACGATTAGTCATTTAGAAGAGCATTTGTACTTTAAAGCACAGATACACACTTCAGATGGGTTAGGGGATTTCAAAACATTGTGGACTTTTTTTCAGCAGATCAAGCATTTTCTAGACAAATTTCTCATAGCTACAACACTGAATAAATGATATCAGAATCTAAGTACAGAATTTGAACTTTCCAGTGAGCCAAGGAATCTGGGAGACAAAAATAGGGGTGTTGGAAAAGCCAGTTTTGAGAGAAGGCATATTCTGAATACTTACACCCTGAGGACAAGACAATCTGAACAATGCTTCCCAAGAAGCACATTCCTGAGAAATTAACAAAGGCGATGAATTCAGGAAAATTCTTGATCTAAATGACAAACAAATTAGTGAAACAATCTAAATTTCAAAGTCTGACTTGTTGAAGATAGACTGGGAAGTGTGGCAGGAGATAACAAGAAACAAGCTAAGAGCTTCTAAAGTTTGATCGAATTGCTTTGAGTAATTGCTGCTTGATTGTGCTTGAATACACATTGCATCTATGTATATACACAAGGGTGGTAAAACAGTGTTGGAAATAAAGTACGAGTTGCTCTTACTTTTGACGATTCAAAGCTCTGATCATTGCAGTGTCCTATGGGAGTAAGGGGTAACTCACAAAGTTTAACTCTAAAATACTAAAGCTTAGCATCTCTACCTATTAATAAGGATAGACAAACTCCTCTAAGAAGCAATTCAGATAATTAACAATAATTTAACAACCTTGAATTATCCTCTGGATGATCCTACCTCTTACCATCTGTTACAGTTTGTCAAGGGAATTTAAGGAGGCTAGATTCATTCAGATGCAGGGAGACTTTCAGAATATACTGTCTGCTTTCTCTCTTCCAAACAAACAAACAAAAAACAAAAAACCCAACAACAGCAAAAAAAAAAAAGGCTATTTCCTTTAATAACTTAATTTAATAGATTGATACCTTGAAATAAAATAAAAGCATTTTGGTCAGCATTGCACATGAAAGTTCAGAGGCTAGAGTAAAACTCACAAAAACATACCAGATGTCATTATGATGGCCTTATTACTAGCCTAAGAAAAAAATTTATGACCTCATGAACTTGATCCACCAGCATTCAAATTGATGATAACAAAATTGTAGAAAGAAGAGAGTAAGGAATTTTCATTTTTCAGAACGTAAAGAAGGGCTTGTGAAAAATCAAATGTTGTCTCCTTCCCTCCCCTGCACTTGCAGCTATGCTGTTTTACTTAATAAATGATACTATCTCTACCCTCAGATCTGCTTCTACTTCAGTAGGCATGGATGATTTTCCAATAGTATAATGGAAAGAAGTACCAAATATGAACTAAGTAATTCCTTGCATAGAAATAAGAATGGCTTTTATGTCAAATTCAGTGGCTGCAACTGTTTAACTGATTGCTGAAATGGAAAAGTTATCACATCTGTAGCTGTTTTTACATTTTTATTGATTTTTGGGAGTAGATGCAAACAAAACTTCTTGCTTAATCTACAGCTTAAGCACCAAGAACTACCAAACCAAGGGTAGTCTGAATTCTCAGGATGTTGGGTTTGGTTATTCTGTTATTTATCAAATGCCTGGAATCTGACCTACTCCAAACAGGACTCATTCCAGAGTTAGTGGCTTTGATGCTTATGGATTCCTTTATAAAAAACTTTCTGTAGCAAGGTCTTGTTTGCCTTGGTCTGAACAGGAGGTGAAACCTTTGAGATCAATTTCAGACAGCAGGACTGCAGGTCAGAGATAAGCACTGTGTTCTGCCAAAGTGCACAATGCCTCAGGCCAATTTCTTCTCCATTTCTGAAACATTTCCCTCAATCCAAACAGCAAAATAACAATAAATACTTTTCTGAGCCACAGATTTTTGTAGTGAACAATTATTTCATTATGATTTCATTATGATTTGATACTACTGATTGGTTGGTAAAGTCAGAAAAAATGTAAGGAAATGAATACTGACTGGACTATAATGAAAATTCTGAGAATGTAGAACTGTTTTAGTTACTATGTTCTTGAATAGCATTATCCAATAGGAGGGACAAATGTATACATATAACCATACACATTTTTCAACAATTGTTTAATAACTTCTCATTACAGATCGTGACAAAAAGGAGCATTTTCCCAAGAAGCACAGGCTGCTAGGCCCTGAAATTAGAGGGACATGTACTGGTTTGGTTTATACTAATTTAACAGAAGAGTATTCCTTTAACTTAAGTGCAAGTACTTCCTTTTTCACCAATTTAAGTAGTTTGGTATTAAACCGCATCTTCAATGAGGATTTAGTGATCCACTTGGGGGCGCTAAAGGGTAATTTGTTTGTGAATTGATTATGGTAAAATGGTTGGAACGCAAAATAAAGTTACAAAACACAATCTGAGCAGAATCAACTCAGTGCTGGTTTTTCAACTATATAAGCTTCTGGAGCAAAGGGTCCCCATTTCTTATTAAAATTCCATCCACTTATAGAAAAAAAGAATTAGTTATAAATAGCTAAGCAGCAGACACCTGTAACATCAATCATATCCCACCTTCATTTATACACCTACAACATACATTGAGTGCAACAGACAGAACGTGTAAGGCAGATTTTAATTCTTACTCTTATTCTACATTTTCATGCTAGCCAAAATTAACTGTAGTGTGATGGAAAAATAAGAAATTTTAACAAGTAGTGGCTTTGTCTTTCAGTTAATATGAAATACCTCTCCTTTTAAACATTGGTCCTGTGCTACACCTGCTTGTACCTTGTACACTGGTTACTGTGTTGGAACGTGGCTTTGCACCATCTTTATATTTTCAGTTTCTCTAGCTTGAAGGGAATTGGGAACTATTTCCCAGTGTAAAGCTGTATCAGCTGCTCTATCTTATGCTTGTTTGCTTATGGTTACTGGTAGCCCGTTCACTGTTCTGGCAGCAAGGCACTAATTAGAGGCGGAGATGCAGTACCTTCTATATGGAAAGGAAGAGCAGATTTTTGTCTGTGAAGAGTTAATAAAATATGACATTGAGCTTTTGTCCATGTAGGCGTTGCCTTAAAGATCAGATAAGGTGACAATGTAGTTGATTTCAAAAGCCACAGCAGATCCAAAGCTATAATCATCTATCTCTTACAAAAGCAAATAACTCACTATCAAACACAAAACTTGCATGAAAACTACAATTGTTGTACTGTTGATTTCTTCTCTGTAATAGTACAAAATTCATCTTATTCTGAATTAATACGCAGTGCGTCCGCATTAAAGTTTATGGATGCCCATATTTGGGCATCAAATTTAACTGTATCATGTAAACAAAGTGGTGATTAAATACAATATTGTTCCTTTAGCATAACTTGGCTATATTTAAGGTTTCTTTATTTTAAGACTAATTTAGCCAAAGCATGTGGAAAAAGTAAACTTTAAGTTTGTTTATAAGAGGTACTGTTGTTAGGCACTTTATAAGAAAAAACTTACACTTCATAAACTATAGAAATATGTTTTGAAATATCATTCAGCATTCTGAAGGCAGATGCAATCATGCTGATGGAATACCATGCTAAAGACAATGGAAAAGCAAATGGAAGAAAAGGGTACAGTCAACCTAGGTATAGGCATGGAAGCTGTAATCGTAATAGTACTTGATGACAGTATTTGTAGTGCAATTTGCTTCTGTGCTTTTCCTTTCATGTGTAAGGACGTGCCAAAATGTATTTCGGAGTAACTACTGCTATAAATTGATCAACTTACATTTATTAATTCAATCTCCCAGATTTTTTTCACAAGGTCCATCGATGTATAGCCATTAATTAGAAAGGATTTGGTATAGTCACCCAGTTCAATGGAATCCAGCCATTCAGCTACAGAGGTGGGATTGTAGCCATCATGACCAACCTGCTTCATCTGAAAAACAAGAATGAGTAACGATAATATTCATTAAACTTGTTTCAGAACAGTAGTTATTTACATTATTTTCTTTGGGAATTTATTCTCTGACTGACATCCTTTTAACGATCAGCACAACATGAAGAAACAATTTTGTGAGCAAAAGCAAACTTAGTTTTCAAATGGATATTTTTCTTGTGGCTGTTTGCCTTTTAAACTAAATTATACTAAGACTGTAGCATGAGTTAGATTCTTACTAGACTTCACAGAACCCACAAGCAAGAGAAGGAGAAAGAGAGAGAGATTATTAACATCCTGACCGCAAAAAAAAGTCAGATTTGCAACTAAGATTTCATAGTAGGGGAAGAAATTAGACTGAGGATTGGACCTTTTGCTATCAAACTCCAAACGGAACATATTTCTTTGGTTGTATTATTCCTAATTTCTCTCTCCTACTAGGTTATCCGATATTTCATAGTGGTTGAAGCCACAGTATGTTTTTTCACCCCCAAGGGAAGTTCAAAATAGTCTTTCCTCTACCTGGTCATATTTTTCACGAAGCTCCTAGGAACTTAATATAATTTAGATTGCTCTGTGTCTGTAAAGTTTATTGAGACGGGACAATAGAGACAAATATTTCTGGAACAGAACTGACAGAATGACATACACAGAAAAGCACCACGTGCATTTATATATCAACACAAGCAGAGAAAGCAAAATCATATGAATCTTGTTTTTGTAAAAGACTAAGAAAACCCATTGGCATCTTATTTTCCTGAATTTTGTTAAGCTACTAACACGTAAAGAACTGCAATTTCTCTTTCCAAATTGCCTCTCAGTGACACACGTGATGACTTTTAAGCTAACCATTAAAGGAAAAAATGCATAAAGTATCTACCTATGCAACTAGTTATGACATACTGTTCTTGTGAATTTTAAAGCAATTTGCAACAGTGGCACAAAGAAAAAGAAAAATATATGTAATAGCCTCAATTTTCAATGATATTATTTGCATATCACTTCTGTATTGAAGTATAAACTATGGCTAATTTGATAATATACTGAACTGGGAAACTTTTAAGAAGATTCAGAGGTCTAGAAGGCTTTTTATTTTGCACAGCATCTTCAGAATACGCAAGCACGGTACTGTGCATGGTGAAAACCAATCTCCTGCTTCTGCCTTCTTATATACATTGCAACTTTCTAAGAAACAAGGGAAGTGTGACAGAAACATAATGCTTCTAGCTTAAGATTGCAGTGACAAAGTAATTTAAAAAGAGAATTCTGATCTTAACATCTTGTCTGAATCAATTCATTTCTCAAAGTTTATTTGAAGTGCAATTTGAATTCGAAGTAGAGGAAATAAAATTTGAAATCCAAAGTAGTATTCATCTATCTGTCCAGATGCAGAAAGCCAGCACATCATGATCCTGATCTTGGTTTCCTGCAGTAGCAGAGAGGAGGGATGTAGACACACTGTATCATGAATTTCACAATTCACTCTTTGTTCTTTTGCTGCAGATGTTGGGTATAAAATATTAATGGAAATATTTAAATGATGCAGTAAAATCACTATCTTAAATCATAAAAGAGGGAGTAGAGAATTCCCATAATTAACTATGGGAACGGTTGCCTTTCAGGTCACTTCTGAAGCAAAGGATTCATATTAGGAAGTGAGAGATAACAGGTAGGAATTAAGTTATGACTGTGAATTCAGTTCTGTTGCTGATCTTGACATTTTGGAAGTTAGTTTCATCCTGATTTAGAATAAAAGCTCCAGCTGTCGAAAGCATGGCAAACTCTACTTTCACCGTCATTCAGACTTATTTCAAATTTTGTACTAAAGGTAGTCTGTCCAACACACTGCAAAAACATGGAGAACCGTGGTATCTCTGCCTCTCTGAAAGTTTATTTCAAGAGCTGATTTGAAATAAGTTATACTTAAACAACCAAAGCTTGAAAAGAAAGAACTCAAGAAATACAAGAAAAATCTATATACAGAGAAGGCATGAAGATGTACAGGGTCTACAGGGAATCCATGACTTTTGAAATACATATTTTTGTCACCTTTCTCTTAACATAGAAAAGTGAAGCACTTTTGAAACAATTTTAAGAGTATTCAGATGGGGAACATTATGCAAAATTTTCCTTTTGTTTATTACTATTTAACCTCTATGTTTAATAAATGTTGATTTTAACATGATTTTTCTTTTGGCCTACTGATTAAGAAATCTCATGCAGCTTAGTGCACGATAATGGAAATGATCAGTTTCTACAAAAAGCAAACACAGCATTTTGACTTCTCAGTAGAGATCTCCATCAGAAGGGCTGTTAAAACAGATATCACTCCTGAGGTGTGTTGCAAAGGAATGCAGGCAAGGAAACACAGAACAACCAAATAAGCAAAAGGCTGAGATCAACTGAAATGTATGTGACAATTTCACACTCTGAATTTAGTGCCAACAGACGAAATTGTCATCAAGTCACTCAGCAGCCTACATGAACATGCACTGGAGTATTATCAGGCACCAGCAGGCTCTGCAAGCATTTTCCCTCTCTGTGCACCAAAGCCTGGAACACAAGAGGTTCCACCTAAACATCAGGAAGCACTTTACTGTGCGGCTGATGGAGTACAGAAAGTCTGTGCAATCTCCCTCCTTGGAGATCTTCAAAAGCCATCTGAACATGTGCCTTGGCAGTCTGTTCTAGGCAGCTGCGCTTGAGCTCGGATCATGTGGGCCCAGAGGTCTCTTCCTGCCTCAGCCATTCTGTGATTCTATGATTCCATGATTTGGCTGCTCGTGTTGAAGGCTGAGTCAGGGATGGTGCAGCTGTGTAACCTTGGGTCATACCCATAACAAGAAAGTGCAGTGAGAAGCCTTGTTGGGGCAACTTTACCTTCTGCAGGAGCTGAATTTGAGTTCAGGCCCATGCCCTTGCTCTTGCTTGAACTATGCTGTAGTTACACCTATATCTAGCCACACACTTTGCTGATCCTTCCCCACTGACATCCTCCTAAATCAACCTCAGACTGTCCTTGTCTCTGCGGATTTGCCTTAGGCTGTGGTTGTTCCCAGTTACTGCCACCATCCCTGCCCTGCTCTCCTTGGGCAGGTGTTTTGTCCTTGTTAGTGACAGCACAGCTCTACCTGCCCCAGCATCCCCCTTGGCTCTGAGCTCCTCTGACCTGGGGTGAAGGCCCTTCCTGCTGTTCCCTGACACCAATGACAGAAAAATTATCTCAGAACTAAGATACTTGCTACAAGTTTCAGCCAAAAAGCAATACTTTGTTTTGATATGGACGAAGAACCAATCTATTCTCTAAACAGATTTTCTAAAAATGTGTCCAATACATGAAAACTAACTTTCACTAGCAGTCCCCTTGTTTGGAAAGTTTAGTTACATCCATTAATAACATCACCTAGCTTATTAATTGTCATTCATAGCTGGCTGAATTTTTTCCTTTCAAATATTTTTTGACAGACTGGCTGTCTAGACACGATAGTATCATTAACATCTACTTTTCATATAAAATGTTATGGAGTTTTTAAATACAAACACAAAGACTTTGCAATACTGCTGTTTGGAAATGCTGCTGCTAATGTACTTTATTAGACCTGCAGTTTAGTTGCCTTGTATCCGTGTTCTCATTAACCGGTAATGGCTCTCAGACTGCGTGGATTTTTCTTCTATATTGCACTACGAACTTAGTCTCCTCTCACAGATCATTCGCACCCTCGCTGATGCTATTTGCTGATTTTCTTTCAAAAACAAGTGTAAAAAACAAAGACTCCCCCTTTTACTGACCCTATTTTCAATCATTTCACAACAGCAACAACAGATGCCCTAGTGGTGTCAAACATCTAACCAGTTATGTCTCTAGTGTTTGACTCATAGTATAAAATCTCTAAGACCCAAGTTGTGACTGTTGTAAATACAGCCTTTCAATGATTAACTGCTCATAAATAGAAGCAGTATTATTCTTCCACAGACAGTGCTCCTGGTTCATTAGGTTACTATCTATAAAGAGCAATATTGTTGTTAGCTGTTTCATTGCAGATGATTTTAGCATGCTGACTATGGAAAAAGCTAAGGATGAAGCCCATAGGATTTAGAAGTGATAAAGAAATGTTTAAGAAAATATGATATAAACCAAGCATAGAGGAAGACATGAAACACAGCAGATTTCTCCCCTTGGTCCTATTGATCTATCATGAGTATTGCTTCCTTTGAAATGAATAGAAAGCAGAAAGAGCAGTTTCTCATAATCAAATGTTAATATCCAATAGCATCCCAATGGGCTGAGGAAATCCTTTACAAGAGACTGTATGCACATGAATCTTTTTAGAAGTGCATCACTACTACACCTATAGTGCATTTTACATAAGAATAAAAGGTACTTGTCTTTTCGTCTCTGAAAGTTAGCCAAATAAACATGAATGGAGCTTCACAGTAATCGCATATGCACCATAAGCATCAAGGTGAATTCAATAAAAGGGACTGTTGCTCATTTTCTGTGATCATCTCAGACAGACAGGAACTAATGCTATTTTCTCTACAGGTTATATCATTATCTGGTATTAAAATCAAGTTTTTCATCCCCTGTAT
The DNA here is from genome assembly GCA_013396635.1 of Penelope pileata. Classification (NCBI taxonomy): domain Eukaryota; kingdom Metazoa; phylum Chordata; class Aves; order Galliformes; family Cracidae; genus Penelope; species Penelope pileata. The sequence continues at coordinate 390,945 of WBMW01003681.1, read as the reverse complement.
AAGGAGAAAGAGATGACTTTCACAGCTTTTTAAATGACAGCAGTGATTACAGTGAATTTACACACTTGTGTTGGTTTGCAAAAAATATCTTTTTAGCAGGTACATAATGCTTTCTTTTAAAATGCTGGCCTTTCTGAGATATTTAGTCAGCTCTGTCAGGAATGTGTATGGAACTATCAACTACCAATCTGATTAATTCTGGTTGTTGTAAGGGCGAAGGGCTGGGGAGGAATTAGTTCTATTTTTAACTGTCTTTGTATGTTGCCTGTTATAAAGCGTGTACTTTTAAGAAGCAACCATGTAGACTCATGTTGTTGGAAGAGGACATCATTCTTCCTCTGGAGCAGTGAAAGTTTTCTTTGAGGCTGAGGGCAATGACACTTCTGAAGATCACAGCATCTGACTGGCACAGGGGCACAACGGGGAGCTGGAATTGGGCAGGAATTGAGCCTGAAGCCAGGGACAGAGACTGCTCTCAAGCAGGACCAGAACCTCCTATGGACCTGAGAAAATTTTTCATTTGCTGCCGCTGAGAAAGTCACTGAGTGAAAACAAGGACCTGCCTGCAAAGGCACAGTGGGTCAGAAAAAGTCATATACAACATTTTTGTGTCTTTTCCATCTATGAGCCCAAAGGAAATGATGCTATTCAAGAAACACAAAGATTTGAATCAAGTGGTTGACAACCTTACCACCAAGTCTTCCAATTGGAGAAAGCTCACATGTACACATGGATCAAGTGGTGGAGGTATATCTTTGTATTTACTTTCAATTGTCCTCAACTTTTCTTGACTCATATTCTCTTCTTCCTTGATACTTTTCCTGATTTCATTGCCTCACCTTCTGTTGCATTGCTCAGTTGCTTGCTGAATTTTCTGTTGCTTCAATAACAATTTTCCACCTTTTACTAATGATGCTTTTTGTGATGGTCAGAAAACCCATCTTCTTCAGCTTTATAGAAGATCCCCTGGAGTGCTACCTAAAGGCCCAAGGAAATGATGCTGTTCGTCAACCTGAAAGAAAGTTGAAAGCTTTCTGATGGCATTTAAACCTGTTGTCAGTATCAGGAGGCTGCTGACCACATGACCTCTGTGAGGAGTCCAGAGGCGTTGAACTATGCTCCTGTACAGGGACCAGGGGTCTAGCTGCAGGAGGAACACGAGACAGATGAAGAAGCAGACAGGGATAGTCCTGAGAAAGAAAACCTGCTTCCAAAGATGATCACTCGTGTATCTCATTCCTGTAGAACCTTCCTAAGTGTTGAAGTTGCAACAGACTGTGGTGACTGCTGGAACCTCTTCTGTTCTTTCTACACTGCAAGTCCTGCACCTGCCCATTTTATTAGGCCAGATAAATATTTGCATTACTCATAGAGATTTAAAACTTTAATGCTGGATGCCATCCTAGGAAATGTGCTTTCTGAAGCTGGGCAGCAGAGGTTCTGAGCCATCAGCTTTCCAAGGCCCTTCTGAAGGTTGCTCTGGTGCCTCACTGGAGAGCTTCACATCTCTGCATGTGAGAGAGCTACAGGGAACTGGGTCACAGAGCACTGTGCAGGTAGAAGTTGTTTCTGCATCTGAAGAGGTTCAGCTGAGGAACCTCTAGGACAGAATGTGTTGAATACAGTGTATTAACAGTCCATCACAAGGCTGAAAGGTGAGGGTCGTTCTCTGAATGAGTATTTCAGTGAAAGGCACAGACACAGCAAAGATAACAATTTCTCTTAGATGAAAAGTGTGAGAGAATGGGACATAAGATCTTACCTCACTGGAGAAGGAGGAAGAGAACATACAGAAGGGTTTCATGGTGAGAGAGTACACAGAAAGTTACCCTCTGACCTAGTCAGCCCTAACTGTCTTCAAGTTTTACTCCCCCTTCCTCCCTAAATCACAGCAGTTGCTTACATAGGCCTTGTTAGCCTTTCATTCCTCCCGCCTCACTAAAGACCTTCTAGCAGCTGCACCTGGATATTCTTTTCTTAGTGAAATGGCCTGCAGATGGCACAGGACTCAGATGTTAACAGCCGCATACCAGTAGGCAGGTAAGTCACAAAAAGCTAGGGAAGAAGGGTAAGGAAGACAAAGGCAGAATAAAAATATCCATCAACCTAGTGCTATTGAAGAGTAAATGGGTGAAGCAAGTGAGCCTCAGAGGCCATAAAGGCATTTTCATTCCTTCTTCCTTCTACTGGAGGTGGGATTGGGGATAGAAATTCACTGATGCAAGGCAACAGAGGAAATCAATTTCTTTGTAATCTTCCTATTACATCTGAGACACCGCAAAAGATATTCAATGTTAACTGCATATTCCTTATCTTACTCCAGACACACCTGGTTGGTCTTTGTGCTCATGCTCATTGTCTGGAAAGATACAGCAGACTGGACGCAAATGCCATTCTTGGTGCTCTGAGCAGATTCAGATGGAATAGAGACATGCTTATGGATAATGAAGAAATTGGCCTTCACTATTCCAGCCTGTTCAAAAGTTAAGGAGACGTAACTGTGTCCTTGCAGGGGGCCAAGAACACAGCTGAGACCTATGGTTTGGAAAGCACTGGAAATGTTTGCATCCTGTCTGTTATACAGCCTGTTATCCTGCAGGAAGATGGCCAAAACCATAGTACAGTTCAACACAGTATGTGGCAGTCAAACTGGGTGTTTGCTCTGATTCTAGATTACGGTCTCATGATCTCGTGATGCAGAGAGACTGTAGCACTTCTCACAAGCCAGGCAGTATTTAGATGCTGCTAACACCATTGCTGCCTATAGAGGAGTCTGAATCCAGCGCTGCAGTTAAGGGCCATATCAGGAGTCCTGACGAACTGACAATATATTCAGTATGCCTTGAGAGTAAAAGGTATGGGACAACTGAGTCCCCCTTCTCTGGGAGAGGTTGCAGATGGGAAGGTGAGTCCCATTGAGGGTCCTGATGAAGCTCACAGAGGATGAAGACCTGGAACAAAATAGCCACACTAGCAGAGACTCCCAGAAAGTAATTATCAACATCTTCTTTCTCAGACAGAAGTATGCAGAAAGTCTAGGTCATCTCATTCAGGAAGTTATTCTAGTTTAGCTGCCACAGAAAGAGAACAGCACTCCCTCTCATACAGCATATTAGCTTGCCTTGGAGCAGACAGTAGGCAATATGGAGTCTATCACAAACAAGAGTATAAAAAAGCACAAACAGAAATAAGACTTGCTCTACGGACAACGGTGGCAGGACCAGTGACATGCTACTGTAGCCTACATGAAGCAGATAAATGATTTCATGTCCCATCTAGAGTGGCTCACTGACAGTAGGAAAAAAGAAAAACATTTGTGGGACTGCTTCCATCAGACAGCTTTGAAGCACATTGTGGGAATAGAATGTTGTTTTTGCGTTATGACTTACAAAATAAGTATGAAGTGTATCGTTGTTCATGTTTTTGTATTAGGGCTAACAAAAATAAGTGCAACGTATATTGTGGTATGTTAAAACTAAATGCATTTACAAGGGAGAATCAATCTTGAAGACTGCTAAGATAAGGAATGCAGCTGCTAGGGAGGATCAGTCTTGGAGACTCGTAAGATAAAGAGTACAGCTGCTAAGGAGGATTGGCCTTGAAGACTGGTAAGATAGCAACATTGTTACATGAACGGACAATAGTTAAGTAAACAAGTGGAAAATTAATGACTGCAAGTATTAAGCAGCAGAATTGTAAATTAGTGAAGTTGAAAGACAGACACAGAGGAAGAAAACCAGAGAGGAGAAGTTAAGGGTCAGTAATATATTAGCAACATCCATGTCTATTTAGCCAGTGTCTGCCTTTAGTTAGCATTGGGTAGATTGTGAACCTGAAGTACTCAGCCAATGAGGAACCAGGGGAGGAAGGGGGGACGTCGGGTAATAGGGCATAAAAGATGTGAAACTGTTTCTGCAGGTGCGCTCCTGTTTGCAGGACGCCCACCATTGCAATCGTGAATAAAAACTGCTTAAACTGCTTCACCAGAGGTCTGGTCTCCAAAAAATTGAGATGTTTCTCAGAACATGAATGCAGGGACCAGTCTGAGGTAAACACCCTGAACTACAGCATGGATGTTTCTAACTGCTTTGTTCTACTGATCCATTCCTTTACCTTTTAACGTCGAAAAACTCGTGCACTATGCTTGATCTAACACTTTTTTTCCATCCCTATGGCCTTACAGGCAGTGTAATGAGCAGGCGAGTGACCTCCTTCCAAGCCTGGTAAGTACTTCTAAGAGGTGTTAGAAGGAAGAAAAACAGCAGGATATAAAGCACTTCCCTCAAATCCCGTTTTACATCTTCAATTCAAGTGGACCAGAACCAAGAAGTCATAGTCAGAAAGGGACATAAATGTTGTGATATCTGCTTTGCAGCATCTCCTACTTGGGCCACTGTCTTTAGAAATGGAAGTTGTAGTGATCTACCTGTTAGCTGTGCTGAACAGGAGGGAATCAAACACCAGGATTCAAAATAGCTTGCTAAGCTCTCCAACATATAAACCAACAGATAGCAAGAGCAAATATTAATGTGGTCCTTCTCTGCTGCATATACAGCATGGTTAGTGGGCACAGGCAAAGTAGTTCTGTGTTCCTAAACGCCAGATTTACTGTGCTTGCACAAATGAGTGTTACATATGAGTAATAGATCTAGCACTTTTTAGAAGCACAGCTTTACTGCTCACATAACACTACTTACAGAGAGCATGTGCTCAATACCCCACTCATGTCCTACTTCTTTTCTGCTTCTGCAAAGCAGCCAGGGAACAGGCTCGCTGCCTGCATACCACTGCTACAAGATTCCCAGGCATGCTCTGTGCCTGAGACCTCCCTGTGCAGGAAGGAACAAGCTGCATACTATAAGAATAGCTTTGAAGCCAGGAAAATGCTGCTTTAAGCTAACATCTTTCTTCCATCTGTCAAATGAGAGAATGTGTTCTCATTATGGGCTGGAAGAAGGAGCTATACACTGAGCAACCCACACGAAAATAATCCTTTTTCTCATCTAGGTTCTCAGATCGGCTAGGATAATTATTTTCAAAAATATTGAAACCTCTTAGGAACCCATTGAGAAGTCACTCACACGTAGACTTTGGATGCCAAGATAACTGAAAATTATACAACGTGATTATTTTCTTAGTCAATTAATTAAGCATATCTTGCACATAAGTACTCCCTCAGTATTATTTTTTTTTTTCTGAAGTCCTAGTACTAGCACGCTTAGTACACTTTTGGGCGTTGTCCCTAGCTCTCTACACATCTCAACTTCCTTTTAAAACATATAAAACCCATCTCCAAAGATTTATTGATTTCATTCTGCCCACACAAAAAATGCTGAATACCAATCAAACTCTGCTAAGAGATTTGCTCTAAAACTGATGCCATGCATGTTTTAAGAATTAACTTTGCAAATTATATTTCTGCTGGAATGTCTTAACCTTATCTAATAATAATAAGCCATAAAGTGCTCTACTTAATATTAATGTGAAACTTGAATAACTTGAATTACATTAATGTAAGATGAGAATTTGGGCTACTATCTCTAATCTAACAAAAATAAAGGGTATAATGAAAAGTGAAGAAGATTCCAACTCTCCCTATCTGTTACAACCATATTACCTTACTTTCACATGAAATGTTCTCCTCAAATATAGAACCATTTAAAAAAAGTTGTATTTTGAGAAATCTTGTTCAAACATGTCTTTTTATAATGGTTAAACACAGTATAAGAAAATACAATTAATTCATCTATGTATGGACAGATATGTGGGGTTTATTTCCTACTTAAAACTACTTCAAGCTCTAGCAAGTGGTTCCTAAATATGCCACTGGTGTTTGAAATACAGAGATATCATCATTCTTCAGGAAGTCAGCACTTAGTAGTGAAAAACATCATCTTTCTTTCCGGCTATTAAATGCCTGTTGCATTTCCAGACTACAGAGATTAAGGCTGATGAGAACAAAAGAAGTTTTAAAGAGGAACATTTTGAAACATCGTCCATAGATTAGTTGCTTGCTTTTTTAGCCTCTAAGCTTATTCTATACTGACTGACTACATGGCCCCAAGGAAGTGTCATCCTGTAGATGTTTTTTAAAATCACTTAACTTTTACCTCAGAATTTGAGTTAAGAAGAGTCAAAAGATACGTAGAATTAATAGTAAAACTAATAATAACAACGTCAGTAGTAATATTGCTAAGTACTGAACTGCAGGGAGACACCAAGTTTTATATTTGATGAGGACTAGGAAAGAGGCACCTTTTCAAAACAAACAAACTTAAAGAATGTATATCTAATGAGATTCAAATTAGTAAGACAATAAGTATGATGTGAGTTCTTAAAATGTGTAGAAGGTAAGCACTATTTTGAATGCATGCTGATAGAGCTGAACTTACCAACAGACTAATGGATATACAGAAATTGTTTCATGGTTTCCTATAGAATGTGAAAATCTTAGTTTTTTAGCAAGCTATGGTAAATACAGCAAGAGTGAGTTACATGAGAAAAGATTAGCGGGCTCCAAACTATTCCAACAGCTGTGCCTTCAAACAAATTGGGTTTTGAATAGGAAATTATGTATTTTTACTATGTAAACTCTCTTGTGTTGCTGATTAATTTAAGTGAAGAAATGTGATGCACACCTTCAGCTTTCCACTGCCTTTGTTTTGGTGCAACATTCCTGCATCAAAGACAAATTAGAAACCTGGTCCTTGAGGATTGTTTTTTCTATCTCAACAGGGAAGCTTCTAAAGAATAGCTCACTGTTATCCAGCCCATGCTTCGAGCCTTTCTGTGTAACTTAATTATCTTTAGTTCAGAAGATGTTAATTCTTTCAAGTAACTGCATAACCAGCTTGTTCTCAGTAGGTTTTAAGAGTGCCTCTAGATCTTTATTCTGTCATCTCTTCTTATATTAAGTGTATTTTAAGAAGACCTTAATTGGAGTTATATGACAAAATATGGTTCTCAGCATTAGTACATTCTCCAAAAGCAGACATTATTATCAATCTTTTCATAAACACCAGTTAACAAATGTAGATAGCACTAAAATTATGAAATATTAAGAATTCATTCATTAATTTTGAACAATTTAAACAAGAATACAATAGAGTTGGTTTCTCTGTGAAATATGAGAGACAGGAAAATATTTCATCAGCTAAAAGCAGGGATTAAAATCACAGAGATTTTTTTTTTGAATGATAGCATTGCTGAAGAATTCATAAAGTCATAGTTAAACTATAAATATCTGTTGTAATTCATCAAACACTGTTTTTGTATACTCTAATACTTGTACCATTTATCTCAGTTGTTTAATACAGTATGTGGAATATTACTGTCTTTAATCATCTTTGGTGATTCAGTGCACAGACTCAAACTATAGCATACACAGATTATCTAGGACATCCATCAATGGAAACACTTCACAACTTTACATATTTCCCATACAAAATAAATCTTTTTTCTCTTTCACAGGAGATCCATAAGAACTTTTCTAGTAAACTATGATGCATTAAAAAGCCTCTTCTGGCAAAGTCAGCCACATGATTCAGACTGAAAAGTCCTTTAACGACTCTTCTCACTCTCCAGCGTTATCAAACTGCAAACAGACTAATCTCTGTTTACCCTGATCATTCCCCATGTGCTGCTCCCAAACCCTAGAGCACTCCATGCAATTTACATCAAGTGTTATTCCTGCCCCAGTATCTTGCATCACCTGTGGCCGTCCTCTGAGCCCTAATGGTGTCTACTCCTCCTCATTCATTCTCCTTACACAGCTTCCCAAAATCAGTAAGTTTTCATGCTTAGCCCAGTGTGTCTCTCATATACCTATTCAAGTTTCTGTGTTTAGGAACATCAGCAAAAGTGTGCACTGATACATTCTGGTGTGCAAAATATAAGAACAATGGCGTTATGCCACTAATTTTAAAATCTGCAGTTTAAATCAGCTAGTACTAAAAACTGATTGGAAAATGACTGCAAGTTATTCTGTCCACAGCTGACAAGCAAAAACACAAAGCAGCAAATCAAACATGGAGCCTGCAGGAAGTCTCCAAGCCATACATGAAAGGCAGGTATTAGGAAAAATGTTTCATCCAAAGGCTTGAAGTGTATTTATATAATCCTCTCTCCAAAGGGAAAAGTATTTTCAGGTTATTTCCTACATAAAGACAATCAACTGGTATTTATTGACAAAGCCTCATTTACACATATGTAATGATAGAGCATATAAAAAGATTGAAAATCTAAAAATAATTACAATAAATTCTAACCAGCCATAATTTCAGATTACAGACTTCACTCTCTTTTGCTTTGTCAATTATATCCATACGAAGTGGGACCAATTTAATGACATTACTTCATGCTACTTTTGCACATACAACAAATGGTAACAAAACCAGTAGGGAATTATGTTTATCTCCATTCAAAAAAAGTGTTTTAAATAATGTGAAAGCTGTAGGTGTTAGTCCCCTCACTTGGATAATGACAGAAATTATACCTTTGGGAGAAGCTGGATTGCTTGGAGTATTCTCTGTCTGTGTCCAGAGTTAAGTATTCCTATTTCCAAGAGATCTTGGTCCTCCATTACGTTGCTTCCCTAAAAATGGGAAGAAATAAGGTAGAAAGAAAATGAAAAAAGAGCATATGCCTACAATAGCCCCTTCATGAAACAAGCCCCTTCTGCTGTGTTTGAAAGAGAACACTTTGCTTAAGTTACAGCATATGACAAGATTAATAAGTTATTGATGACTGCATTCATTGTCACGTTGACAAAATGTGAGAGAAGACGCTTGAACTCATGGACAGTTACTATACTGTGGGCACCCATGTTAGTAGAGAAACTGTATCTCCCACTCAAGCCAAATAACAGATGTGAACCTTCTTTCATTCAATTGGAATCAAGGACGTGACTATAGAAATAATCACAAACTCTTCATTTTTTCATTCTCCTCCTACCTCACCCAGCTATGTGTTATGTTCATTTTAATCCAATCTGGAAAATACTTAACACATAATAAGAAAAGCAGAATGGATGAAGATGCAATCATTTAGTTACTTGTCAGTAAAACACCAAAAAAACCAAGGAGAGAGAGTGGGATCAACAAACCCCCATATGGCTCCCATCCCCCTGAATTTAACTGTACTGGTGCAGTCCAAACTTCACCCATCACTGCTCTTATCTCCCTGCTTGTGAGCAGGTCACAGAATTCTTAACATGCAAACAGCAGAGAAAGACCATCTGTCCAAGAAATACACAAAAGAGTAGCCCACAAGAGTCCAGAAAATAAGTCTGTAATTCAAGTCTCTATTCTTAGGATCTGCTAGCAGCAGAAGACAACCTACAGCTACACAAGTATGAAGGTAGTACGCCTCCTAACAGATGATCCCGCAATTCATCCAAAGAGTGGGCCATACACAGTGAAGTTCAAGGAATCTGACAACACACAGGTAGGAAGTTTAGCATTTGAAGGATAAGGTACTCAATCAGCTGGCAGTGACTATTAGGAAGCACAGGAGGCACAATAGTAGCTAAAAAAGAGAATTGCAGTCAGGGATCACATCGAGATGGTTCAACGTAAGCTGGCAACTCTGTATTCCTTTTTAGACCACCTTGTTTCAGACCAAAGGGAAAAATGCTTCTAAATATTACAATTATAAACAAAATCTGCAAAAAAGCAGACGACCTTTCTTAACTCTTACCCTGATGGACTCTTATGACGCTAATTTGCTAAAAGAAAGAATTTTTATTATCTGTACTCATTTAACATCACCATGAAATAGGCTTTATGTGAGCAAATCCATGAAAAACTTAATTTCCACCTTTCCATTTAGCTTGCTGCTTCTGACTCAGTAGAGATCTTAAGGAGCAGCAAAATCAAAAGCTGAGAGGCACATAACAGAACATGCTTAAATACTTTGCTGAATCAGGGCTTAACAGCGGGTATGAATTATTTCTGAATATCAAATCTCCTGTCCCACAGCAACGTGGCTTTCTTTCAAAAAGCACAGTGCAATAAGCAATACTTCACCCTGTTCAGCTGCTAAATCTTCACTCTTTTCAGACGGACTGATTAGTTTACAGATGTACTCTTGAGGACTCTCAAGTGCTACTCTGCAAAATATCCCGCAAAATCTAGGGGAGGTCTTTTTAAGGCAATCATGGAAACATTACAAAGCTATTACATTTAAAATTATATTTCACAGTAAGGGGTATGATTTATGGCTACAAGTCTGCAAATCATATCTTGAAAGAATTTGTGTGTAGCATCAGAACAGCCCTGCTCTGAAGGGAGAAGCTGTGCAATCATGTCGTTTTAAGTACATCATGTGATGTAAGAATGCGTGCAGCACAGGCTGTGCAAACAGCGATAGCGATGAGGTGGGGTTAATACCCCCTTTATCTCCCTGGCAAAGACATACGAAATGTCAGATCTCCTTTTTTTCCCTCTGCGTTGATGAACCTAAGGGGGGCTGTAAATTTAGGGGAAGAATAGGGGGAGAAAACCCCCTGTATTTTGGATTATTCCTGCCAGAAATAGCTAGCATAAATGGCTTTAGGCAAACTGAGCCAACATAAGATCCTGTCCAAAAAAAACAGACTATGTATTTTCATTCTTTTTAATAAATTCATCCATTTGTTTAGTGCTGTTGCTTTCACTTCATTTTGCTGTTTTTCAGATTTCACCCCTCATCACTGCATAATGTTTATGCACAATCAGGGTGTACTCATCACTGAGCTACTACACACTGTTTATTGGTGTCAGTAACCTTGGCATCCAGTTTAAAATACTGTACATTTAAAATCCAATTCAACAAATACACAGGCACAGGAAAAATCCTGCCTGTTTGTGCCAAGTTGCTGCATGGCAGAGACACCATTATTTTGTTAATTCTTTACTATTGTTTTTTCTTTACGTGTTAGCTAATATATTTTGTTTCTTTGCCATCAGTACTTCTTTTTTTAAACTGAAGAAAGCCTGGAATTAATGTTGCCTCCTTGTCACCAGTCTGCAAAGGCAAGAACCTGGTCCTAATGTCTTCAGGTTTTGGACCTTTTCCAGTGTGCTACCATCAGTGTCAGTGGCAGCAGTCGCTCATTCCTCCTATAAAACAGATCCCATTGTCTCCTCCCAAGTGCCTAAGCCAGCTCTTCATCCCTTCACAAGAGAAAATTCAGGAACTTCAGATAATAATTCTCTCTACTGCTGGCATAGAAGAGTAAACTGATAGTAGAAAGCTGCTGGCTGCTCTGCAGATGTGCCTCTGAAGAGAAAAAAACAATCTCCCTTATTTCTATCTCCCTGATGTCTGCTCCCATTCACCCCTTAATCCCAGCCCATTTCTCTTTTTTACCTGATTCCTCTCCTTGCACTCCTCCAGCCTCCTTCCATAGCCTCCTACCTTGAGAGTGAGGAAAGCCTCACTTCTTTTTGCTGTAGCAGATCAGAGACAAGAGAAGGATTTCTCTCCCTTCTCTTAGATGCTGAGCACACATTTATTACAAGCTGGGCCAAATTTAACCTCAATTAACTTTACAAAGATGACACGGCAAATTTAATTTAAACGAATATGAATACAATAATGTCTTTTCACATTATTTCAGCCTCAAAAATAGCTGAACTATATTAGCTGAAGCATTCACCCAAAAGACATCATTCTAGTAGACACCTAGAGAATTTCATTCTGAAGATTTAACTTTGATATGTTTATATACAGGAGAAAACAGGTTCTTATAACAGAAAATACGGGGCAGCAATCTCTACTGGGGTTATTACGTTCATATTATGTAATAAAAACATAAGAGGCTTTGTGATATTACAGCTTTCCTAAATCTATAGGAAAACTTATTTGGAAGGAAAACTTACTTCTCAGAATTAAAGCTGTAAGAATGTATCAAAATTGCATTATACTAAGGCAGATTCAGATTTCATCCATTTCAGGTTACACAGTTGAAATTCCTGTCATGCAAATGTGTAAGGGATAGGCTTACATATGAACTAGAAATATGCTGGTTCTCAAGTCCACGTTAGGAAAGAGTACAGCTGACCCTCCTTGGGCTTTGTGATTCTGCACTACTCTCAGGAATGTCATCTTTTTCCCTGTAAATGCATAGAGGAAGCTGATCTCCTGATTAAGAAAGCAATAATTTCACAGAACAGTTGGGCTCAAGAACGAAGGAAAAATGGCTGCATGTGGGAGACTGGAAGTGTATGAAAAACAATACAATTTAGAAAACTCAGAAACTCCACCAAAATCTTAGATAGCTCCTATAAATAAGTTAAGAACAAAAGACATGATGGTGTAGTATGAGTTAAAGATTTTACTGGCATTTATTTGGGATGTTCCACAAAAAATCAGCTCTAGCACCCTCCACCTAAAATTACTGTGGCCTTCCCAAAAAATGCTGGTTTTGATTTTAATACTAGATTCCAAATACTAGACTTCAAGTACATACATACAGAATCATTATAAAACAATCTAATTTGGAACATGTCAGATTTATAGCCACAGAAGTACTACCTCTATTAAAAAATAGCCAAATTTAATTACATTAAACATCTCAAAGAACCTCCAAAATCCAGTCAAAGCAAAAGGCTCATAAACTTGCAGACAACTTCATCTATTATCCAAACAGAACAACTTTAAACATCTTTTTTAAAGACTAATACACATTTTACATCCTGTAGGAATGACAGCACTTTGAAGATTTGTCCCTGAAGATTTTAAAATATGTTGATTAGAAGAGCTCATTAGCATGGCAGGCACAAGTGTATATTTCTCTTTGCTCCCCTTTTGTACCTATGTCTTTAATTTTCCATCACATATTTTCTGTGCTGGAGACCTATGGCAAAAAATTCCAGTGTCTAGTTCTGTCACCTAAGTAAAATAAAAATGGTAGAGAAACTTTAAAACAGCTGCCAGGTAAGTTACTACACTTATCTGAAAACTCAGCTGCTGAAGTTGGAAGTAAGGGAGTGTGGGGAGCAAACCACCTGCATATGCATTTTGGCCTTACTCTTGCTCTTCACCTTGGATAATAGATTGATGCTCTGATAAAGGTTGGTTCCTTAGATATTCATTGCAATCAAAGTTCTGGAAAAAACCTCAATGCGGAGATAAACACCTGTGTATCACTATGTGTAAACTGAGTAAAAACTAGCTGGAAGAAAAAGAGAAAGAACAAACTAATTTTTCATTTGAGGCTCTTTCTTTATGAAAGAAAGTATCATTATGTAAGACATTGAAGATTTGGGAGAGTTCTGTCTATAGACTGGCAGCACCAATTAGACCAGCTTTTTCTTTCTCATTTATGTCAGTCAGAGGAGGAAAAGCAGTGAATCTGGTACATAAAGGTGTGGAGGAACTGCCACTCCTCAGATTGAATTCACTTGCTGTGCAGCCATTAGTGAGACCAAGTCAAACTGCAGATGCCAAGTGCCACTGGAGGTAGTTTGCCGAGGAACAGAGTTAGTGTGGGTAAGGATGACTTATGTGCCTAGTATAGTGTTGATGGGGTAGCACCTGTAGATGCCTCACTGTTGTTCCTTGGGCAGAGATATATGCTCTCCTTTGCTACTACCCAGGTAGTAACTGGCTGTACCTTCAACATAATATCAGTAGGTACTCTGAAATGTCAGTATCAGTGGGATGTAACATATAGCAACAGGTCTATGTGTATCACAGACAAGGCTTGGTGAATGTTTGAAGGACCTTGTTATTATTTCTTCCAATTCATACTGCAGCAAATCACTTTGGCTCCCTGAGACTTGTCACTACAGTAGCACAACAAGGGGCAACCAAATGGAGATGGAACAACAGACCTCGTAACTGAGTTAGGAGAGTTGCTGGAAATACGATGGTACAGAAGGGAAAAAGAATACTATACAAAACAGTACACTTAGCTGGGTTAATTGGAAATAATACCATTCCTGCCACTCAGAGAAAAGAGGTGGGAGCAGGGCAGGGGCAGATGGGAACATTCTGCCATTATGCATGCACAGAGATAGAAAACTGAGACCAATAGCACCAGAGACCTCTTTTATTCCTCTTCCTTTCTGACTCAAGTAGAAGGGAAGGAAGAGGCAAAGGGAGCAGCCATCTGACACCAGCGGGAAGGAGTCCTGTTGTGAAGCATATTCTCAACAGCTCAGTTAAAACAGTCCCCTCTTCATGGTGTATCACTTTACTACTCATCCACTTAAAGCTAATACCCCTGCAAACTGCATTCTTCAAATAGGTGACATCTAAACTGTCCTCTGGCTAGGAATAAATTAAAGACAACTTCCAGGACACTTAAAGACACATTGAATAACTGTGACTTTTCTTTTTCATTGTCTCAATCATATGCCACAAGGTTTATAAATTTTCATCGCAACCTAGCTTTTCCACAAGGTAAAAAAAGTTATTCCTTAGAGACCTGCAAGAAATGACTAGAGAAATGCAGTTGTTAATAATGAAGATTGCTTCTTATTAGTGAAAAATTTCAGGCAATGTGTCATACATTTTATTTCCAAATGAGAACTGGCAAACAACCAGAATTTAGCAAGCTTTAGTATGAGTGAAAGGTTGCCTCTCACTAGTATTGCCACTGTTAACATGAAAACAAGATCTGTAAGAATGATTATTGAGTGAAATGTTTAACTTGTACTTTAAGGTCACAAAGATTTATCAGATTCCTGGAGATACTGAAGAAATTGTTATTTCACCTACAAACCTGACAAGACTATGTTAGAAAAATCCCTTGCAGAAGCATGAAATTCTGCCTTGGGGAAAAAAGAGATTGATTGTAAAATATGTCAGGAAGAATGGACTGAGCACATTGCAAATCATTTGATAGCATTCTTTTAAAATTCCATTGCCTTTAAAGTACTGATACTCATCCCCAAATCTCACTCTGTTCTATTATCAGTCTTTACATTTATGACTTCCTAAGCAATTAAAACCCTCACAAAAATAAAGGGGAAAGTTGAAGACAGTTTTCCATGATGCACTCATTCCTTCAGAAAGTAATAATGAACTACTATTGAAATCTTAACTAAAAAAGGTCATTTTGGTCACAGATAAGAGCAATGGATAGCAAATCAAAGCAGTTGAGGCACAATACCACTCAGAATTTGACCCCTAACTTGCAAACTATGCATGAAGATAGAAGATGATGTAAGTGGTGTTCATTTCAAAAGAAGTTCCAGCAGACCTTGAGTCCCACTCTACTCATTTTAAAGACATCTCTCTGATTCACATTCAGCTCTTCCAGAAGTGAACCTGAACTAACCAGTACCATCAAAACCCTTTCAAATATTGATATTCAAATGAACATACAGTCACAGACCTTTCACACAACAGTTATAGTTAATTAAATTATAACGATAATTAAACAATACTGATAGCTGGGAAAAGGATTCTTGTAGGAAAAACTTCTGCTATTTTTATCCCCTCTTCCTTGTAGCACTGATTCATTACAACCACCACAATTGTCACATGCAAATTAGCTGCACAGATAAGGTGGCAATTGAAAAAATTACCTCTGATGTTGCACTTGGCCCACTTAATTATGAACACTGTTGACCCAACTCTGCCTGCCTATTTAGTCATAACAATTCAATAAAACAATTATTAATACTTACCTAAATTACATATTAATGTCTTCAATGTATATTGCAAAGATAATTTCACTTCATTTGAGTAATGAAAACTCTGAGGAGTCTATATTATACTATTATTCAGATTACTCGAGATAAATGCTAGTTATCCTAGATGCTAAATTTCTCAAAGGACTCACTTCAAAATCAATATTACTCTGAGCTAATTAACAGACTCCTAAATTCTTGGGAAACTATTCCTTTCTCCAGCGAGTGTGTGAGTTGGAGGAGTGCAGAAAAGGACAAATACAGAATTTTCAGAAATAACAAGAATTCTGAATACCTGCTCTGCTTGCAATGTGGGATTCTGCTTAACCTTGGTGCCAATGCTGGTGCTTTTGTAATAAATGTAGAAACTCTGCCCACCTCCCAGAAAGACTCACAGAGTGAACGTGCATGCTTCAAACCACATTTCTGTCTGTTGAATATTTCCTTCCTCACACTTTTATCAACCCTAGTCATACTGAGCCACATAAATCAGCCCAAAGAGTACAAAACACATAGTTAAAGCCTTAGACTGTGAAGTTCTGGGCAGAATCCATGTCTTAATAACTTATTCACAGAAAAGGTCTGTGAAACAGCAGCAAGAAAAAACACGTGCTCAGGAAAATACTTGCCTTCACACTCCTATGCCCTAAGGTTACAGATGGGGTCCTGCAAGCCTTTGCTCAGCTCCTGCCTGCAGCTGAACCCCATTCACGCTATTTTTTGTTTTTACCTCTGGGCTCCCTGGTTTTCAGTTCTGAGCAGAGGGAGAAGCTTGGAAACTATGCCCAACTTTGCCTTCGTGTCAGTCTAGAAATGAGGCTCTGCTTCTCCTAGGTACCACGGGAGCTTGATCTGATGAGAAGTCTCAGGGTATGCCCAGAGCAGAGCCACAGAAGCATGGCATGAATTGTAGGCTGCTCTTTCCCAAAAATGTGACTGAAGCAGGAAAAATTGCTCTTTCTTTTTCGCAGCACAGCACAGTTATTAGAGAATTCAGGCAGAAGGCAAGAGATAAGATTCATGTCTTTCTCAAACACAAATTTTGGATTTCCTAAAAAATGAGCAAGCTATACAGTAAGTGATATAGGAGGACATTCTGGGATTGAGAAGGGATTGTTAATGGTCCTGCTTAAAGTAAATTACCACGAAATTCAGTCAGTAAGCCAGAAAGGAATGCTATTCTTTACATCACTGAGAGCTGGGTGTGGTAAATCAGTCTTCCATTGCTGTTGCAAGAAGTGTTTCTGGTTTACATTCAATGACTGCCAAATATAAAAAGCAGAGAGAAAGCTAAAAATTCATGACTACCTCTTGCAACTGAGTACCATAACTCCTAAGCTACAAGCTACAGAGTCATGCTTCTAGAGCGTATTATAATTCGAAAGATAATGGTCAGCCAGGTGTCCTCATCCAAAGGGACGACTTTGATGTTGAGATCCAGGGAGCAAGATGGAAAATCCAGCCTCCAAATGGTTTCTGAAGTAGGGCTGCATGAGGAGGCAAAATTTTCACGTATAACCTTTGCTTTGAAGTATCTTACTGGTCTCTTCTGCTTAGCATTGCAAACCTCTTTCTTAAGTGCCTTTCTCTTGCCAATAAGTTATGCAGGGTCTTGTGTGCCAAAGGCAATTGCAGGGATCCCAATACCAGACAGAGGAACTGTAAAGTCAAATGTGGCAATGTCCACCAAAGCTGTCACTGCATTTTTAATGTGGTCTTGGAGGCCTCACCTGGCTGTTTGGGATCCACTCTGTGAACTGCAAAATGAAGCCACAGTCTGGTTTTCAGGTACCCAGATCCTTTCCCAGAAGTAGATGTTAGTAACTGGAGGCTATTAGGTCAACTGAACTTGCTTTTTAAAATATTTTATTAAAAAATATAAGAAAATATGAAGCAGCTTCCAAAAATGAGAACTACTGGAAAATGAATTGTGTTTTCTATGCTTCGCTGATTTGCTATGTTTAAATGTATTTCATATTCTGCTGTGCCTGTTTTCTCTGCTGTGGTGCAGCAAGGGTGAAAGCTAAGAGAACTACTGTAAAACAAATTGAAATATGCTTTCTCTAGGTGAAAATTAAAAGGTTGCAGAGAAAATAAGTCAGGCTTGCCAGTTAAATATAACTATTATGTTGAGACCCATTTTAATATATTCCTACAGATTTTATTTGTTAAGGCAGACACAATGCATAGCATGATTAAACAAGGTATTTTTTCCCCATTGCAGACATAAGATTTCTGATATGTGATTTTTCTAATACAAATCATTGATTTATTTCCAAAGTATATGAAGAGATATTACTCTCCAGGCCCCTGTAGCCCAAGAGGTAATGGAGATGGTCTCCATTTTCTTCATACTGTTTCTAAAAATACGAGAACATTTGATTAAGGGTTGACAATTTTCTTTTCTTCCTTTCCTTGTTCTTGTAATTCATTTCGCATGGGAAGTGGGCTGTGTTTTTCTTATTCCTTCCAATTCAGCAGCGGGGTGGCTCGCGTTGCAGGCCCACTCTTGTCACCATGGCAACCAGCAGCTTGCTGTAACATGATCCCATGTGCTTTATGCCACTACATGGGGCGATTCTTCTCTGATAACAATTTAGGAAATTCTTTTCCATATTCTCATAAAGGAGGATTAATTAGCGTTCCACTGCATGGCCATCCGCGTGGAGTATGGCACTGTGTTCAGAAGCGCCTCATGCATAGCCACTTCACGAATGGTTTGTGTCAGAAGGGGTGAGCTCAGGGCCCGCAGGTGCTGCTCCCTGGAAGCGTGCTAGAGAATCATGGTGTTAGCGAGGTGAGATCGAAGGCCTACCTTGTTGGTTTGGTGTCCCTGCTAGTGGCCAAAACTGAATGCCCAGAAAAGAAAATTTGCAAATAATTTGTCTTATATGAAGTCTTTGTATTGTCATCACTGGGCTAATTTAAAGTTAAGCATATGAATGTTTAGCTACATTAGACAGTGAGTACTGAGAGCAGGTAGAAGACCTAATTTTACTAAACAGAAATACAACGTAGATTTTGACTGATATATAGGACTCAGTTGCCCTTTAGCCTTTAGAAGAAGTCAATTTACCATTCCTGTTCCAGGTTGCAGCAAGTCATCCCTGCTCTGCAATGCTGATTACTTCTTGTGCGTTGCAGAGACTCTGGACTCTTAATTCTTACAAATTACCTTTGTGGTGATATAGTCCACAAGAATCAAAGTAAGAGCTATCCCTTCAGGCACTGTGTTGATAGGCCCCAAATTATAGACTGCATGGCAAAAAGGATATTTCTTCTTCCCTAAAGGGGATATTTCACTCTGTCCTATACCGATTCCTGAAACACTTGAACAAGGTATGGGGAACATTTGTAAATCTGAAATACGAAAATAAAAAAATGCAAAATCAGATTTCTGGCTGTGTAAGTCAAGTCCTAAACTTGGTACTTCCTGTTGCCTTTCACATATTCCTTTTTGCTTTTTTTCCCTGTGTATTTTATTCTCAATAAACATACGGTATTCAGACGTAGTTCAAATACCGTGACCTTTCTTTCTGTCCAAATTCTCCCCTTTATTTACATATTTTTCACTCTTTTGAAAATATTCTTGTATTGTTTATCTCAGATACAACACAAAAGCAGTAATTAGCGTGACTACTGTAGTTTTGTTTTCTATCTATAGCTGAGTAGTTAGTGATTACAAATAGTTAGGAAATTATTCACAGAACATGACATTTTTATACCAATCCATAAATAGCTATATAAAGACAGATAGAATCTTCTATTACCAATGAATATAAAAAATCCACGCTTTCCAAGAAGTCTGTTCTCAGAAACAGAACTACATAATTTGTCTCTCGTGAAGGCACCTACTAGCTGCAAAACTTAAAAGTCACAGATTGGTCTTATGTATCTTAGAATATTTGGTTTCAAGAACCTCCTCTGTAAAGGTAAACATATGCTGTTATTTATGTGATTATGGGATTTACCTGATTATCTGATTTATCTTCCCATAGACATGCTACATGTTCTTAAAACTCCAACTTAACATGTTCAAAATGAATGAGAGCAAAGCTTGACAGAGTAATATTAGAGTAATATTACCTGTATGCAGACCAATTGACTCCCAAGACACTGCAGAACAGCTCTGCAAAGTTGTTACACATCTGATTGATCTTCCAAGTATGCACACTGGGACACCTACTGCCAGAGTCTGCTAATCCTACACGCCAATAGCTCATTTCCCCTGTCGCAAGGAAATCTTTGCACAAGCCTGTCCACCTTGTATGTCACTCTCCTTCCTGCTAGCACTGTTGCCTTTTCCACCAATCCATTTCTTACACAGGGATACTGCACTTGACAATCAACATTTACGGAATTTTGGGGGCCTCCATATGAATAGCCAAATTCTGACGCTTTGCAGATTTCTTCATGAGCAAGCTTTTTCTAATTTAACTATTAAATAAAAAAATAAAAGGCCCTCATGGTCCTGATGAATATTTTAGTCTCACTGGTCCTCACTGTCTCAAAAAACAGGTCCAAACCAAAACTGTGTGCTTGTGAAACAAGATAGTGGGAGACCAGGTAACTTCACTTGATATAGTTCAGTATACCTTAAAAGGGAAAGTTACTGCACTAAAAGCAGACAAAATAAGAGCTGTTGATCCCCACTACACATTAAAGCAATGTCGCAAAGTCACAAAGCTAGAAACTACCAGAATGAAAACTGTTCACCACTGGCTTACCAGCCTTCACCACAGGATACATGTTCTATAAGGCATCATACATAGAGTATAATTATATTTCTGAATAATCCATGAATTCAATGCAGGGGGATGGATGAGTCTTACAAAACAAGATCTCTGGTACTTTTTTTTAGCCTTTATCAGTCTCTGTGTGGGTCCATGTCATGTATAGTTTTCCATTGAAACCTTCACCAGTAAGAATGACTCACTTTCTTCTGACTTTTTTTTAGACATTCATTGAAATAATAATAGACAGCTTCAAAACAGCAATTAATATATTTTATATGACTCCTGCAAGGTGGCATTTTTATACCCATTATACAGATAAAGAATTAGAATAGGACTAATTAGGGCCTCAATTTAAAAAAAAATAAATTCTATTAATGCCTAAGTATAGGGATTTTTGAATTCCAGTCCAATGAGTGCTTAGTACCTATCAACATATATACACAAAGGAGAACTATAGTCAAATTGAGTTTTAGCTGTGAGCTCTCACACTTCAGCAAATCCAAATTTTGCTCCTCCTTTTGGACATGTATATCAAAGCATTTTCAACATATCATTGCTGTCAGGAAAGTTTGTCTCAATTTGGAGCTAACTGTCCAGGAAAATCAGAAGGCTGAGTCACCTTGGAAAATGGAAAAATCTGAATAATATGGTATTACAAACCATGCTGGAGAGCATGTTCGGCTTTTTGCAAGTAGTCAACTGAAGTCCAGCCACGGAAACTAGCTTTCATTCAGCATCAGATCTGTTGAGCCATAGCTGTCTCCCAGAGAGACAAGAATGTCTCTGTGACAGCCATCCAGATTAATGTCCTTCTGCTTCTGTTCAGGACTTCCTAAAATGTGTTAAGTCAGTAAAAAGACTTAGTTGTGAGGCAACTTTCCTCCCTTCCCCTCCTTCCTTCCTTCTTTCATTTGGAGACAAAAAAGGCACACAGTGATTTCTACTGAGGAAAGAGGAAGTGGGGAAAACAGGAGATAGGGACCACAAGAAGAGTCCATTCCAAACGGATAGCATAGCAGGGAGAGAGCTCAGAAATACACATGGATTTTGTGGTAGTCAAATATAGAGAATCTTGGAAACAAAAAGGAAGGAAGAATAGTACCCAGGTATCTTCATGAGAGACGAGAAGGATGCTAAGACGTAGCTTCTGCTATGAGTTTGATTTAACAGAAGCAATAAAATGTGTGACTTCAAAATTAATTATAAATTACTTAGCTCATTAATTAGCTCATACACAGGAAGAATTTCTAATTCATTTTGTTTGGGGCATAAGAAAATTAATGAGTATTAATAAGTATTAAATACTCATTTTATTTTCATGCAATATTTTTAGCACGAGTTCAATAACTATCCACTGAGAACTTAACCGATGGTGCTCAGAGAGATTCCTCAGGCAACCTAGTTTACACCTGAGAAACCGCTTTACAACCACAGGTACCTAAAAATCTGAAATTTCTAAGGAGAGACACATTCAGTTAGTTGACCACAAGATAGCTCTTAATATACAAAATGAGGAGAGGATTCTGGGATGGAAATATCCATATATGTGAGTCATCAATATTACATAATTTCTTAGCCAGGTAATTAAGAGAAGTGGCTTCTGAAAACTCACAATCCAAAGCAAAAGCTGACCTCAGAAAAGACCCTTAAGACATATTGTCACGTGCATTCTCCGCAGACCAGGTTTCTTCTGTATGTGACAGCGTTTTCATTATTCCATTTTCTCTTCAGTTTAAGAAGGAAGGAAATCAGCATGTATCTTGAACAAACACATATAAGAAACAAGATTCTATTATATACCTAACAGAGTTAAAGAATCAAACTACACAAGCAGGAAACACAGAATTTGCAGACAAAAAGCCTGCTATTGCAGGCAAGCAAAGATTTGTTTTTATATGGGTTCTTCGGCATACTTCACTCTTGCAGTTATTTTTCTGGGAAGAAAATGAATATCTACAGGCAATAAAACAGGAACTTTAAAAGATCCAAACATCAGGTAGTAAAAGCTTCATGGGTAGAATAGACATATTTCCAAATTCCAAGAGAGAAGGAAAGTGAAATAAAATAACTTATACTGTCAATTTGTAATTCCTTTCTGGCAACAAGAGGGATGCCTAGGGAGTTCACAGAAGCTAACAGAACTATAATATTCATACTATATTTAAAAATGGATCAAGGCTAAAAGCCAACTCAGTATTGTGCAATCTTTTATCTTAATGCAGCATAGAACTGCAACATAGAACTATTAATTTTCATAAACAACATCTTAAAGAAGTGGGCTTTCTACGTGTTTACAGGGGGAGCTATAGGTATGCAGAGCATACCTGAAGCAGTAAAAAAGCTGTTAAGTAGTGTGATGACTGAAGAATAGAAGATATCAAGCATTTAAAGGATTTTAAGAGCTGTAATGAGCGGCACAGATAACTGTTACTAGTGCGAACTGTAAGATTCCAGTGAATAAGATGCATATTTTTTCCCCCTCTCCCTAATTGCAAAGGAGAATTGTGCACAGAGGGCCACTCTTAGCCAGTTCATGGCTGCTAACTTAAGGAACCAAGTTACAACACTGTTTTGGCTTTATACCAGAAAGGCCATTTGATAGGTGCGTATCCAACGTACTTTTACACATGCTATTCCATTTTTTAATATTTAAAGTGATCATTAGTACTCATATTCTCAGTAATCTTATCCCTTATCCTTCTACATCTGCCATCTGTGTAAATACTTGGCCTTTGGTATTTCAGAACTTGCATCTAGATCTGGTCTTTGAATCAAAACTTTTCAAATAATGATTACCCAGTCAAAGACTTTCAGCTTACACCTAGAGCAAGTGTTCACATCCCTAACCCTGTTAAATCCTTCAGATTTCAGTAATTCAGTAAAGTACTTCACAAGACAATACTAATAAAAGCTCACAACAGAAGATTTCAAGTCAGTCATGGAACATACATAACAGGTGTATTTGCCATCAGCTTCAGGGCAGCCAGTTTAAAATAAGTACAGAATATTGTTGCATGGAGTTTTTATCCCATATGCACGTTGAAGTTTAACGAAAGACAGCAAAAGATACAGAATATATGTTGCATACCAAATAAAATATTTGAAATGTTTAATGCAGTCTTTTATAGCCTACAGAAGTAAATTATTTGGGAAACACTTGTATTACTTGTTTCCTGAAAATATATTTTGGCCAAGAGTGAACTAAGAAAAAGACCGGAGAGCAGATACAATTTTCATTGCGTGATCTTGTATTTATGACAAAGTGCTTAGACTCACGTAAAACATTTGAACAAAATTTTTGGAGGTGGCCTCTGATGCAAAATGCTTATTTTATGAAAAAACACGACAAAAGTGTTTTTTAACTGAAGACCCTAATTTTTAGCTGACTACAACAAGTTATCTTTTGAAGTGTTACCCTTTTATGTTTTCTAATGCTTTATAACCCATTTTCTCAACTCTGAAAGTTACTTCTAAAAACAAGATATATGTTTGGATGTATAAATATTTAAAAGAGATAAAACAATTTCAACGTTCCAGATGAACAATACTACCCACATGTTTATCAGTACTGAATGAGAGAAGAAGCACTTCGGGAATCTCAACATTGATCTAAAAAAACATTGGGCTAAGGTTGCAAAATCATTAAGTGATGCAAAATTAGAAAAATAAATACAGGTTTTACTGTTAAAAGTTAGTTCTTTGAAATGCGTGCATGTGCATGCTCAAATCTCAGTACACTTAATGCAGCAGGAACTCTGAGGGAAAAAACAATAGAGAAACTTGTAATTCAAGACTGTATTGTAAGGCACATGAATGTGAAGGACAAACTGAGGCTGCACATGTACTGTAATTTTCTGGTTCTTTGTACCTGAACATATGGAATTTTTCACCTTTGTGCTCTTTTTGTGTATGTGTATGAACAGACAGAATGGACAGCATGTTGCGAAAGGCAGGCAGAACAGGTAGCATGTTGATAAAGGGTTTCATTGCTTTTGGGTAGTATGAAGATTAAAACTGATGCTGGGGAGTTGGTACAATGAAAAAAAAGGGCATGAGGAACGGGAGAAAGAATCATTTTCAACAATATGTGTGAAAACAGAAGATGTCTAAACTGAAGGACAGAAAGTTTAGGCACCCAGGAAATTTAAAGCAGACAGGCAAACCAAGAGGTTGTTTGTATGGCAATTCTGGCACGTCATTTTAGAGCAGCTTTTAAAAGGTGGCTGTAGTCTTACTAGCAAAATTAAGCTTGCCTCCCTTGTTGAAGTTTTAATTATTTTTGATAGAAGGAAAGTTCATCTACTTGCTGAGAAGCACAATGCCTTGTCAAATAAGTTACTTTTTTTACTGGTTTCTCTTAACTATTTTGATTATCCCTCCACTGCAGTTACTTATTTGGCTTTATTCTCTTCCCAATACATCCCATTGCCACATTCTATTCACTTCTCCATTTTCTCCTCACTAGGCTCAGCACTGATGACAGTAGTTGTCTGCTACTAACGCCACCATCCACCTCCTTCTTGAAGAAGTCATTAGTTGTATGGTGAAACGATGAACATATAGGTCAAGAGACTTATATACAGGATGAAGCCTATGATTCATGTTTTATGTGTCCTTTAGTAATTCACTTATTCTTCAGGAGATCTAAAATGTGATTACTAAATAGTCCAATATTTCCTCTTCTGTGTCTTACCACTTCATTTTGAAATCAAGAAACAAAATTGTTTCAAGCAGGTTCTTTGCAATCCCAGGAAAAGTATTATAGGTTTTAACAACATGCACACACAAAGGTTTCAGGCAAGTTCTGACTCACCTAACTGGTTAGGGGGATCTCCAGCTACACAATGATCCTTTTCAGGAAGAAGCCTACTTCTAAGAGATATTTCTCCTTTCAGTGGCTGTCCCTTATATGAGCCCAGGGTGGCTCCGCCCTGGGCCCACCCCTTCTGGTCAGGTGGTGAGCACAGGTGTAAACAATTTGTCTGTGCTCCCTGGGCCAGCCACAGCCCTTCACCAGGTGCTCAATCACTACTTCAAGCCGTGACCTAACAATTCCCCTACAACATTGTTAATCAAACATCACCTAACCTAGATGATTCACATAGCTTAATTAACCAAGTACTCTTTTTATCTGTTTATAATATGATCACTCTCTCCTTCTTTCCCTCTCTTCCTAATATCTCAGTGGCCTTCATTAGTATTGTATTTCACTAATTCTTGTAATTTGTTTTTTATGCTGAGACTAAAGTGACGCGTGAGCTCTAGCAGCGGTCATAACTTTGTAAATGCTCTTTTTAGCTACAACGTACTTATAAAAGTGCTTCAGAATGCATTTTTCTCACATAGTTAATGTAAGGTCATTTTCCCTACTATTTTTTTCCTTATTGTACTTTAGTTGTTTAGCTGTTCCTTCATGATGTATTTTCTCTTTTCTTTATTTCAGATACAGTTTCTGTTTTTATTATTATTTTTATTTTTATCTGCATAAATACATGAGCTTTTTTTTACAACACCCATTCTTCCTTCGTAAGGAATAACATGCCTGAGATTCTTATTTCCAGTTAGCAGTTAGTATCCATTAGTCTTCCCCTGAAAACTCCTTTAGAGTTGCACAATGTAATTACCTGTAATCAAGCTCCTCCGTACTGCTGTCTCCTTCAAACATCTTTAACTTAGTCAGGGAAGTCTGTCATTGTTTGAGATTAATTTACCTATTGGTCCAGACTCCATTTATTTGTTTCTTGTTGGACAATACTTCTCTAAAACAGTACTGTGCACAACTGTATATTTTGTTCCATATTTAGTTCCTTTCATTGTGCAATTTCTTCTTGTGTTATGAAGTATTTTCATATAAAATAACTATGAATAAACTGTAACTTAATTTTACATAGAGGCTACTGGTTTTTAAGTCTATCATTGTCCTGCATTGTAAAGGTTTCCATTATTTACAGTAAATATGTAAATGTAAATAAACATTATCCTTTGAATCTTTTTTTTTTACTCTTTGAAGTAAAACTTCTTAGAGTTCCTCCTCTCTTAATTTCTAAACTTTATTACTTTTAATGACCTTTTTATATTCCACATTATCCATATCTTTCATAATTTAAGGAGAATAGCATTATACATATAATTTTATATACAAACATTTCTAATTCTTGAAGTTTTACCATTGTCTTTTCTGGTAGCAAGATCATCTGGAAAGGTTTTGGCCTTAAATAAACACATAGCAAGAACATTGTATCAGTATGGCATCTCTTACGAGTTACTAAAGTGCCATGTTTATTATATCATGTTTAGAATTTTCAGCTGTTTTATCAACTTAACTTTAAGATGAAATATTTTCTACTAGTTTCTCATACAGTTCTATTTAGGGCCAAGAGAAAATTCCTCATATTTGTAGTCTCAGAATATTCTTTTTAGGGTTCATCAGTGTTTGCACACTGAAGGTCTGTCTCTGCACCAGGCAGGCTTTTAGCTCAAGCACAACATTTAACATTAACATTTAACATATTGTTAGAACAGATGGGACTAATTCCAGCCCTTAAGTGCTCACAGATATGTATTATGAAATAATTTCACTTTTATTGGTGAATGTACATGCAATGGCTTTCAATATCTGGATGAATAATTTGGGCCCTCTTGTCTTAGTGTGGGTAAAACTGAGTCTAATACATTTATATGTACGCTGTTTTCTCTCAAACTGTTACAGTGAGCTTCCCAAAGAAACACGTAGAAACTACATGTCACTAACCTGAATGGCAGAGGTGAGTGGAAGGACACTGCACCACATACATTGGCACCTGGGTGATCCTTGTGTAGAATAACATTTGAACACAGATGGCCAAATATTCTAGAACAGACAGACAAACCCT
Source organism: Penelope pileata (assembly GCA_013396635.1). Classification (NCBI taxonomy): domain Eukaryota; kingdom Metazoa; phylum Chordata; class Aves; order Galliformes; family Cracidae; genus Penelope; species Penelope pileata. The sequence continues at coordinate 363,714 of WBMW01003681.1, read as the reverse complement.
CATCTAAATGTTAACTTAGCAGAGCGTAGCAGGGAAGTAGATGGACCCATCCATGATCATACCTTTAAGATACAACTGTTGATACAGGTTTAGGCAACCTCTAACTATACCCTCTGACTCTCAAGGAATCCACCATATGCAGATGTCTTAATGAAGACAACATGCTGTTTGGAGATGGATTCTTTATGAATCAATTTTCCAAATGGTAGAAATAAAAATTCTTTCTTGTTTTTCTTTCCTCTGCTGAACAAATATTACTGCCAAATCTTTCATAAAGTCTTTTGTCAAGTTCAGAATCAGTCACCAGCCTACAGTACCTGTGTTTTTTACACACACACACTCACACACTATATATATATGAAGGAGATCCTTCTAAAATCCCTTTTCCTTGCAGAAAATCAAAGAGCACTGCCTCTCCAGATCTTTCATCTGTATGCATTCATGTAGGATGATGAAGAATGGTCTGAGGTCCCCTCAAGTCAGGAAGATAGTTCAAGATATTATTTGCATATGTAATATTGAGGAGTACATGAATAAACCCTTCTGCCCCTTCACTAGCTTAAGGAATGCCATAACAGAAGCTTTAACTAGAGCATGTAGAAAAGGATTATTTCTGAGACCAGCGGCTGAGACCAGAGGCACAATCTTCATCTCTGGCATGCACCTGAGCTCAACTTTCAGGTCTTGTAATAAGAGCCCCTATGAAGGATGAAAAACTTCAAGCCTCAGAGTTGGATGTTCTGAGGGAGTAGAAAAAACTCTAACAAAAATTCTTTTTCTTTTTTTTTTTTTTTTTTTCTTTTTTATGAACACTGGGTAGATTCTATCACAAACGGAGCTATTTAGTTTTTTACCATAGAATCACAGAATTGTTAGAGTTGGAAGGGAGGTTGCTCAGAGCCCGGTCCAGCGTGACCCTGAATGTCTCCAGGGACAGGGCTTCCACCACATGAGTTATGTCTACAGAACAGCTCAAGGAGATGTAGTACAAAAAAAATTCAATAGAGTCTGAAGATAGATTCAGCTGAACAGATGAATATACTTTATTTTGTTCTAATAGTTAGTCAGCCAGTCAGCTAAATTACGCTTTACGCTCTCTAGGCTTTAATGGCTGACTAGGTGCTATAATGTACATTGCCTGGAATCCAACTGAAGCTCCAGATGAGTATGGGTTTCCCATAGATCCTGCATCATATATTTCAGGCCTACATAAATGTCTTAAACAAGTGATTGTAATACATGGGCAACTGAGTCTTAAACATCTTCTGACTGCCTCACTAAAACTAAACTCTGCCCTGCTCTATGTTTGACTAACAGATTGGCCTAAGGGAGGAGTTGGCCTGCCTCAGGAGCTACAGTTGCAAAAGTTTACCAAGGTGAAGGAGACGAAGACTCAGAAGAGCGCAAACTAACAAATAGACGCCTGGCTTAGGGTAGAAGGCAGGGCCACACTGGCACTGAGAGGAGCTCCACAGTTTCAGTGCCAACCTCTGTAGGTATAAAACTAAGAGCAAGTCCTGGGACATCCAAGTGAGGCCCAGATATGGAGACTGAAGCTTATGTTTCCAGGTTTATATTTTAAGATCTTACCAGGAGTACAGAAAACTACAGCTCATTTCAGCATCAGGAAGACTTGTATTATTTCCACTATGCTAAAATTATGACTTGCTGCATATAACTGACTGTGAGTTTTAAGTTTGCCTTAAACAGTTAATCATCCTGGCTAGACTACACATAGACAATGTTCTCTGCATTTTCTTGTGCTTCAAATGATTGATGAGTGCCCTGATCAGTCCCTGTGGTGGCCAGTGAGGACCCAGAGAGCTCAAAGCCTGCAATGCTGCCAAGGTCGGTCTGCTCTCCTAAGCACTTCAGGAGCTCCTGAGAGTCACTAAAGTCACTACAGGCTAGCACCCTAGTAAAACATTGGCCTCTTTTTCATTATCTGCAGCACGGCTAATTTAAGAAAGGTATTGGCAGACTGACTCTTTCATGCTTTTATCTTGTGCCCAAATCATCAATCTGAGCACCAGGTTTTTTTGAACAAAAGCTGTGTTGGTCTCAACGGGTGCAGGACTAGGAGCCAATGCACACAGAGAATTTTGTTCTCCCTAAAGAAATAAAATTGCACCTGTCCTTCACATTCGATACAGAGTTTTAAATCCTCCAAAGAGATTAAAGGCAAGAATTATTGAGCATTCCAGGACAGCAAATCCTAGGACTGAGACCTGAAGATAGACTGCAGATAAACTTCAGCTCACTAATAAACCTCTAGACCTAATAAAAAATGAAAGAGAAAGAAACAATGAGAGAGAGGGAGTAAGGGAGAAAGAAAAATAAAAACTTAAAACTAAATTTAAAATAGGGATATTGAGAAGGTAGTCTGTGCCTAACATTGTAAAACTGAGTAGATATGTAGGTTGTTCTGAAAGTAATGCCTCTTTTTTGTTTCCATGGAAACTACACCAGCTACAAAGAGCACAATAACACTATTTGATAGAACAAATTCTCAGCTACAAAACACTATTTTTCAACATAGTCACCATGATTAGCTATGCATTTTCGCCATCAATGAACAAGCTGCTATGATGGTGTCATTGCTAGGAAAAGGTTGCCCACGTGGTCCATCTTTCATCAGCCCAAACAGACAGAAGTCAGAAGGCACCAAATCCATACTATGTGATGGATGTGGTAGGACAGTCCAGCCAAGATTGACAATGTGCTGCACAGTCTTCAAACTGGTATAGGACCTGGCATTCCTGCGTTGCAGGAGGAAGGTTGTCTTCTCTGGCCTGAGTCTGAAAGTTCGAGCCTGCAGCTTAGTCAGCATCACAATGTAGTGGTTTGTCTGGGTTGCAGGAAATCCAGAAGGATCATCCCTTCCCTATCCCAAAAGACACTGCACATCACTTTACCCTCTGAGGGCTGCAAGTTGAACTTTTTCTTCAATGGGGAATTCACGTTACCACTCAACGGACTGCTCTTTTGACTCCAGCTTGTAGTGGTGACACCATGTCTCATCGCCAGTAATGACGTGATCGAGGAAGTTGCCACCTTCAGCCTTATATTTTCTCAATAGGTCCTGACAAACTTGCATATAGTGTTCTTTCTGTTCCTGTGTGAGCATTTGTGGGACCCACCTGGCACAAACTTTGTGATATTCCAACACTGCCACCATTGTTTCTAACACGTTGAAGCTGATATTCAGCTCCATACACAGTTTGCTGGCTGTTATCTGCTGATTCGCATGGATGAGCTGACTGGGACACTCTTCATTTCGTTGTGTGACAGCTGTGCACGGCCATCTGGAACACAGCTTATCTTTCACATCGTTGTTGCCACTGCAAAAATGCACCACCCACCACTTCACTGTGCTCACATCTGCTCCACAAAAATTCAGCAAGCATCGATGAATGTCAATGGGTGCAATTTTTTCTGCATGGAGGAATTAAATTCCAGACCTTTGCTTCATACACACTTCCATGTCAGACGCCATTTTGTCCAACTTCCTATTCTGCTGCCATATGTCACATAGCAACAAAATGTAACAGAAATTGGTGGGAAGTTTCAGCCTCCACTGCCATTCTACCAACATCCACCTCTGGTGTCATGGACCAATATAATAAAATAGGAGGCATTACTTTTGGAGTTGGCCTTGTACTTGCGCAGTCAAGTTCATAGGACAAATAAAAATACTATATTCATAATTGAGAATATAAATAGAAAATAATTAGAAGGAAAAGAAATACATAAGCAAATAATACTAAGTGAAAAATCAAGATGTCACAACCTCTATGCGACCTAGAAGATTCATATCAGCTGCATATGCATCAGGACTCTAGAATCACCTGTGATGCTCAGTGGTATGCCAGTTGCCTCCATCTGCTAATCATGAAGGGCTGGCTGTCTCTGGTCCTCAGTAAGATCTGTCAGCCCTGTCTGAAAACTCCTGGATTCCCTTCAATATCTCAACCAGTACTAGATACCTATGTTTAAGCACCTGAACGGAACTGTTAAACCTTATAACAGCAGCTCTTTCAAGATCTAGTGCCTTTTATCTCAATTTTTAAGAAGTTTTAAATTTCACCTTGCAGTCGCTCTATGCCTCAGTTTCCTAACAGTGAAAGAGAGTGCATTTTTACAAATACTTAGGCAAGAGATGTATCCTCAGGCTATGCATGTCATTTAAGTACTTGGAGGACTAGAGATGCACGTGTGTAAATTCACAGCAGTGGTGAAAGACAGTCTGTTGTCCAATGTTGATTAACATATTAACTGTTGTTAGTGAACAATACCATAGAATGCCAAAAAAACATATCAAATGCTTCATACTTTTATGTTAATTCATTTTGGCTTCCTGGTCACAGTTTCTCTCATACAGTGTTTTACAAATCTTTTTAAGAGAGATTATCTTCATGAAATTGCAATACTAAGCAAATGATAAAATTTCAGAATATCTTAAACGATTAGAACAACCTATAAATAGATAATCATATGAGTCTTTAATCAGGACTAGTCCCTACTGGGTAGTGATTTGATGAACTGCTTTTATCTCTGTGAATCCAGAATGGAGTCTTTGATGAAGCTCCAAAGTTGTAGAAAGCTGCATGCAAGTCTAGTGACCTCGTGCATTTGTACATTTTCATGTTTCTCTTTAACTTTTTTTTCTCAGCAGACTAAGTTACGTAGGCCTGCAAGTCTGCATAGAGATTATAACTTGTCCCAGGGACATCCATGGGGCCTATGCATCACAATGCTGTTCACTGATTCATGAGGTTTCGTCATAGTTCACACACTACAATCCATGACTGATCTAATTGTTTTTGTGTGCTTTAGAATTACAGCAACTGCAAAATAACATTTACATTATGAAAACAGTAGTATCATCTCCATCTTCAAATATAGAGTATCCTTGCACAAAGTCATGATAAGTTTTTATATCTGAAGGACACTGTAGCCTATTTCACAACAAAACGACAAAGTTAATAATGATCGCATATATATACGTATATGTATATAGGTATGATTCCATTCCTATAAGCATAAATGAACTGAGAGTTGGGTCTGAATCTGCCTCGGGCCTGCTAAATGTTATGCCAGTGTTATTCCTGCATGACACTAACAGTAGGTAGGAACTGCAACTTGGTATGTGCGCAAACACTCAGTAAATGGAAACAGAGTAGTTAAGGAAAACATAATTAATATTTTAATACTATGTTTCACCATATTTTTAAAACACATATATTGATGAACTATGGCAAAACTATTCATATATTAAAGTTAATAGCAAACACACTGTTTCTTGCTACAAAGTCCACACACTTTATGTAGCATGAACAAATCTTCCTAATTCTAACCCCAATGTAGCGAACAACTTTCCTAATGCCTAAGGGAGACTAAATATAAGGAATTTATTTCTATGATCTAATGAATGATTAACCATGAAATCCTTTTATCTGAAAAACACCTTTATATTTGAATGTTAATTCAATTAGTAGAATTTTGCTGTTGAGAGTTGTATAAATAGGATATATTTGTTCTAAGAGGTACGTTATTCCATGGACATTACTTATATCATTGTGATATTCCCTCTCCTGTTCTGAACATCTAGAAAGACCTGTGCTACTAAATCATACTTAATAGGAATGTGATGGTTGTTGCTTAGGCAACAGAATGAATAAATGCAGGTCAGAATGTGCTTCCAGAAAAACAAAAGCAGGAATATAGTACAGAATGAAGAACAAATATGTCTAACTGATTTTTACTGTGTTGAAGTATTGGAGTTGTTTGATGTAAAGCAGATAATCAATACAAAACACTTGATATAATAAGGTTCTGAAATATATGTAAGGCATTTTAAAAAGGTAAACCAGTTCTCTCATATTAAAACAGACTACTGCACATTTAAGTTTGGAGGAATCTGAATTTTTCTATTATCATAGCAGTTCTTTGTCATTTTCCTACTTACTTGCTAGGTTTAATTTTCTCATTAACATTTTGGATAGGATGGAAAATATTTTAACAAACAGTCTTTTAAGTTTTTCAGGAGAAGCTTTCATTACATAATCCTGATATTTTTCAAAGAATAATATAAATAGAAACTTGTATTTTCCCTTTATTTTATTTCCAATAAAATAAGGGAAATGATCAGTTCCTAATGCAAACAAAAACTGAAATATTTAACAGTATGATAAGCAGCATAAAATCCATAAATTACTGAAATTATATATTTTTATTACCAGACATTTTTTCAGATTTTTGTCAAATGACTATATCACTAATCACATGTGAATGCTACCAGAACTATTCTCAAGAGTAGATGCATATTTTACCTGCAATATATATTTAAGTAAAGAATTAATTTACAGTGATTGAAAAACATCAGCTAGGACACAAAAAAACAGACATAACTTAATCTACCCACTACCTGAAAAGTTTGATTTTAGTACTGAATAACAGACTTTCAGATAGGGTTTGTATATTTACAAAACTGTACTAATAGGAGACTTAGGAAATGTAAGTCATAGATTCCCACAGAATGTGGCTGGGGCCCCTCCACAGCCAGGGAATGACTGGAAAGCCCTCCAAGGCAGTTTCTTTAGCTCCTTGGGTGTTCATAATTTGCCCGTGGTAGGTGTACCCCTCTGCATTTGTTATGCCACCTACAGTCTCCTGTGAACAATTTCCTCCTGTAATCTCTTTAAGATTAAACGATCACCTACTTATGTAACTAATGCTACAAAATATATATAAGAATTTGTAGTTACATTTTTGGAAACTGTGGTTTGAAATGCATTTTGGAACCTCTTTTTTTCCTTTCTTTTTTTTAACTGCTGGGCTGACAGCACGCTCTTGCAGCTTTGTTTTCAAGAATATTTAAAAGAAAAGATTGTAAGGATTTTTTTATTGATATAAGCAAAAGATCACATGGCAGCCAAGTAAAAACAGGAAGAAATCTCTACACTGTTATAATGTGGAAATGACATAGATTGGTGCCTTAATTTTCTGATCAGTAACTTGTAGGCATATAATGATGTTGGCAAAGGAAATTAAATAGGAAAAACACAACTCATAAGATGACTTTATAGTCATAATATTCATTTTTCACTTCTGTTTCTTATATGCCAAGTTTAAGTTATGAAAAGTTAGAACTATGCTAAGATGTAGCTGTTTACCAGAAATGTCTTCAATAGAGGCGATTGGTAACATTTTAAGATCTGATACTTCATAAGAACTGTGGCCAAGATTTTTGTAAGAGATTTGGCAAGATTTTGCAAGTAATGGGAGTATTGAAGCTGGTATAAATGTGATTATACAACAATCTTACAAGTAAGCTTCTCTCTTTACTGTCAATATTCATTTCAATTGAAAGTTTGTCTGGCAGGTCTATGTTACTGAACACCTTGTGTCAATACAATAAATTCTGAAGCACATAATATTTTTCAGGAACAAGTGAATGAAAAAGATTTTAAGTGTTAAAACAAGAAAATGGAACTAATAAAACGAATGCATTACTTTTCCACACAGGGCATAAGTTTCAACAAGTGAATCCCACAGCCTGATTGTCTAAGATGCAAAAACATTTAACTGAGATATCCAGAATCAATTGCAAAGAGAGTACACTTTATTAAATAGTTATCTGCTACTAAAATATCTCTAAATGCAGGAATGGCACTGTATGCTATTTAATTATATTGAAGATGATGTTAACGTTTAAATAAAAGTAATATTATGTGAGATATTGCAGACAGGGGTGTTTACAGCTTTAAATACTGTGAAATTGCCTTCTGCAGTGGATTAGAAGAACTGTGCATTTTTCTTTTTTAACCTGAAGACTGATAAGGGAGAGAAAGAACCTTAATATGCAGTTTTCTTTTACCATTTTTCTCGTTAGAATATTTTGTAACGTGTATAATGTAGAAGTTTATTCTAGGACAGTCTATACATTCATTTATCTAGACACAGAAAAGTGAAACACTACACAGATCTTAGAGCAATGCAGAATAGCTTTAAGGTTTTTATAATCACATAAGAGACAGACAAAAAAGGCAGCTACAGTGTATACACACAGCGATGCACAGGAGATTTCTTACCATAAATTGCACATTGTCAAATCCATTAGCCAGCAAGTGGTTTTCATACTGAGGTAGCCCAATATTTTCCAACCATTGTCCCACTGTCTGGACAGGGCATCGGGGTCCTGTAGGAGGGTGAAGAGGGAGGCGTTTAAGCAACGAATAACCATCCACTGGATAATAGCGGTAGTCCTGGGCTGAGAGGTGGCATTGCCACATCGTGTTCCTGGGAAAGTTGGTATCAAAGGAGCCCGCCAGCTTGACAGATTAATGTTTTCAGCAAGCAGAAAAGTCAGAAGTAAAACATAGTTTACAGGGCAGTATATACCGTAAGATCTGATCCTAGCTCTACATTTCTTGGTTATTAATCTTTACTACAGACCAGTACGTCATACAGAAGGAAAAAAAAAAAAAAAGCATATCAAGCTGTCAGCTAAGCTGCTCTCCGTTATATGTGATTGTTGGAATACTCCACAATGAGCAATGCACTGCCAGCAGCAAGAATTCTTTTTATCAAGTACTCCTACACTCATCAGTATGCAGCTCCATGCTTCTTGCTCCCCCTCGCTCGCTCCCCTTCATTACCCAGCCTAGGCTACACCTCGCATTTTCAATAATAGCCATCAGATAAGGCAGATTTTTTTTTTGTCTGCAAGCTGTAAGCCTGCTGCTGCTGCTTCCTCCTACACACCCATCCAAGCGTCAATCTTGAATGATGAGAGCAGTCAAAACAAATGCAGAAAATAGCAAGATTCAAAAGCAACCTAGAGCTCTTAAATCTGAATAGAATCTTTATACCAGTTACGCTTTACATATCTGTTTGTTGTAGATTTTTACGTTTCACAAGACATTAAGAAAGACAATACATAAACCATAGCCTATGGCATGATTTACTATGCGTTCCCCTCTTCCTTTTTAATACAACATAGGTAGTGGTCTGCATTTCTGCTTATATAAAAGCAAAACCCTTTAATGAATCAATGATGAATACATTTCACAGTTTCTCTCCTGTGGTACAGCAAAAGACATAAACTGCACAACATTTTAGTCCAAGTAATTAAATTATCTGCATGATTTCTTCAACCATAAAATACTATAAGACACAAGAAAACCTTCATGACAACATAAAATGATTGAACTTGAAAAGGTCACGATTTCAAATGAATAATTAAAATAATATTTTTACTAAATAAAATTTTTAGTCCATATCCTTTTCTTACAAAAATGTGAATGATAGCAAGCAGACAGGTAAGATATGCATGATTTATAGTAAGGCTGCAGACATATATTTTATCAACTAGCTGGAAAAATTAAATAAGGAATAGTGGATTTGAAATAAAAATTCATTTTCTGCACAAGAAACTAAATACTTCAAGATAGATTTTAAACTAATGTTCCATTTCTGAGGTGATTTCTCAAATGGAAACATTTAACACCTTTGTTCCAAGAGGAGCATTTACTAAACTTTTTTTTTCCATAACAGGCTTAAAGGTTACAGAACCTAGACAAAAAAAAATGCAGGAAATTGATATATTCAGGATACAATTCTAAAAATTCCAGTAGAACTCTGATTATTGAATGCATTAATGCTTTTCTTTGTTTTTCTCATCCACTGTGAAACTCAGGTGATGACCAGAACTAAGGAGGAATTTAATTCTAGGCACAGGGAAATTATAGATACCTGTCAAGGGCATCATTTGAAATCAATCATACTATGGCAGAAAACTGTTTCAGAAAAATCCAAACTTACATTCTAACCAACATGTTACAGTACAAATTCTTTGCAAGTCACATGCAAAAGCTTCCCAAGCAGTAGCAGAATGGACTCCAAACTGAGGTGGATACTTAAAATTAACAATATTCTAAGAGTTTCTACAGCAACCTGAATAGCCCTTGGACAAAAATCAGATGACCTTTCACTGTCTGATATTTCTGCTTGGATGTGTAGAACTTCTCATGCAAACTGAAGTCCATAATGATTTTCTAGAATAAACTTAGCTGAGCCTTAGAAGATCTTCTATTAGGTTGGAAAGTAGACTAGCACAGGTCTGTTGTGGGAGCTCACATTATTCTTGGTCTTCCTACTGCTTTGAAACAATACATGAAATATGAAAGTTTAATTGGGCTTCTCAAAAAAAATACTGAAGGCTTACCAGGAGATGGTCAACCTGTAATAGCTTTTATGAGTTTTCTCAGTAATTTATTATTAATAGTGTGTGAGTATATGCAATATAGAGCACATATTTTGCATGAGTGCAGTTTTCACAAATACCTAAATGTACTTTAATCAGATTAATGGGTAATCCAGTTTTTTTTTTTTTTTTAACAGAGAAAGTAGATATTGCAAAATGACAGAATCTAGGTCTCACGGAGATGCAAATGCATTTCCTCACACCTGGCCATAAATCTTCCCTATTTTGTAAAGTTTTTTCTACTGTGAATATCTTATCTTTATATGAATATATCTACATATCAATATCAATATCTTTTTACTTAGAGCATAACCCTTTCAGGGTTGTGCCTGCTCAACAGCAAAGCTGTAAGGAAGAGGATAGACTATGTTGAACTGAAATATGGTGGGCAAGAAAATTTCCAAGTCTGAGCAAGCTCTTCAAAGAACAAACTCAAAATGGAATTATGTTAAATACAGTGAAAATTAAGATCCTGCTGAATTATTCTTAGTTGCCAGAGAAATCAAGAATTCCTTTGGAAAAGATTTCTAACTTGTCATTGCCTTCCCCCCAGGCAGAAAAATTGATATTGGAAAGAGATCTAGTGAAGCAAAATCCCACTCTTTCAAAGGATCATGTGTGAATGACTCCTGTATTTCTCGTATTTTCACAAACACAAATGTCTCTGTATCTGCTGTCCTCCACCAACAAAAATGTTCTGCTCACAATAAGGCACAGCCAATAATCAACATACCAGTTTCACCGTCAAACTGCTTCTTCCTTACCTTACTATAAACAGCATGGAAGTTATCTTGCTATATGAAAAGTGCTTGGCTCAATGCCTAGCAACAGTGTAGGCAAAATTCCACTTCTGAGTGGCTCCCTAGACACATTTCTTTATGTAGCTGTTGATACTGTGTTTAACTGTCTCCACAGCCCTAGCACTGGATGCCTATAGCAGTGCTGGTCTCACTGTGCACTCTCTTCCAACTCTGTCCCCTGACAGTAATAACTACGTGTCTGAGCCCATCAACACAACATATATCATCTCACTGCTAGAGAATCCTGTTATCTGTAAGACTTTTTTCCTTCCTCCTTCCACCAAAGGTAGTAGTAAGACAAAGGCAAGAGAAGACAAAGAGCAGAGGCAGGAATTAGGATCATGTCTGCTGTTACAGGAACTTGCAGCTGTCTTGAACTCCTCGTCCTTTACCAGTCAAGGAGACTTAGGAGGGCTGGTTGGGCAGTTTTTCTGAGCCAGTGCAAGTGGAACCTGGAACAGTTGCTGTTGGTTTGAGACCAGAAGGCTCTCTCTTCATTTTCCTGAAGTCTCTGATTCAGTGCCAGCCTTGTGTGTGTGTGGTACAGCAGGCAATGCCTACTCTGCCTATGCCTAAAGCTGGTCCTGGTATTGAAAAACACGGTGCAGAGTGTAAGATAAGGTCCCACCTGCAATACCTTTACATATCACTGTGCTTTCCTATGATTTGAAAGAGTACAAGTGCTGTGATAATTCTTCTCTGGCACCACAACCAAAACTGATGCACCCATTTCTGCATGGGAAAACTGATGTATAAGTCTCTTGCAGGGATAGAAATACTTGGTTCTTTCTTCTCCAAGGCAATAGAAGAAGCACATGTAAGTGATGTCTGCAAGAAAAATGCCATCTGGTATGCTATACGATAATTTCTACAAGATGTCTTGTTCCCAATGAGACTCAGAATATCCTTATTGTGGTGTTTGGAATTGACTGAATCTGTGATATCAGAGTGCATATGATGTAAGGCAGATTTGCTCTAAATGAGAAGGAATTTATGGTCCCCTCTATTCCATTGTTTCTACTGTTAGCAACATGGATTTTTCTTTCTTTCTTCCTTTCTTCCTTTCTTCCTTTCTTTCTTCCTTTCTTCCTTTCTTTTAATTTATTGAAGACAATAAAGAAATGCAGTGACTGTCATGATTTACTCGTGGAGGACGTGCTGCCTCAGTTAGCATTATAAAATCTATTTTCTTAGGTAGGTCAATACCTGTTGAACATTACTGAACACTTCCAGTGTTACAGAATCAAAACCAGGAGAATTTTAATAGCTACTGACCAAGACATTTCTGAGTGGAGACTGTATCACAATACAAAAGGATGACAACCAACTTAGCAGATCTGAAGAAGGAATACGGGCTAAATACTCTAAACTATTGTTTTGTGAATTAAAACTTTCTGCTTTGTCCAGCATTAGATGGGATATCATTTCACTCTTGTATTTACAATCTCAGCTGGAGAAAAAGTTTTATCTCAACATTGCAACAGAATGTGTGCCACAGGAGAGTTACTGTAACTGGGAATTCTATAATCTAATGATGTTCATTTCTGGACAGGTTGCAGGGAAAGCTGGATTCATCTTCCACCTTTCTACTGTAACTCCGTTCAATAGGAAATGGAAGGAACGTGACTCTCTGCCTTCTGGATGCCATCACAAGTCTAATAGGTTATTGTGATATTACAGTCCACTCAGGAAAGCTACGGTCAGGATGCAATTAGAATTCAGCTGTTTTTTTCATGAGCTACTGTTTTTTTTCACTGCGACTGGTGGAGGCAGTGATAAGCAGGTGACACTAACCCAAATCTCAGTGAATCTCTGCTATCCTATGAAATTACTCTGTCTAGTATAAGTCTTTTGGTAAGACAGATATTTCAACTGCCTGCCATTTTTTTAGGAACACTATTCACATTCAAAGGGTAAGAGTATACATCCTAATTCTGGCTTCAATGCAAATTAATAGCATTTTCTGAAAAAAAATGAATTAGTTTCTCAGAATAATTTCTGTGCTTGTCTCAGGAACTTTTTTACAGGATAATAGTAACACTACACTTACCACCTATGAGTAATCATTTTCACTCATCTAGAATGAAAACATAGCTTGAAAATTTACATGACACCATGACCAATCAAAATGTTGCGTTTAATTCAAGAAAGACTTTGGACTACTGTTAAAAACTAGTACATATACACTAATATATATATATATATATATATAAAAGTATACTACATAGTCTTGCTAAAAATGTCATGTGAGCTCAACTCTTTAGGCTACAATTCCTGGCCCCATAAAACAAAATCCATATAATTTCAAATTTGAGGAAACCTTTGTACAGCTCTGTGCTAAGCAACACTGGACTATATAGCAAGCAGAACAAACTAACAAATATTTGTTGAAAATGTTTTAAAAATATTGCAAAATCTCTCCACACAGAGATATCTCAAGAAGTTAAATATAGTCATGAATAAGTGGCAGTTGTAATTTCACGGATTTGGGAGCTGCCAAAAGGTCCTATGGAGAACACTGGAAACACAGAGGTCTGTACTGACACTGGAGTAAACTGTCAGATCCTTGACATGATGAATCTTGAAAGTATACAAGATGGAGGCTAAAGGATTTCTCTTGGGGTCATTTTATGAATCACATGCAACCTGAGGCACTCTGTCTTTTGTTTTCTTTTGCCTACTTAGGCTCAGAGGATCTCCTGCCACAGATGTTCCAGATTTTACTGTGATTTATTTTCAATAACTGGTCATATGAATTCCATCTCTCCTTCCTTTCTTTCTAGCTTCATTTTATAATCCCTTTTCTATAGTCCCTACTTATCTTTACTTATTCTTCTCATACACTATGATCATTTGCTGTTTTGTCATTTTTCATCTGCAGCTACAACAATCTGCTATTTTGTCTCATATCTGCCTCTTTTCCTTTTACTTATTTTTTCTCCCACTTCCGCTTCCTAGTCTTTTTAAAATAGGAAAAATCATTTATTTTAAAATTAATTTATTTATTCTGATAATTTATCCCTGTGATTTGTCTACAGTCCAGATTAGGTTCGATTTATACATTTGAGTTAGTCCTAACTTAACTAGAACAGGCTTCCGAGGGCAATGGTCACAGCACCAAGCCTGCTGGAGAAGTGCCTGGACAATGCTCTCAGACACAGAGTTTGAATTTTGGGTGGTGCTGCGTGGAGCCAGGAGTTGGACTCCACGATCCTTGCAGGTCCCTTCCAACTTGGGATATTCTGTGATTCCGTGATTCAACATTTATAAAGATTAGATACAAGAGAACATAGCTTCAGCATAAACAAGCAGCTAATTGTAAAGATGACTCTCATTCTATACTAGAAATAATATGTTTAAATGGGAGCAAAAGTAACTTGAAGCTCTTTATTAAAAATAACACTGAACATTCCCTCCATTGTTTCTTACCCCGAATGCTCAAAATCTCAGAAAATAACAATATATATATCAGATAAAACCTACCACTTTCACTGATATGTAAGGCAAAGTTATAATAATGAATAAAAGATAGATGTGTCAGGGCCCTTAAGGCACCAATGAATCTTGCTGTCTCTGCCCATGATCTCCTGGGGCCTCCCCCTACTCTGCCCATGGCACAGGACCCCATTTTGGCTCACTCTGAGGCCATCTGTTCCCTCAGTGATGCTGCAGTAGGACAAATCTCTGGCCCTTCTTCTGGACCTACCACCTAAATGGATACAGGACCTTCATTGCAGGTAGTTCACGTCCTGGATGGGCCACTCAGACATACACTGGGTTTTTTTTTCCAGTCCTATCTTCAGTTGTGCTTCCTGCATGAAATAGGAACTCATGTTTTAGCCTTGACTCCATTCTTGTCCCTGACCTTATCTCTTTTTGCTCCAAGATGGAAACCCTGCGTGGACTCTGGACCTGGCTCATCACTCATCTTATCTGGGGTCATCAGTGGAGCCTGTTACCAGCATTTGGTTCTGCGGGACTGCACCCAGTGTGTGAAGACACAGCTCACCACTGTTAGGGGATAAATGGCCCTCTCTGCTCCCTTATGAAAAGTCAGGATCTCAATAGAAACTTGTCTTATACAAAAAAACACTAAATCTGACCACCTGTAATGTTTCTCCCTTGCTAGCACAGGTTCTGCAACACCAAAAGAAAACTGCAGCATCTTTCAATGAATGATAAAGACATTACTTGAGTGGGTAGGCATGCTGCCTGGCAATTCACTGGACGTTTTGCATATGGATGAGGTTACATAAACCCTGCTCATCCTGTCTGTGAGCTCCTTCATGCCTGGTTTCTTGACTCTCCCACTCTGGAACAGGAACTCTGAATTGTCCTCCCCTACCCGCTGATGGAGCCTAGGATCCTGCTTCAGGAAACTGCATTGATGCCTACAGACAGAAATGTAACTTCACAGACAAGTTTACTAAACTGCACTGCAGGCATCATTTCTACCATTGTTCCTTTGTCAAAGCTAATGCTAATTCTACAGGTTGCAGATAACTCAGAGTGTACTACTCAAACTGGTTTCACTAACATTTTATAACATGTTCATGATGATTTCCTATACTAAAACAAGATCAAAACTAGAGCTGGTTTAATAATTGAAAACAACCCTTACAGTTATTCTTAAATTCTCTTCAGTTCTGGTCATGAGGTGTTTAGCTACATTCCCTGATATTCACTGTTTGGAAATTTTGATGAACGTGGAATTTTGCTTGCATTAACTTGAAAGGAATGCTTGGTCTCTATATGAACACTATATTCATCTGCAAACAGGGGGATCTGTGTACCAAGAAGATAATTTATTCTTTGTAATTATACTCTTTAAAACATTTCAAATAGCCTACCAGAAAACAGAATTATCATTAAATAACTGAGGTGGTCCATCACACCCCATAAATAGAAGAACAGTCAAACTGCAGAATTCATATAAAATATTTATCCAAATTTATGCATAGTCATGAATAATAAATATACTTTAGAAGTAGATATCAGAACAGTTCACAACTTTACAATAAATGCTATTCTTAGCATTTAATGCTAACTCATATTAGCAAACAATAATTTAACTTCAACCATTTAAGTTTTGCAGTAAAGATTTAAAGACAACAGTGGATTAAAATAGAAAAACAAAGTCTTGGGAAGTTTCTGGCATCACAGGTTATGAAGAAGAGGTCATAAGCAGTAAATCAAATAATTCTTGAAGGATTTTGAGGTGTTCAAACACAATATCTTCCTGAATAAATGATAACAAAATAAGAAAATAAAGATTCTAGTGTTGTGATCACAAACTCAGGCTTACAGTCTAGGTTAGAAAGCAAATGAATATACTTCAGTTAGTTCAAATTTTAAAATTAATTCTTTTTCTGTAGGTGGAACTAAATCTAGAAACAATTCTGTGCTGTAAACTCTATAATAAGCCAAAGATTTTTCACTAGCATGTGATGTTCTTGTGATTACTAGAAATGTGAGTTTCCAAGGATTCATATCTATTTAAGTCTGAAGACTACTAGATTAAGAAGGAAAGATGAGTGAATCAACCAAACTTTCAGAAACTGTTATTAATTCAGTTTTAGCAGACTTAGATCTCTATATATTTTAAGAAAGATAAACTCCATCATAGACTTATTGGCCAAAAAATCACTAACCCTCATATACCTGGTGATCAAGTACAAGAGGAATAACCATTTCATCTCAGATAAACAACCAACAAAGATATTCCACAAAGTTTTGGCGATTTACCCTTGGCGAACGCTTTATGATTTTCATAAAGTCTATTTTAGATTTTAGGAATATTCTGTTCTCTTTAAAGTATTTCCTGGCCACAGATTGCGAAAGCCTCATTTTTCAACAGATGCTTGTAACTCCACAGAGGTGCTAATTCCTATTTTGCGTACATTCTGTAGCTGATACTAAACTTGATTTTAAGGAATAAATGCTCTTCAATTTATTGACATCAGATGAATTCAGTATTAATATACATAGGTGCAAATGATTTTACCATTGCAAGGTTCAGATTAAACTGCTAGAAAAAGGCTGAACCTAAGAAGCAAGACTTCTAAAAATCTCAAGTAATCTGATCATTTTCTTTTCATATCATTTATCATAGCTTGAAATAAACGTCTCTTATCCTCCAGTATTACAGTATAATGCTAATGAGTGCATTATAGAATGAGGGCATCATTACCTTGACATTTTTTAAGCACACTAGCAAATATTCTGACGTTAATTTTGTGAAATCCAGCCAAAACGTCATTGTGGGTACTGCACAGATTCTGGGTGCTCCCTCTGGACTGTCATGATTCAGAGGAGAAAAAGGCAAGTTTCTAGTTCTACTGGAAATAATTTCAAAAATGTTTTAAGTCATTTTTTCAAGTTCTGAAGTCTCCAAACAATCTACCTTTGTTGGCCCTTTTAATTCCTATCTAGATGGACATAGCTCAGCAATATTTAATCCTATGGTATAAAAAGATACAGTGCAGACAGCCCAGTGATAACGGGGATAGATCTGACAGTGAGTAGACTGAAGCATTAACATCATGATCCTCACAAAAGTCTGCAAATCAACTTAAGGGCTAAGGACTCATTTACTATAAATAGAATCCAGGTGGAAATGTGAATAATATTGTTTTTTAAGATACTTTCACAACCAATTAATTTTAGCTCAGATTAGTTTTGTTCTCATCAGTGCAACTTTGTAAGGCAAGGTGATAGGCAAGTACATCCAAACTTTTAAAGTGAGAATCACTTTTATTCACTTAAGAGTGATTTTCTGTACAGTACTGTACAGAAAATTCTTGGTGCTTTCTCCAAATATACTTGAACATCATACTACTTCAATTCTCAAGCAGTCCTATTACAGTGTATCTAAATTTAGCATGAAACAGTCTGACTGTCACAAGTAGACGACTGAAAAATTGTCAAGAATTAGACTATACATTTATTCACTGGTAAACATCAATATTTATTCCATTATTGTTCAATTTTATTAACCTTCCCTGTTTATTATTAATCATCACTATTTTTTCTAGAATATATATGCTAAAAATGATTTTTTTTCAAATCTGTGAATATAATTTTTGAATTGCTTTGCAAACAGTTTTGGAAAAAGAAGTCTAACAGGAAACATGAAAAGCATGGACACATAAAAGGTATATGTTGATAGACACATAGGAAATGCAAAAAGAAAATTCATCGTGGTAAGTTCCTGCATGGTTAAAACCGATCTGATTATCTACACTTTTACTGCACTTTCAGTCTGGTCTATGCCTTCATTTGTAATAGGCTGTAGCAAAAACAGCTCTGATTAATTGGTATATGAAAAGCATATAGCTGAATATTACAGTTATGATACTACATGGTAAAATTGCCAGTATAATAGAAATACATGAATACCCAAAAATGAAAGAAATGCTTGCAGATTTTTGCATCCAACTCCCATTGTGTTTATTATGAAACATAGCAAGAAGTTCTATAATTATCCTGCAGTTTGCCCAGTCATCTGTAAGGTTTGTTTTGGTATTCAAATGGATCATTAAAACAGATGCATCTTTATCTTTTGTTAGGCTTTTACAATGTAGTAGTCAACAGAACACTAATCCAATTATTTATGATTTCTTCTAGAGAATTTATATGATCTTTGGGTAAGCTCAGTAGCATGCAATGCATCATGACTATCATGTTCTCAGTAAATAAATGTCAAAAATACTTCAAAATAATTTACAGTTTTATGACTTCTGTTCTCCACTATTTATAATCTAGGCAATCATATGCACCTCAATTACCACTCAAATCATTTGAAATGCAGAGATTTGTAAAAGAAATATGAAGATTGGTATGAATGATGCATGAATAGAAACGTATGTGTGAAAGCACCAGAAGAAATAGTGGTAAAAAGGTTTGGGAGCATGGTCTGCATTGATAACCAAGCACATAACTGGCAGTGGTAAAACAATATATTTTTATCAAGACGAGGGCTGTGCTCTGATAAAACAAGAGCACAGATGATTTGTCAGAAAACCTTACAGTCTACACAGAAGGATAGCAACAACATTACAGCACACTGCATGTCTTATTTGCCTCCTTGCTATTCCAAAAGAAAGACAGACTTTAACTGTAAATTATCCAAGAAACAAGAAAGCAAAACCAGTGAGCACCACTGAAATAAGCAAAATTCTGAATCAAAATGATCACACCATAGCAATTATTGACTCCTAAAGACCTATCCAAAAAATTTGCAATTGCTATTCAAAAGCCACAGAAGAGATGTGATGAGGATACAATAGTCAACATCCCTTGTCCCCTATGTCATACACAAGTGACCATGGACCTAGCTTGGATGGACACACACACACAAACACCAAGGCATCTTTGGGTTTTGAGTGTGAGAGTGACATTTGTAAGAGAATGTGAGTGCCTGAAAATAGTTTTGTCTAGAATATCACCCTCCCTTCCGTAACATCTCTTATTGACTCCAGTTGCTTGAATTCCCTCCAGCAATTCTGCCATTCTGACTTAAAACCCACACTCACTTTGGAGGTGGAAGTGCAGAATCAGATTCAAAGGTATGGGTCTATTCCCTACAGTGCAGTCCTATAAATGGTGGTAAAGTGTTCATAGACTTGCAGTTTAAAAATTTCAGACTGTGCATGCATTTCCTATAGATGAAGCATCAAACAGCACTGGGAGCAGAGACCAGTTGCTCGAGCTGTCTGTTCTCATTGAGACCCTTTTCTCTTAGTTTCAGTCAGGATCCCTCTAACTATTCTTTTTCCTCTTTAAGATGCTAGAGATATTTTGATCTTTTTGCACAACATATCAGCCTCAATGACGAGGTGGGAGTTGGGAGGGAAGTGATGTTATCCTTATTTTAGTCTAGTTGGCTGGCTATTGCAAAGTCAGAGTTGTGAGTTCAAAACTGAAACTGTCTCCCACTTTGTGAGAGGGTGCATGGCTCATTTTATTGAAATCCATGAATTAAACCCACTTTATCAAGGTGCTTACTTTGACCACATAAAGATTTAAAACAGGGAAGCAACTGGGCCAAATGGTCACTAAATTACAATTAAAGTATGTACTTTCAAATATATAACATACCGCTGTGGAAATTGCCTTATGCCAACATGCCTACACATATCTAATTAAAAAATCTGCCTTAATTAAGTACTTATATTTTATCTGTTTTCTGCCCTTGAGGAGGGAGGATATTAGCAGCTTTGGAGGAAGACCACTTTGCCAAAACGGCAACCATATGGCATTAAACTGAAAAGGGCCAGCCTAAAAGGGCTTCATTTGTTAAAAGAAAGTTGGACTTATTTGCAGGGAAATGTTAGCTTTTATAAGCAGAAGTCTACTAGGTAAGATGAAGGTTTCATGTCTGAATAGTGGCAGTGGAACAGATGGAAGAAAGAGAGGAAGCTGAGCATGTAGCTTCTGGCTGTCAAAGGTCTGTGCGATTTCAATTACATGTTACAACTGTACAGGGTATAATGTGAACTCATTCCTCTCACTCAGCTTTGCTGGCTGTGGTCCCACCTGAATCCATCCTTTCCTATTCTGCTGAAGTCATATCTGCTTTATTTCCACAACCCTTGTGCTCAAACTCACATATCTCACAAACTTGGAGAGGAAAATTTCTTGTAATTTTCCCTATACTGAGAAGAAGAATTAATTGATAAGCTGTGATCATATCAGTAGACAATGCAAAATAAACAAAGAAAAATACTTCTGTAGAATGAATGCTTAAAACTTGCATTCCTGCATGAATGATCAGAGAAAGTACACCACAAAATGCATTCCAATACAGTTCTCCATGATCTACTGTAAATCTGTGGCATTAAATCTGTACCACATAACACAGAAACAGTCATATGTGGTGGGTGCATCCAGAACAATCAGGTCTTGTTTGTGGAAAAACTTTATGTAAGCTGGAGTTGTACTGTTTAGTCTGAATACAGCACAACCCACTACAGCTTTGCTACTTCCAAATGAGATATGGCTCATGTTGAGTCAACAGACAAAGCTGTCAGTGTTTCAGAGTCCTTCTGGTTTCAGAGTAGCTCTAGAAGAGCCAACTCATTGGTCTCTCTGAAGTCACAGACACGATACTACATACTGCTAGTGTATATATTTGACAAGTTTTGCTTATTCCCTTGACAGTGATATTTTGTATGTTATAATTGCTGCAAACACTTCTTCCAGAAACAATCAGCATTAATCTTTGAAAGGCACTAACTCAGTCTCAGCAAGCTAATAGTGGAGCCTTGACATTGATATTTAGACCCGGATGCTGAATGTGATGCTGGGGTTACCACCAAGTAGAGAATAAAGCACTGTTCTCATAAAAGAGCAGGAAATAAACTTTGTAAAGCACAAAGTTGATAAATGTAATAAGAATTTTGCTTCTTTTAGCTACAAGGAAAAGGCTTTCCAGTATAGTACACTTTGAGAAATACAGATCAAGTGACTGAAGGATAATTCAGCAAAATACACCCTGTATTCCTAGAATCAAAGAATCATTAAGTTTGGAAAAGATCTCTAAGATCATCTAGTCCAACCATCAACCCATCACTAGCATGCCAATTAAACCATGCTACATCTACACATTTCTTGAACGCCTCAGGGACAGTGACTCTACCACTTCCCTGGGCAGCCTGTTCCAGCGCCTGAGTGCCTGATCACTCTTTCAGAGAAGAAATTTTTCCTAATACCCAACCTGAACCTCTGGTGCAACTTGAGGCTGTCATGTCTTGTCCTAATGCTAGTTACCTGAGAGAAAAGAATGACCCCCACCTCTCTACAACCTCCTCTCAGGTAGTTGTAAAGAGCAATAAGGTCTCCCCAGAGTCTCCTCCAGATTAAACAATCTCATCCCTCAGCTGCTCCTCATGGGACTTGTTCTCTTGCCCTTAAACCAGCTTCATTGCCCTCCACTGGACATGCTCCAGCACCTCAACGTCTTGTAGTGAGGGGCCCAAAACTGAACACAGTACTCTAGTTGGGACAATAAGAGCACTCAAGGATAGGGACATGTTCAGCTAAACAAAGAAAATCTGACTGCAGTGAACTTGTATTGCATTTATGGACAGTATCCAAACAATAATTAATGATTAGCAGAATTACGAGATTTTAAATCAGTCTCCATGTACTAGAACACATTTGACAGAAGTGGTTCTCTCGAAAGTCCAGCTTGATCCTAAACTGATTGTAGATTAACTTGATATAGAATGACCTTTAATAATTATTTTCCATGTCCTTATTTTAATTGCTCTGACTTGAAACAATTCTTACTTGAATCATGATGATACGACAGCCACTGCCTATGTTAAAAAGTTATCTCAAAAGTAGAAAATTCCTTGATTATTTCCATTCAAGTGACTTGCAAGAATGAACTCTGAATCACATACCTCTGAACAGCTACTGGGCTCCAACTAACGCTGAAATACTGCTAAGCATGCCTTGAAAGATTTTTTTATTCTAGAAAAATATGTTTATAATTAGGCAAAGAAAATATTAAATTGAAGTGTTTCTTCTTTTTACCAGAGAAGTGCAGATGGCTGATATTTAAAGATATTAGCTTTTCTAAATACTTTGCAAAATGTGTTACTAATCAGTGGAAGTATCTACTATGCTGGAAAAAACGAAAAAAAAAAGACAGCTGTTCAATTTAGCAAACTTGACCTTCTAGATAGGTTTGATCTAAACCACATTGTCAAAGTAGTGACAGATTCATTGCAGAAAGGACTGGAAGAGTGACCTAATCCATTCAACTGGCTCTAGACAAGGTTAGTTATACCTTAACCAAGTTTTTGATATGTGGCAAATATCTGTAAGTCTTTAAGAACATGCTGAATCTATCAGAGGTCACAACCTCCCTAATAATCTATTTGAATGATTCATTTTATTTGCCTTTATAATTTTGTCCTGGGAAGAAGAGATGGAGATTCATTTCAGTTAGCTTTAGACATCCACATCTGAGGAGGTCCTCTAGGCTCCCTTTATAGATACTCCCAGTGCCATTTGCTATGCTTCAGACATTTAGTTGATGAATGGCACTGAAGAAGTGCCTGCTTATCTATCCACATACTGCTAGCTTGGATGCACTTAGTGCAATCTGCATAGTAGAAGTCTAAATTTAGACATTAAGGATAAGATTAATCTGTCTAACCTACCGTTATTTTCATCAAGCCCATGGTTACTTAATTTGCTTACAAGAAAAATATATGAGACAATGTCTAAAGTTCAGCTGAAATCAGGATACTGGGCATCTACTGATTTTTCCCTATCTTTAAAATCTGGTATCTGCTCATAGCAGGACATTAGACTGCTTTAATAGGTTTGCTCTTGACAAATCCATGTGGTATGTTACTTCTTTTATTGCTATTTTCTACATACTTTAAGTAGTTAATCTATTCATCAACTCTTCTATGAATTGAAAATAATTCTTCACATTCTCCTTCCTCTCCCCTTTTAAAGACAACCTCCACATTATCCTCTTTTAGTCTGTAGGTAACTCATCTGTCCTCCAAAAATTCTCACAGAAAACCACTGCTGGGTCTAAGACTATTTCAGACAGTTATGAATGCAAAATGAAGCTCATCCAAACAATTTTAATATACCTAAGCTATAAAACCTGCACTTTCCTTATCTACCGTTGAGGTTCTAGCCCTAGGATTAACTGTGCATGCCATATGCTCACCAATGACATTTTCAGGAAATGTGTGATAAAAGGTTATTGTACATACTTCTCTACGCTTACTATGAGCAGCTGTCCCCTTCTTACAGCACCTCTCTAAGGTGCCAAAGATTTTTGTTCTTCTTCTCCTTATTAATATACCAATATAATTATACTAACTCTTTATTTCTCTTTCCAGTTGCATATCACTCAGTGTTTTGGCACTTCTGGCTTCTCTGTACATGCTTGCATTATTCTTCTATACTTCACATCACTTTGAGTAGAAGGTCACTAGCCAACACCATTTCATGTTTCCTCTCAGTAAGGCAGGCTTTGTAGTCTTTGGAGAAGTTGTTTTTTGTCTGTTAAATCTCTAACTGAGATTAGTTATTACTTACTCCCTGGTCAGCACTCTTCCTTTAAATTTCAGTGGCAAGCAGATGTGGAATGCTACATGCCCTCTGAAGAAATCTGCCTTGTCTGTAGTATCAAGCTTACTCCTTTAGTACCTGTACTGCTACCATACTGAAAGCTCTGAAAGCTCTCATTGATTTTTTTTTTTTGTTTCCAAATACAAGCTGTGGATGAAGTCCTTGTGATATACTCAGTCAGTTTTGATTATCTCCTTTCCCTGTTCCTCTAATTGCTTCCTGAGAGATTTCTCTGAAGACTTAAATGAAGTTTTCTAGATTTCACCAGTAAGAAAACACATTTAAGGATTTCATCACAAGATGTCATCATTGTCTAATTTTAAATAAAACTACTGAACTATCAGTGCATTATATATTTCCTCTCAAATATTTTTGCTGAGAGTGAGACACTATGTAATATAAAAAGTTCTTCATGACTACTAAATTAAGAATATGTGTCCTGAAATTTGGTTCATTTTTCTTTTCATTAATGGTTCATAACAATACCAAAGTATAATATCAAGTAAAGGACCAAGTAAATACTAAAATGATTAATTCCATATCAAGCTACATTTGCTTTTCAGTGTTATTAGAGATTTTACTTTTTAAAAAAATGTTAGGCAAGAAAAGTGAAACTTCCTAAATACAATGCTCAATAGCTAGTTTCCAATCTACATGAAGGGAAATCTTTTTGACTTTTACAGCCTGAACATTAAATAATTCATTATTTTTAACCTCCATTGGCTATTTTTTTTTAATACGTATAGTCAAATAAAATTACCAAAACCCATATAATTGTATACAAACAGATTAACTATTTCAGAATGATTATTATCTGATAATACTTAGTTTTCCTTCTCAGTTAGGCCAAATTGTTGCTTGGTTGCATTATGCTTAGCACAGAGCTAGGAAGGAGATAAAAGGTGAATGAGATGGAATTTAGATCCTTAGCACTACAACACTTGGGCAGATAAAACCATAAGTAAAATGTACTGGGATCCAGACAATGCTGATACCTGCATGGAATTAGGCAGGAACTTTGAGGAATGTACAACAGAAAGAATATGTAACAGAAGGAGATGTCTTTATTACAGTCTGCATATTGATTGCATTTACAGAAATGTAGTTTTGGTTTGATTCATAGCATATATAGCTTGACTCATTAAGGGCAAAATCAAATTAACATTCTAAAAAAGCTGAAGACCATTAGGAGCTGACAGAAAAGAGAAAAATGTTGGTTTGCAAGGCAGTTGCACACCAAATAGGGAAGTTGCAACTCGAGTCCCCTCTGGGAAAAGAATGAAAAAGTAGATCTCCTGCCAGTTGAAAGAGCTGAAGAACCAAATGTCACATTTGAATGCCAAGAAAAATAATGCATACAGAAGAAGTCACAAAATGCCCAGTGACAAGTGTGCTGTGAGATTTTTTTTTGATCTTACAAGAAAAAAATTGTGGTTAGTCCAAGGGAGGGAGAGAGCAGTGCTTGCGTATCCCAAAGTTATGCAAATTTGCATATTCATACTGTTGCTTTTGTCTCCTCTTCAGAGCTCTTACTTGTTGCACAACATCTTAATAAAGGCCTGATTTTGAGCATGGTGCCTGTGTATTATCATGATTAAAAATAATAAGCAGTAAATCCTGAATTTTTTATAATGTCTTCAGAAACTACTATCTCCTAACATAAAGTTACTCTATGAATAATTCTCCCCAACAACACTACAAGTCTCAGAAAGAAAAAACATCCTGCCAGGACAACATACCTAGCAGTTTTCATTAGATTGCTCCTCACTTTTTTTTCCAAAACAAACTCTGAATCTGCTTGTTTGATCTGTAGTCATATTTGTACTCAAATCAGTTATTTTCTCATTTTCCTAGATTCTTTTTTCACTCTCCAGTGAACATTAAAATAGCTGTGCCAACTCTGTCTAATTGCTGACAGTTTCATTCTATACAGATACAATGCTTTATGAAATGGACGGTTGTTAAAATACTTTTTTTTTTTTTAGTCTTAAGTAATAAGGTATATACATAGTCCCTTGCCTGATACATAAAACTACATGATAGTAAGAAATTCCTAGTAGGAATGTGTCAGTACAGGTGAGTTAACATTACTATGCCTCAGGAGTGTAGCAGTGCAGGTGAGTTAATATAACTATGCCTTCAGACCAAATTATTCAATCATGACAGTCAGTTTTCTTTCCATCAGTTAGGAAGAAGACACAGTAAAATACTTCCAAAATTCTTATCAGCACAGTTGCACAACTTTATGCTAACACACCAACAAGCTAGTCATAACTTAGAGTTCTTAGAATTCACCATGGTAGGGAAGGTTTGCAAATTTTCCCATCATCGCTAACACCAGCCACTGGCTGTCAGCAACATTTTCAGTACTGTGCCAAATATTTGCTCAAAACAGCATTAGATAGTATAATGCTTTAAAAACTGTCAACAGCTACTGGACTATATATATACTGAGCATCCTGTCATTCCAAATAAAAATGCAGCTGAAAAAGATTAGAAAATATCCCCCCAGTAGAAGGGCTTCATTATGAAGAAGTATTTTTCTGATAAGATTTCAAAACAACGTTAATGATTCCAATATCCTATTTAAAGTAACAGCTCCAGGATACTGGTCCTAATGCATCTCTAAAAGTAAACAACATTGATTCTGTTCATGGTTATTCAAATACCTACAAATTATTTCAACACAGCGGGTTACTTAGCAATATCTTATCTGAGGCTTCCCTACAGACAGCTAAGTTATAATTAAACGAGAGTTAGGTTTTTTCCTTACTTTTATTGTGATCGTTCATTTCCCCCAGTCCAGTATTAATTCCAGCATCTATGGAACTCATGATTTTATCAATCTATAAAAAGAGAGAACAGTGAAAACAACTGATGAGTCTCATCTTCATTATTTTTAGTATTTCATCCATGAAATTTTGGCATCATTACTCTCATTTAGCCAACAGTATAATCAAGATTGCAAAAGACAAAAATCAAATGGTGACAACTAACTTCTCCACTTTGATATTTATTTTGCAACATGTTTGTACACATCAAAAACTAAAGCTTGAAACCAGTGAAACTAATGTTTCTTTTCCTACAGTATAGTTTCTGTCTACTGACGATTATGGTCATCTCAGCCTATGAAACTAGTTTGTCATATTTCTGTATATGGATACAAAGGAGAAAAATTCATATATTAAAATCTATGACAGAATGGATTTTAATTGCATAAGCTTTATTAATTTGATGGTAGATGTGAACTACTAGAAGACAACTTAAGCAGTAGTATTAATGCATTAAAATATTGTTTTGTGTGTTGTGAAGTACTAAAGCATCGGTTCATGTAAGATTCTCAGAGAACTTCCTCGTTCCCTTTTTTCTGACTGCCCCAAGGCCACTGGCTATGTATGAAATGTAGCTGTGCCCACACATACCAATTGTGAAACAGCACTACAGCCATTCCAAAGCTTGTTCGTACATTTGTAAATTACATCGGACTCAATATGTCTGAACGTTTATACCTACTGTATTTTCCATAAGAACAGCACACGCAAAAGAGTGAACTAAAAGTCTAGTGTTGCCTAAGGCGGCAAACACAGAGAAGCAGCTTTTACTGAGGTTAAAGTTAGGACTCCATTTTCAAAACTATGTATTTGTCACTGGTGACAAGAGAAAATCTGGAATTTATGTCAGAATCAGCAGATTTAGAATTCATACCTACTTTTTCAATAAATTACATTTTTCTTACTTTTAAGAACAACCAAACCTTGAGCTTCTCCTGAAAAGGCAAACTGACTAGTTTCAAGATTTCAAAGTACCCAGGCTAGTGAGATCCCATTCTGATACTAAGCACCTTTCCACTGAGAAAGTATTACATTTAAACAAAAACTACCTTCAGATATCCTATCAATCCAGACATTTAAATGAGCTGGAAACATTTTCCTAGAAAAGTAATCAATCACACAAACGAACTGTTTTTTTTTTCTGAAATAAAATGGCACTCTGGAGATGCAAACATCACCCCATGGCTGTCATTTTAAAGAGAAATGCTTGCTTCTCTATAATAGCAGTAAAGATATAAACATTTCCCATTCTTAATTTACCTCACTAAGATGGAAACTTTCATGTCTATGAAGAATTGCTTACATTCTTGAAATTAAGCACAGTAGAAAGAAAAATAATAAATCAGGAGAAAGCTGTATATAACTTCTTTTGTATCAAGCTCTAAAACTAAAATAAAGTATCTTGGATAAGCAAGCATGTGTACCATACATCCAGGGTGAAAATTTATTTTAGTAGTCCTGAATTAATTGTAGCTACACGTGTATTCCCACTTCACACAAGAATCAAGTGTGTGCCAAATATTGTGTACACAGGCTATATACCAGTTAGAGGGTAAGTTATATGTAGAGGGTTTCAGGAACCAATAATCAACCAAAAACCTTACATTCGCCATTCCTGCATTTTCTCTTGTCTCTTGTTGGGAGGCATTGTGGTGGTGGGAAACAAATAGCAAACATATAAATAATGGCTATTGCTACAATAATTGTACCAATTTTATTAGTGTCAGCGGTGAGGGCTTTAGTGGAAAATAAATTCAATGTCACAACAAATTATAGCATTACTTCTGGTTGACTTCATTCACTATGGAAACAATAGACTTTGTTAAACATACACCATTTTGAACAAAAATGCTCTGCATTTTGTGCCAGCATTACACTATGATATATTCTCAGGATTTTTAATGTGGAAGGTTTACTTTTTATTTAGTCTCTGAAATGGAAAAAATAGCAGTATTATTTTCATAACACCATATATTTGCTAGTACTTAAAAACAACCAAGACTTACTTCTTCCCATTCTGATGTGAAGGAAGGCGTTCTCTCAGAATTTCCTTTAGAGCACTGCTGATTTGGTGTGGGTTCACTCCAGTTGCTTCTTGCTTTTTTGCCACTTGGTGGATGGGTGATCAGATTAGAATCAGATTTTGAAACATTTTTGCACAAATGCATTTCAAGCAAAGTCTTTGGTAAAGATCGTATTCTCCCAAGTGTACATGCTCGCTCGACAAATCCCCCAGCAGTAATCACCCACTGTTCACTTATCCTTGCTGATGTGCCAACCAGTGTATGATTTTCTACTGGTTTTGCTTTCGTATGAAATATGGTTCTGTTTACAACTTGTGGCTTTTTTTTCTTAACAGGAGGATCAGTGTTGCTTTCTTTCCGGAACTGTATCTGCTGCTGCATTGTGCTTTTGCTCAAAATGCTTTTGTCCAGTGGACTACTGCACTGGCTTGTCTTGCTGTACAGCTGGAGTGGGTTATCAGGTGGATCACATGCAGGTGACGATCCATGAAGTAAACCTGCAAACTGCTCAGTGGGGTGTCCTTCAGGAAGCTCACTTTCAGTGGAGGTTTCTCCCTGACAAAGACGCTCTGAAATGAAAGAGAATATCTTGTATAAAAAAAAAAAAAAAAAA
>WBMW01003681.1:279357-333989 GCA_013396635.1 Penelope pileata | reverse complement strand
TTTTTTTTTTTTTTAATGCTGCTTGGTTCTTTCTTATGTACAGAAAGAAAAGATAGCTATAACATGAATTATTATTCTCTTAATATTATAAGAGAATATATAATAAGAGAATACATTCTCTTATTATTATTCCTTGAACTTGATTGATTTATCTTGACTGGTTGAAAAACAGCCAAAACCACTCAGTACTACACATAAATTTCAGGAAAAAGCAAATTTATAAAATAAAATAGGTCATTGCTATTCTATCAGTCTGAGGTGTCTCTTTTAATTTGTAACTGAAATGCAATGTGTACAAATACTACAACTTTCTATGATGAATTAGCTAGTTACTTTGTAGGTAATAAAACACATGAAGAACCTGTATTGTCAGGTGGACTGATAATTTATTTTTTTATAGTCATTATAAATTAATGAGTTTACTCCATTATGCTTTTTCACTGACAGTCTGCAGATCTGAGTATTGTTTCTATTTCTGGGAACTTACAAGAATAATTTCAGAGTTATAGCAACCTTTGTAAAATAATAGGAAATAAAGATTTTTCTTACATATAGTAGACTCTTAACTGTAGGACTATATGCACAGCAAGAACCACCAAAAGGCTTCAAACATAGTATCATGTCATAATTTGCAAAGAATTTGAGTAGTTTTCCACTATTTGTTAAAATATCTGCTTGTAAAAAAACAGAAATCTTAAAATATCGCTTCTAAAATAAGATAGCATTTGATGTACATATGGCAGGAGAAATATTTTGGTGTGTACTTCAAGTCATCATCAACTCTTCTTCTAGTCAGCAGCCTGAAATTTTAAAATTATATGCTTCTGGTAATTGTTACACTATCATTATAAAATTCTAATAAAGATAAAGAATGCCACCTAAGAAAATCTAATTTTCTCATTGGGGAAAAAATGTCTAAAATATATATATACTTCAGACATTCTGCAGCTAAAAAGATGTGATGCGTAATGTGCAAATTTGGGGCATTCGATTTGATATTTTTTGATATTTGCTTTGTTCAGAGTATTTAACATTATACAACACAATATTTTCTAAGTTGCTCTTGACATCAGTAGTTCTATGAGTCAGACCCATATATTCATTATTAAAAAGCCAAGAAATGCTGTCAATGGCTACCTGGATAAATTTTGGTCCGTCTTGATCATCATAACAAAAGCTCTGGCAGAGATAGAACTTTCTCTGTGTGGTATTCAGCTGCCTCAGCTGTCATTTATTTTTTTTGATCCCTTCCATTTTAACTAAGAACTTTGTTAATTATATTACCAAGGAAGCAAAGATGTCATAGCGATGCCTGCTTTACCCCATGATTTTGAGCAATGCAGAGCAAGTCTGTGCTGGGCAATAAAAAAGACTGGGGTTGTCAAGAAAATACAGCATGCAGTTATGACAAATGTTAAGAGGTATGCAGCATGCCTAGAACAGATTATCCAGACAGGTGGTGTCTCCATCTGTGGAAGTTTACAAGGCTTTGCTAGGAAAGATCACACTTGATCTGATCATCCAAACAAGGCACTGGACTAGACAACCTCCAGAGGTTCCTTCCAACCAACCCTTCCACGATCCAATTATAATTCTAAGTCATCTGACCATTAAATTTGTAACTGTTAGTCCTTAAAGTTCTTTTAATATAGTTTTGTAATATTATTTTACTTTCCTATTGTAGCTAATGAATAATAAATAATAATACTGACCTGGACTATACCACTGCTCTAAGCAGTATAGTAGCATATTACTGCATTTCTCTAAATAAATCATAAGAGGAAAAAAAAAATCCCTGCAATAGATAATCATAAATTAATTTGCTAGAGTAAGGTTTTTTCTTACAAGTCAGTATTTATTGTTTCAATAACTGAAGTGTGAGATATCAAGAATCTTCTTCAAACTACACTATATCTAAAACTGCAACTACACGTCTTCACTGCCCATGCCCAATTAATTTCTCACCAAGATCTCAGTCTCAAGAACTTAAAGGCAACTGTACTTAAACGAAAAAAATATCTTTCTTAGCTTGTAATAATTGCCAATATATAATACTGGTGTCTTCTTACTGCTGAACTTACTGTTGAACTGCCATAAATTTTAAGATAACTGTAACTGAAATCAGTATTTCTTCTGAGGCTTAGCAGTGATGCACAAAATGTGATATTTTATTATTTCCTGCATTTTTTTCAAACATATCAAAATTGTTCTTTTGAATACTACTGTGCATTGAAAAGATCCTTTTAGTAAGTTGTCTATCTTGATGTACAACATCCTATGTGGTTAGAATTAATCTTAAATCTACGGATACATATCAGTAATTCAGATTGTCCATTCCTAAGCTGTTCAATCCCCTAACTTTATCATATGTTCTTGAACCTTTTCATCAGGTGCTTTACTTTTGAGGGTTTTTTCCAACCAACTCACCTGGTACTAGCAAAGAATATTGTATGAAACTATATTACACAGATCTATACACAGGAAACAGTTAATGATAATAGTTTTGCTTTCTCACACTCTTGCATAAATCTTCTGAGAATGAAAGATATGGGGATACCAGGGAGAGAGAATATGTAGAGAAGGTAAAGCTCTTGAACTGAATTCTGATGGAAATAAATTTTCTATTATAAACTATTTTATTTCTTTTCACATTGATGTTTATTTTTGTAATCTTTAAAAAAGAAAAGCAACAGAAAAAGATCTTGCTTCCTCACCAGATACTGCTTGTCTTCCCTTCTTATCTTTTTACTTGTAAATATTACCCTAAATACCAAAACATAAATAATCTGTAGCGTCATTACAAGTGCATCCAAAGCTTTCCCATTACTTATGAAAACCACTGTGATACTGCCATATCTGCGTTGCATGGAAAACATTTACAATCGGAACAACAGATAATTCAGTTCTACCATAATCTCAAAGGTACAGATAAATACTGCTATTATTACGCGGGCATTTAGACAGCAGACTGCAATTCAATCAGCTATTTACACACTAGTGCACCTCAGTACAATTGCTTGTGAAATACCATTTCTCACTTAAAAATTTTGCATTCATGTAAACTTGGAAATCAGCTTATTCACATTTGTATCTCAAGAGATTCCATGTTCAACACTGAAATACATTCAGCAGAATAATAGTTATTAATAGTAGTAATGAAAGAGCTGTAATAGATAAATTGAAATGACAAGAATTTCATCTTTAACAGGCACTGCTGTTGCCATGGCACGAGTTTCTAGTGTAAAATAAAAATCCATTAGAAATGTGTTCTATAGCTATGTTAACAACTACGTTGTGACACCTGCACTGCTAATATAATCATCTTCTGTTTTAATTTGATTCAGAAAGATGTTTTTAGCAGCATACTCTGCACGTGTAGTATCTGTCCAGAAATATTCTCTCAACTCTCTTTTACACACACTGAGTTGATAGATAAAACAATCAGTCATACCTGAGTAATGATTGGAGAGTATATTCTTGTGCCTTCCTACCACTTACGTAAGCTGGAACCATTTGAAGTAGAAGGATGGTAAGAAAAGTCCTCTTATGTTCATGACAAAGATAGCTTTGGATACACTAGAATACCTTCACTTGTGATCTTGGTTGTACTGTCAAAGTGGAGTCAGAAAATGGGATGATCAACAAGAATAAGACAGAAGATTCAATGTATTTAAAGACTGAAGTAGCAATATTCAGTATGACATTATTTCACACAGCAAACAACATGGTGCTCTGACCAAGCTCCAGATCTTTGATAGTAATTATTTTGTCTGCAGATATCTTTGATGAGGCAGTGCAATGTTTTCTTACTCTAGGAAATGTTATGGCAAGGTACTATGGACCTCTGTGGGAGATATAACAACATGATTACTAAACAACTAACGAACAATGTTGGCTTCTACTGTCAACAGCTACAGCAAAGGAACTGAGCAACAGTGTCCAACCAGACTGCTGCTTCTCCTTCTGCTTCCTTCTAAATCTACTGATACCACCAGAAGGTGGTTTGCAAGGTCAATAGTCTCCAGGCTCTGTGCCCAGGTTCCAACACTACCAGCTTCTCAAAGCCTTGTAGTTCCTTAGAAATCACAATAGAAGTCTCTGTAGATTACATTTGCTCTTAGTAGCTTCATAACTGCCAAATCAATCGCTTAACATTACAGTCTGCACTTGACTGTGTACAGAAAGATTCTACTGACTATTGCTGCCTTCTTGATAGTTCAGCTGTCCATGTTTTACTAATCTGTTTTGCAGTGACTCATCATGAACTATAGATCTGGGGGGAAGAACTGTTTGGTATGGAGTTTTCTGAACATTACTAGCCAGCCTCTAATGAAAAAAAAAGCTTTCAGTGAGGAAGGATGTTAGCTAGTAATTACTGCTAATTCTAAGTGCATTATAACATACAAATATAGTTCTTGCTCAAAATTTCAGAAATAGGAGTGTAATGTGGTGCAGATAGAGTTAACTTATTTTTTTAGAGATGTGTTCACTCCTACATTTTCAGGATTTTTTTTTTGTACTCATAGACTATGTTCTGTATTTAAGACAGTCAGAAATGTAATTTTTAAATAGACCACACAGGGTTAATCTTTAACTGCAAGATTCAGCTTAGACAAAAATACAGAGCTGCAACTGCCACCTCCATAATGCTGTTTCCATGAGGATTTCTTTCTATGTGACTATATAAGGCATGGTTCCTAGATGTCTTAATGACAGACAGCGTTTTATGAACCATCACATTTCACAGCACAAGAAATTGCCTCATACCTGGCTCCTCAAAATAAGAACCCTACAGAAAACTAACATATGTTTACAAATTCATGAATTAAAATTTTCATGCAGATTGAATATGTTCAACATCCCCCTAGTGATACACTGCACTATTTCAACACCCAGGTTCAAGATAAAATTCTATTAGAACATCTCAACTCTGTCGTGCAGCAAAAAGAATAAAAAGTCAGTAATTCTTTGTAACACTCAAGCAATCTTTCATAAGAATTTCTGCAAAATGAATGGATAATGATGCAAAATGTAATTTTGCAGAAAGCTCACATTTAATTGCATTGAGAAATTCTGTGGTAATCTCTTTTTCTTGCAGGAGAAAGCTAGCAGCTGAGTGGGATGTGGCTGCACTCAGAAAGTACCTGTTAATTTGACAATGTAGTACAGCAAGAAAGAGGAAAAATAGGAAAATTTGGTGACACTTAATGACCAAAATCTGTGCAAACCAATATGAATATGACAAAGGAGCTCTTGAAACCATATCCTTTTGATGAAAACTCTAATGAAATCTAGTTAATTGTTCCACTTGTGATATTTCACATATCAAAAGCAAAGAAGGAATGAATGGTAAAGTCCTCCACCAACTAGGAACTAAACTTACTAATTGACAGTACAAAAGAGATGGGAAAAATAATGGATTTTTGAAGTGCTACTTTGAAAAGGAAATTTTGTTCAATGATTTCAACATTTCTAGTTGGAAGGAAGGATTTGCTTAAGCAACCTTTCAATTTCCTCAAGCATAAGACAAAAGTAGAAAGAATACAAAATACATGCTCTGGCATTTGCACTGATGATACATTTCTGTCATTTCTAACCTTGATAAAGCATCTATTTCTGATCTGAGCAGTATTTTTAAGGTACTTAAGACGGGATACAAGGTAGTTTGCGTCTCCTTTCCTCTCCTCACACGTACAAGCTCATCTATGCTCTACATCATCTTATAATTTCGTTTCAAAGACAGCAAATATTGAATCAAACCTTAAATAAGAAATAATGTAAAATAAAGGTGTCAACACTAATGGCCTCATTTAACTAGACATTTCACTGTTCCTAAGAAGAACAGTAGTATTAAAGAAATAGTACTGCTCTTTGCAAAATTTGTTAGGTAGTAGAAACAAAGCTGTAAGGACAGTAAATGCCTGAATCTCAAAAATGTCTAGAAAATATCTCAGACTGTAGAACTACAGTACAGATCCAGATGTAGGTACAGGCATAGTAATGGAAGATTACATCCAGAACTGCAAAGTTTTCCAATTCTTTGTAGAATATAAATTCTCTTGAGAAGTATTTATAAAATAAAACATAAATGATCTTAAAACAAACAAGGAAGCAAGCAAACAAAAATAACAAACAAATAATATAGACATGGTCCTGGGCAACCTACTCCAGGTGTCCCTGCTTGAGCAGGGGGAGTTCGGACCAGATGATATCCAGAGGCCTCACCCCGCCTAAAGGAATCAGTGATTCTGTGAACATACATAATTATGTACAAAAGAATTTAGCTAAGAATATTCATTTTCTAGACACTGTGACAATCTCTAAAAGATGTTTACTTTTTACACAATACTTTAGAATGCCACATTAGGGTGCTTAAAAGCAGATTCTGTGAAAAGAGGGTATAAATTCAGGAGACTAAACACAGATATCTATGTCCATTTTTGACACAGTAGGGTGTCCAAGGTGACTGCAGGGGCTCACAGACACGACGCACAACTTCATGGAAATGTGGATCTTTCTGGGAAAGTAGCCAGAGACAATGTTTCTGGGATGTTATAAATGGCCTAGACATCTCTGTTCATGTACTTGAATTTCTTCCTTGTGGTCAAAAGCTAGCAGATATGGAATAGAGATGGTGGTATCCATATAAACAACACATCAAAGAATCCATTACTGTAAAATAAATGCCTGTTTGAAGAAATTTGCTGCATATACCCCACTTCAGCTAACCTAGACACACTTATCTTAGATAGGAACTAGAAATGTGGCATTTTAAGTAGATCTTTGAATACTTCTATCAAATTACTCACCAGGTTAAGAAGTATGATCATGTGAGTGGCACTGGGCATGAAATGTGGGCTGATGCCAGATATCAGCTAAGGACCTTTTGGAAACATATGTGCATTTGGAACACGAACTTAACCTGCTGTGAATTGACTATCACTGTTAAGAATGTCAATGTGTAGCTTTATTAAGCTACCAGAATGCAGAAATGCACTAGATCAATTCCATATTTAGAGGGAAAACAAGCATTAGGCAGTTCAAACATGGAATGAACAGTGAATGAACTTGAAAGATGACAACTTTCAGGCTCCATCAGAAGTGTCACTTTATTAAACTCTCTTAGAACATAGACCAAAAAGCATCTAGGGAGCTAAAAGGACCAGCTGAAAATAGGAAGGAGGAATTATTAATCTACATCTATTTTGAGGCAAAATTTGCAAACCAATCTGTCAGACTATTTGCATGAGTATTTGTGTTAACTGTATTTTAGCAAAACTTAACAGAAGTTTTCTCCCTGTCTTAAAATAGCAAACACAGGTAAGAAACAAATTCAGTTTGATACTTTTTTCTACTTGGTGCACTCACATTAATAAAAAATGCAATTATTAAGAACTGTGTGAATCATTCTAACTCGTTGCTGGTCACAAGCTCCCAAAGAGACATTTCCTTGATATTTCCAAATATACGTCATTTGTTTTGGATAGAAACAGAGAGGCTGCCATGTATGTTTTTGACCTACAGAGATGGATGTAGCTGAATCCAATTAAAATCTCACATAATTAGTTGTAAAGACATGCAATGAAAGTGCTACTCATAGTAACCCTGAATGATTAATCTTCCCTCAGGATCACATGAGAGTTAAAGGACAGAGTTTAATTTAGTGAATATCTGTGGCAACAGAAAACATTGCCACCCACTCCTCAGTCAGAAGGTATCATTCCATCAGCTCCACTGCCAGAGTCATTTGTAAGAATGGCTTCTGATCTGCTTAGGGCAAATCAGTTGTGTCAATATAGGTAAAGTAATTGTGGTTTTCTGGCTTATTTTGCTTGAGATAGATGAGAAAGTGCTCATGGAA
This sequence comes from Penelope pileata, assembly GCA_013396635.1. Lineage (NCBI taxonomy): Eukaryota > Metazoa > Chordata > Aves > Galliformes > Cracidae > Penelope > Penelope pileata. The sequence goes on along the minus strand of WBMW01003681.1, from coordinate 326,128 downwards.
ATCCCTCTGCTGAACTCTCTGAGGTGGTCACCAATGCAAAAAGTGCAATGACAAGGAGGTGCTGGTAACATCTTCAATTACCTCCACAGAATTCTGCCACTCAAGAAAGGATGACACTTCTCTACAACTTAAGCATCAGCTTGCTTCTCTGAAATACATCAGGTGGGTATGCCCTAAAGCACTGAACTGTTTTTCTTTTAAAATTTGTTTTACCTACTAAGAACGCAATTTTCTTAGATGGAATAATGTGCATGATCATGGATAGAATCATAGAATACCCTGAGTTAGGAAAGACCCACAAGGATCATCAAGTCCAGCTCCTGGCTCCACACAGGACTACGCAAAATTCATACAGTTACGAATTATTATGATGACAACAAATGTTAGCCCCAACAACTGTCTTGTATCTATTAAACTCCAGGCTCACAGATTTTAACCCTCTCAAGAACTCTTCTACGAAAATCACCTTGGTGATTGCAATGACCAATCTCTCTTCAGTTCTCACTGTTACTTTTAGGGCAATTTGTGGCATACAAATTCTTTATTAACATAAAATTTCACAAGTAATCAAATAATTAATCTCTGTCTTTCATGTGCTGACCCATTGTTACTATTTTGTTATTTTTACTTCTTTTGAGAGGTCGAGTAGCAGAATTGGATTGCTACGATATTCCATGAGTCAAAGGAATTGTAAAACAATCATAAAACTTTATAGTTCAATTAAATTGACAGCTGTAGAAGAATTAACATTGTGTTACTGAAAAAGACAATTCCTTGCTTGCCTGAAATCCACTGTTGCTGCTACACGGCTCTATGGAGATTCAGGATCAATTCTGAAACAACAGTGAATCTTCCAGTGTTTTCTTTGATGCAAACTTGAAGTGCTGTTCCAACAAATTGTCTAACCTACCAAAAACACTCAGGAGAACTGAGCATGCAGAAGTAGTTCATTAAATCTATCATAATTAACAAATAATTGCAGAACCAATATCACAATTGTTTTAATTAGCATATTCCTCATTTGGAATAAATTGGAAATCAAATGATCACAGTCTCCTGAGAAATTTACACAAGTCACTTTTCCCTCTCTTTAAAAAAAGAAACAGATATCACCAGCAGCTCAAGTTATCACATAGCACTGTAACAGATACCAGCACAGAACTATACCTTGCAGATTTTTTTTGTTTTTGTTTTTAATTTTAGAAAAAAAAAGCTTTCAGTGTTAAGTTATCAGAAATGATAATGGAAACATTTTAATGATGCTTCTTATCAGATGTGGGCAAACACCTTGCTCTCCTTTTGTATCTAACAGGAAAGAGAAAAAGACAGGGAGAAGAAAGAAAGAGAGAATTGAGTAAGAATAAAAGGAAAAGGAAGCCATCGTGAAGACCAAATATTCTAAACTCAGAAATGCTTGATGAGAGTTTTATTTTCTATTGGTCCTAAATAGGACTTTTTTAATGTGCAAATTGTTTTTATGATTTTTAATAGCATTCAAAAATCCCATTAAGATACAAAGATACAAATATGACATGCCAAGTATTTGCCTGATACTTGCACCTTAAGAGCCTAATATTTTTATGTAAATACATAATGGGAGGCAACACAGTCCAAAAAGTAGAGATGTTCACTTCTGAAATAGGTTACCTTGAATATTATAGTAGTATTAGCACTTCAGCTTATGTTATTTAATTTTTCTGTGTGTTTGTACCAACTGAAATGAAAGAAGGTTATTGGGGGTGGTGGGAACAAGTGACATGCATTAGCAATTTCCCTGCAGAGTGCTAGGAGTTCTGAAATTAACAAGGAGCAAACTACCAATTGTGACATGTTTACTTGCTTTTTTTTATGCTAGTTAAGAGACAACTGTGTTTTTTCCAAGTCTTTAGGTAAAAAACAAGGCATTAAGGCTCAAAGAATAAACAGTGAGGCAAGTTTTAAAGTAATGGAAATAGCTACAGTACTGGTAAGCAAAAAATGAAAGGCTTCTGGTTTTTTTGAGCAAATTCCCTTCTATCCCTGTCTGTTGATATGTACTACATCTTGGTCAAACTTAAAAAAAAAAAAATAACCATCTAAAGTGGACTAGAGTTTAAGGCAGTGCTAGCCTCTCTTCTCCTGAAGCTGGTATGTATGATAAAATGTCTTAAAAAAGAATATCCACACAGCTGTTGGTAGCTCAAATTCATAAACTTAAGGTGAGGAAGTCCCATTCATACCTTTCCTGCATATAAGAGCACAGAATTAGGAGATTTATGTCCCTAAACACTGCATACTATTCAATAGTGAAAGATGTAAAAAAGATGACCGTAATTCTTATGCACTGCTACTAGGACACTAAACATGAAAAACAGTTTTCAGTTTTAATCATGGGCTCATTCTTTCACAATTTAATCTCTACTGAAATATTTATAAAAAGCAAAACTTCTTTGATCTCATTTTATACTGCATGCTAAATATTACATTTTGTAATACACAAAACATAGCTTGAAAATTTTCAAAAAAAAAAAGGAGCATTTTAAAGAAGATTTTAAATGCACAAAACTATTCTTATTTCTTACATTTGTATTCCTAAATGCTCAAGAATAGTGAATTAGAAATGGAAAGTGGGATGAAAGAAGCACAAGCTAAGGGGGAATGTTGGAAGAGTCTGAATTCGAGTTCCAGAGAACTACTGTGTTACCAAAACAGTACTTCTGTGCAAGTACTTTCAGTCTTCTTGCTACATGTGCATCTCCTGCCAGGCAGCTGTCTTGATCAAGACACCAAAATTAGATGCCTCTCTCTTTTATTTCTGCAATGTTCCTCTCTCATTTTATCACAGCTGCTGCAAATCTAAATTACTGCCCAGGTCCGTGCTGAGGTTTTCAAATGCTTGTTCAATGGCCGCTGCCCAGTTTGCTGTCTAGTGTATAAGATTATTAGTTTTACTATGCACCTTGTCTGAGGTCAATCATGTTTAATTGAGTCTTTTCTTAGGTAAAGAGCAATGGAATTATTTTTGGTAATTGGTATTTTTGGCAATTTCTATTGTGAAGAAAATTTATTGTTGTGTCAAGATAAAATTCAGTCATCGGTTAGAATTTTTTCAAAGACAGCTTCTCAGTCCTTATACGCTTTTCCCTCTGCTGTGCAATCTTACACATGGCCTGTGTTTTCACTCCTGAACAAAAATTTCTACATTCATAGACCTCAGCTCAAAATCCTCCACCTCAAATTATTTCCTCTCCTTCAGTTGTTTTAAGTGTCCAGAACCATCTGAAAACAAACAAAGAAGCAAACAAACAAAGAGCATCCCAAACTGAAATAAAAGGAGGAAAGGTCAGGTGGCAAAAGATAGAAGCCAAGATTCTGGCATGGCTGGAAGTGAACACCAAGATCACAGCTGATCTGAGCAGCACAAAGAATATCAATTGAAAATTTTCTTGAAGAAAAATCTTTTTGAGATTCTCAAAAAAATTTGAGAATTCCAAGTATGCAAAGAAGGAGGGCAAAGCACAACCAATCAGCAGTTTGTAATGAAGACACAAAACTTCAACGATCATTTTGTAGATTCATTTCATCTTCTCTCATGTCTCTCACATTGGAGCGGTGCAATGACAAGTCTGGCCTGACAGGCACCACTGTCTGCAGTGGTCTTCAAGTAGTTGCTTCCAGTAATAACTGTCCCTCCCAGCTTGAAGATCTCTGTCTCATTAAAAAAAAAAAATTCCCTTCTCACAATTTCAGTGGGAATTTTGCAAATCTGTCAGTAAGTACACTGTAAACATTTCTCTCATAAATCTGTCATTATGCCAAATTTTCAGTATTTTCATAGTTTTCAAGGTACCAACCCTTTTTGGGAATTTGGGAACGCATAGGTGCTTTCCTAGAAGACATCTTTGCATGTGTGACACAGACTGTGTGAATAATAATAATGATTCAACTAAATTCATGATATGAAGCTATTTGATGTTGGAAGAAAAATGTAATCCAGATGATTTTTTTCACAGTAGAATATTCAACACCCATCAAATAAAGATGTGAATAAAGATTTAAACTGTTTAGAAAGAAACTTTTTTCCATATTCCATAGAATCATACAATCAAAATCACAGAATAGCTGGGGTTGTAATGGACCTTAAAGACCATCTAGTTCCAACTCCCCTGCCACGGGCAGTGTTGCCACCCATCAGATCAGACTGCCCAGGGCCCCATCCAACCTGGCCTTGAACACCTTCAGGGACGGGGCATCCACTGCTTCTCTGAGTAACCTGTACCAGTGCTTCACCATCCTCTGAGTAAACAATTTCTTCCTAACATCTAACCTAAATCTCCCCTGTTTTAGTTTAAAGCCTTTCCCCCCTATCTTATCCTTATCTGCCCATGTAAAAGGTTGTTGTCCCTCCTGTTTATAAGCTCATTTCAGGTCCTGGAAGACCGCAATGAGGTTTCCTCAAAGTCTTCTCTTCTCCAGGCTGAACAAGCCCAGCTCCCTCAACCTTTCTTCATAGGAGAGGTGCTCCAGCCCTCAGATGATCCTCATGTCCCTCCTCTGGACCCACTCCAACAGCTCCGCATCTATCTTGCGTTGGGGGCCCCAGGCCTGTACACAGTACTGCAGATGGGGCCTCACGAGGGTAGAGCAGAGGGGGACAATCACTTCCCTCTCCCTGCTGGCCACCCCTCTTCTGATGGATACCGCTGGCCTTCTGGGCTGCAAGTGCACACTGCTGGCTCATGCCCAGCTTTTTGTCCACAAGGACCCCCAAGTCCTTCTGGTATTCCACTAGAAATTAACTGAATTCCTTAAAAGAGAACAATTATTAATTAGAATTTTACACACTGTCAGGAATTCTCTTCATCAAGTCATGAAGATATAGGTCATTTATTTCCAAAGTAAATATTTTTTGAAAGTATAAAAAGAGAAAAAATGAACATAATTTAAGCTTCTAGTCTTGGTATCAAACCAAGGCTGAGTCATAAAATCACTTTGAAGGCAGCTGTAATGATATAAAATGCTACTGTGTACCAGCTGTTCACTGAGAGTATTCTGTTAAGAGATTGCCCCTTCCAAAAATAAGCTGTGGTATCCAGTTGAATCAGCACTGATTTCAGTGAAAAATCTGAACTACCTGAAGTGGTAATTTTCCTTCCAGTAAGTGAAAATAAGATTTTAAACAACCTCTGCTAGATACAAAAGAGAATGCACAGATCTTGTTTATGCAATGCTCAAGGACCTTCAAAAACTCCACCTATAGATTTTTTAAATTTTAAAATCTAAAATAACAGCATTATAAATTATTAAAAACAATGTATGTCTGAAGGACTACACTGTAAATCCTGAATTACATCAGAAGTCCATTAAAAATATTTAAATTTATATTATGCTTTTATAATGTCTGTCAAAGTCTACTTTAACTTGAAAGGAAATGCATATATGAGAAATCTGAAATTTAACTACACAGTATACAAACTGTCATTAAATATATAAAGTAAATTGAAAAGGTAGGAAATTTTTATAAAGGCCTTGGGCTATAATAATGTGTTACTTCCACCTATCTTTCATGCATATACTTCAAATGAAAATGATTTTTTAGAATTATAGTTTAATGTCATGAACTTAAAACATGTGGACTTCAGATTTTGTTTTTATTTTTCTATTTTTTTGCAAGACAGGTGACATCCCACACCGTAAAACACAATGAATTAATTCAGAGGCAGACGGTACCCAGTATTCTCAGAACTGATAAGACAGGTGTGTAAGACAATCTACTTTTTTGTTCTGTTTAAGACAGACAGGCTCTCTAGGGTTCTGAGAAGCCATTTTTACTAGAAGTTGTCATTTAAAAGTTTACATTTTTTTGCTTGCTGCAGCAGTACAGGGAAAAGTGTGGAGAAAAATTCTATTAGGAGTCTGCAGCATTACCACGATTGCCAAGTTCAATTACATACACAACTCTTTTATGATCTCTCCCACAGCAACTCATTTAGATCTTAGACTTACAGTCAGCATCAACTTTTTCTTTAAACAAAAACTGGATTCATCCTCTTTCATGCAGGCAATTGAGTCTATAAAGTCCAGAAAAGCCCCAAATTACCCCAGCAGATGTGACATTATTCAGAAGCTGTAGCCACCTCACTAACAAGCTATGGCAGACCTGACCACTGACAAGACAGCTTTTATAAAATGAAGCAATATTGTTTTTAGAAGAGACATTTTGAAGAAGCTGTCTTGTAACTTTATACGCCCCCTCCACACACATCTAAATATCTAGGCTGCCAGGATCTGATATGATTTAAATTTTAGTATTTAATTCTATATGAAAAGTCCCCTTGTTTGAGATTTTACACCCAACTCTATAATAACAGCTAAAGTTAGAAAATATGAGATTTTGAGACCCTATCAGTGTATCTGTGAAACTTACATTTAAAAAGCTGTTCTTAACCTTCCCACTGCACGGCTCTACCTTCTCACACAGGATATCAACTCAGTGCCCTGCAGTCTTCCCTCGTCATTGCTCTACATTATGATCCCAATCCACATCATCTGACTTCTCCTCTTTCCTAGTACACATTTCATCTTCCCAGAAAATGATTGAAATTCTATGCTTTCTAACTCTTCTTCTTCTGGCATTCCTACCAAGCAAACCACACCAAACACCAACCACTATAGAGATGTGATTTATCTAACTCTGAATATGATTGTAAGTCTAATATCACAGTGCTACCTCATGTAGAAATAGAAGCTTAGATCTGAGATACAGTGTTGCTTGCCCACACAGTATGTGTTTATTTAGTGCACTTACCTCTTCAGTGCTTTCAGGACTAAATTGCCCTCACACAAGTCTACACAGATACTGCTTCTAGTTCCTGATTTTTTGTTTGTTTGTTTTTAATCTTTACATGTTCATTGAACAATATAGCAATACTGAGCTTTTATGGAAGAAGAAATAATTATAACTGTTGTACTACTACTACTACAATTACTATTGTTAAAGATTACTAAACTACCTTACAAGATTTTTCTTTCCTGAGCACCATCTGTTCATCTTCGGATCAGGGGAAAAAGGATATTTACATTTACTCAGAGCAGTTACTTTTTATTCCCAAGTGTTTCTTCTGGCTTTCTTGGACTCACTTTTCCTTAATCTAATACTGGCCACAACTTCACAGACAAGATAGTTACACTGTGCCAAAACATATTGTTTGTATCAACTACCATTCATTAATTTCAGTTCCAAGAGAAAACGATGACCCTGATGGAGAAATACAATCAGTAAAGGCTTCAAAAAGAGATGCATGAATATGGGACTGGGACACAGAATCTATGTTCTAATCTAATGTTCTTACTGTTTTCAGTAAGAACGGACACTGATTCCAAAACTGCTGCTCAAAACAATTTAAGACATACAATACAATGCAATACAAACAAAAAACCCTCAAAAGCCAAATGAACTTCTCTTCTGATAAACCTAACATTCATGAAGCTGTTACAGTGTTACAGTAGTTCCTGAGTAATCCGTATGGTGTTAACATCTGCTGCTTTTCAATATAATATTTGTTACTTTCAGAGTGCTATATTTCTCACAGATAGCATGAAAATAATGATTTTGTGATAATTCTGATTCTGACAAAACATAAAACGGTGCTAAACTGCCATTAAGTTTGGCATGAGAAGCCTTGTCAAAGCCTACAGAAGTCAGTGAATGAATACGTGAAACTGCCTCAGAACAAATTTAAGAACTATATTTCTTAGTATGACCATTTGCTTACTGTTTATGGGTTTTAATGCCAAGTTTATTACAATAAAAATTTGTGGCTTGAATGAATTGTAAGTAAATAGATTGTCAAAGTATTTTTAGAAGCAACTCACTTATTTCTAGTAATGTATAATTATAACTGTCAGAGTTCTCTGGCATCATTTTTCAGGAACAGATATGTAGTAGTTTAACTTTATTTTGGAAGCCTAGTATTATATTAAGCTCTGTTTTTCTATTCTGTTCACAGTACTAATGTGTAAAGTTTTAGCAGGATGCAAGCCTTCTGTTTATTTATTACATCTACTTATGCCACGTATGAAGGCACATAAACCTATAAAAAGCAAACTGTATAACGATGCTGTTGAGAATTAGTATGCATACTTGTCAATAGTTCAAATATTATTTACTGAGCTTTAAAATTCTGAAAAATAAAGGTTTCAAATATTGAAAACTAAACAAAACCATAGATCCAGGTTTTTTTGGTATTTACATTTGAGCATAAATCTTTTTTTCAAGGTAGTCTCCAATTGTATTAGTATTTCTAATTAGATACTAGGAATATAAAACAGATTTATTCAGTCTGTATGTAGAAAAGGGTAAGAATATGACAAAAAAACTAAGATCACTTATTTTGCTGTCAATTCTACATCCAGGCAATTACTTCTTACATAAGCTGCACTTTTCTTATGTTATTTAGTGATTCAAAAAACTTAAATTGTGGAAAAACTTTTTCTTTTTCCCCAGGAAAAAGCAGTGCATTTTGATTTTATTTGTTTTTTTTCTAGAAGAAGACAAGGTTAATATACAGTTACATATATGGGTAACTTTATTCATTTGAGTTGGCAAGTTAACTTCTACTTCCAGTGCACGAACAAAGTTACCTATATGTGGAACTTTTGCATGGATAGAAAACTGTCTTCTCTTGACACTAAAACAGGCACAGGTCTGGATTTTTAGTTTAGCTCTAGAAGACACATACAGCTTGCAGTGAAGAGACAGTTTGTACAGGCAAAAGGCAAAATTATCAGGTTCTTCAGCAAGAGGGCTGTTGTCACAGAATAAATTGCCTTGGTACACAATTCTTTGGTATCAGAGATATATAGAACTGATAGGTGATATTTTCATACTTCTACCCTGCCTGGCTTTGTAAGAAAAATTTGCAGCAGAGACCCTATCTTCATGTTTTTGGGGTGGCAAAATGCTCCTATTTAACCATGGACAACTGTGATTCTTAGCTGATCGAAGATGGGGGAAAAATGAAACCTCTTAACCCATTACTTCTCCCTCCCTCCGGGAAAAAGAACTGTACAGTCAAGGAAGTGAGATAAAAGCAGCAGAATTCCTTACCTGTACATGCAGAGAAGTTACACTTCATGAGTTTATGCTAAATTCACATTTCTCTTTACCACTAAAAGGAATAAAAGCTGCTTTTCCTTTCACTACATCTACGATTTTTGTTTTAGAACACTTTCTTATTGCCTCAATTTTTACTTAAAATAGGGTAAATGAGACCCTCTATTACAGACCTGTGAAAAATATTCATAAATAAATAAAAATAAAAAAATCGCATGACAAAAGTTGCTTCAAAAATGTATGTGAGATACCAAGTATTTAAAGCCAGGAAAGACAATGCCCGTGTAAGACTTTCAACCCTTCTCATTGTACAAACTCCAAAAAGCTCACACATTTTAATATATCACTTCTATTTTTCATACTACAGTGTCTGTTCTGAAGGGTACTTAATCTAATTCATACATTTAAGAACAAGTTAAGAATATAACATGGTTATTTCTGATCTGCCAGAAATTTCAACATAACGTACCAAAGAAATTTTGCTGTAGATTTAATACAGAGGTAGGAGACTTCAAACAATTCTTGTATATTCAATTTGTAGCAAAACTAAGTAAACTGATACATTTTGTGTAAGTATTGGGACTACTGACCACTATCTATTTAATCCAAGAGGAGGAGACTCTTGGATTTAAGTGCCTCTTTTATCTAAAAAAAGCTGAAACATGAAAGTCACCAACATGACTCCAGAGAAATATGCTGCTCAGGGACACAGTGAGCTTTGCAGCTCCACCTCTTCCCTATATTTCTTAGGAGGCCACTCAACACGAAGCAGCACAGATTTTGTCCAGTCCAGGAGCGGTTATTCACATTGGATTGCATTGGGTGCCTTCTTTATGCAGCACTCAAGACTGGGAGCTCTGCACAGCATTGTGTTCAGGCTAAAAGCGAGCAAGAAAGCAACAGCCACATTCCAGTCCTGGTATTTTACTGGTTGCTTAGGCAACCCAGATCCACCTCAAGGAAACTGTTAATATGGAAAAGTAATCTCACTGAATGGGAATCCACTCAATTCAGAACCAGAAATATCCAGTTTATGAATTGCATTTTTTACACTGGGTGAGAAAAACTGGGCATCTGTGGGGGTTTTCTGAGTATTTTATGCCAACAAATTTGGAAAAAACCCGATAGCAACAACTTAACATTATTTCCAAAACGATTATGGAAGATTAATTTTAAACTCACAGTTCAGACAAAAATACTCAGTGATACTTAGGATCAGCTTCATAATAAGAAAAGCAATAAAATGTTTTGGATTGATTTTTGTAATGCATATATATGCAATATTTATGGAAGCTATTCTCCTTTTAACTTCATGGGAAGTTTCACACCAGTAAAACATCATGGATAAGTTCTTTTTGAGCTTCTTTATCTGAAAGACTCAGCTGGTGTCCTGAACAGAAGAGAATAGGTTTTGTAAAATCACTGCAGTCTAAACACTAGCACTATCGTACCAGATCCAGGTTGTCATAGCACACCCCTGGCACCACCACTGATTTTGCTGGAGGGGTTCTGGTGACATCTCAAGAAAAATAAAAATAAAAAGTAAAAATCCAGTAATCTATAATTATACTATTTAAATATGGAATAAAGAATATAAACTGTAGCATTAATATTACTTACCCCACAGTATTTTAAGCATTGTACTTACAGTGAAGCTACCTTTAACTCTAGCAATCATTCACCAGCAGTAACTAGAACTAGAGTGTAATCTTCCTAGATACTCTGGATTTCATTTGAACTAATGAATGTCATTTGACACAGAAAGAAAGGTAATCGGGACATGTTAAGCTAGTAGAATTATATATGCAAGGAGTTGAAATGGGTTCATAGGCAAGAGCTCAGTACTTAGCATACACTAGTGAATTTGAAAAATAGCACGTCATCATTCCTTGTCTTTTAGAAAGGGAGAGGGTCCATTTAAAGATCAGAAGACCAGTGATAAAGATGTTAGGAAAACAGTGATTAACATCACATATAGAAGAATACTCTAAATAAAAGCAATGAAGCAAATATAAAAGTAGATACTGAAGCTGCTAATAGCTCTTCTTTACCTAGCTTAGTTTAAATGTAAAATTATAAGAATTGGCATTCAACCCAATTTCTCAGCTATATACTCAAAATATTGAGTTTTTTAAGGTATGATTTCTACTAATTAATCTGATCATAAATACATCATTTATTACAGGGGTTGCATTGTATATTTTATACTTAATGTAGACACGAGCTTATGTCTCTGTAAAGAGAAAACAATTTTAAGTTTTATGGTGTGTCATAGGTTAGCCTACAGTGAAATATATTCCTGTACTGTTGGATATGTGTTCTTCTGGCTCTCTTCATTTATGTAAATGATCAAGAAGTCTGGATTCATATTTCAGCTTTTAAGAGAAATAAAAATTAAGATTTTTCTATTTTTTCATTTTAAAATATGGATGCTGTGAGAATCTCAGCTTTGGCTGCCTTATAAAATGAACTGTAGTCATCTCTCCATTTTTCAAGTTTTCCTCCTGTATTTTACAGCCCACTTTAAAGAAAACAAAACAAATGCAAAACCCATCTTCTTCTCAGAACAGCACATTCATTTCCCAATATCAAACTGAAAGGCTTATACTGTTTGCTTTCACAGTGATGCACTATCTGTACACAAAAAAGGATGCAATAATCCTCCATGCAAAATGCACAGAAATAAGCCAAAAATTAGAAGGACATTCATAGAACTGCTTTGATCCAAGCATCATGAAACACATTTTAACTATCCCTAACAGGCAGCTACCTCTGAAGGACACAATGGAAACTATTTATTACACAATAAGCAACATCAAATTCTTTTTTTTTTTTTTTTTGCCACAAATTAAACAATGTACTTCCCTTGCCTATCATTTTAAAGAGACAAATTATTATGACCTATATGGGTGAAACCGTAATCAGCTTCTGAACGATGCAGGAGCAAGGAGAGAATTAGGATCAGTCACAGCTGAAGTCCTTTCACTCTCGTTTGTTTTTCATAAAACATTAAAGTTCTATGTTGGAAATTCTGGGAAAATACAGCATGTCTGTGCAAGGGCATGCATGAACACCTGCTTAACTTAGAAGAATCTTTCTCTCTGAGCAGTTTATAGATACTTTAATTATGGAAGCACATAATTTTGCTTTTGCAATGTAAGTCACATTTGACAAAGAATGTGCCATTTATTATACAAATTAGTTTTGATTACACTGATAGCAGCAAATCAAATTAGTATGTTTTTGTTGTTTAATCATGAAAGCATTACATGCATTGACTCACAGTTGGCATAAAGTTCATTTCAAATGTTAGATAACAAAATATTACGCAAAATTCAAAAAATAAGAAAGTCCAGTGGTAATCCACAATTAAATACTTTAGACAACAAAAAAAATTTACACCAATGAGACTGCAATGTTAAGGAATTTGAAGAAGGTTTATATTAAATTGTTATCTTAACGTGACTCAAATATTCAAATCCAATAGAAAATCATTTGTTTAAAAATATTTTTCAGAAACTAATACATCAAGAGCTTACACTGAAGGAAATGTCTCTGAAATTAAATTAATACTGACAGATGTTTCATAAGGGCATGATGTTTTACTGATATTTCCCTGAAGAAAGCTCAGTTTCATGATAATGCAGCAAAAATAGGTCAAAACTTGAAAGATGAGGATATTATACTGCAAGATTTTATGCAAGGAAAGATCAAATTTCCACCTGCAATTTTTGCATTCATTTAATCTTCCCTGTAATAAATTACAGTACAATTGGCAGTGATTAGAGTACATTGCAATTTTCTTTTTAAAGATGTAAAAAGAGCTTCATGAACACAGCAACATTTTGAGTATCAATTTAAATTCCTTGGAATGAATTTTTACCATCTGGGAAATGCTTCACACAACTTATTTTCAGTAACTCTGTGCAAAGTATCAAGACAGCACACTTTTCCCCCAAGTCTTTCTTTATACCAAATCTATAATTCCAATTTGCTAACTAATTATAAGGAAAAAAACTGCAGAATCACACTTAAACCATAATTGGGACAATTTTTGCATCTATTTTGCTTATTCAAGCTTTGAGCTTCCAACAGCTTTAGCAAATACCTCATTAGAAAGGTACATTTCTATTGTTAAACACTTTTCAAGACAGCCTGCACATTTATTGTGCATTTTCACTTCCAGTCTAGTTCCAGGCAAAAGTTCAAACTCACAAAAAAGATGATCCCATAAGAAAATATTCTATATACTTTCGGTTCCCAAATATCATGAAACATAACATTACCCATTTCAAATGCCTTTCACATTTTGGATAAACATCTTCTTTCGTATTACTTTCTTATATATGGTATTCTAAAGTATCTAGCAGTACATCCTTTTTACACATTCCAGAAATCTGGACACTCAGAAAAGCACATCAGATTAATTTCTATATATTTAAGATGTTTATTCTCAGCTGCACTTTAGCTCATACCATCAGTCAAAAACACTGATAGTTTATGCAGAAAAAAGCTCCAGTGATGGGCCATTAAAAGAAAATGTGTCCTCCCAACCTCAAACTAAGAAGGAACTGTGAAATTTGTACTAAATCTGAGAAGTCTGAGAACAGAAACATGGCAAAATAAATAGCTTCAAAGATCCACTTTAGACACTGATTAAACCCTTTTGCTATCCTGGAAAACCCTAGAACTATCTTCGACATGACCCAGAGGTCCTCTGGACCTCTGTGTTATTAGTGATAACATGTTTTTATGGTTGGACTAGGTGAACTTGGAGGTCTTTTCCAGCCTTGATGATTCTATGTCCTGCCTTCATGTCATATGAAATCTTCTTCTAATCCTTACTAACATAGGGAGATATAGCTAACCTTCAATGCTTCAGCAGCAGAGAAGACATTTTACTCTACTGATCTCACACTATTTCAGAATTCATAGCTTTACAGAATATGGACAAGAAAATGTTCTGAAAACTAGATAGTAGCAATGTGACTAGCTGTGATGGTCTGAACTAAATGCCTCTTTCAAACATAATGTTACATTTTCTATTTATATACTGTTCTGAATCTATGAAAGGCCAGACTGTGTACTGCTCCTGATCTTCTGTGCACGTGTGAAAGCCTGCCATAAGACCTTGCACCAGCTAGCAAGACAGCTGTTCAAGAACAGCAGACAACTCTCCTTGAACTTTTTTCATGCTAGGGACTGAAGACATAAACCAAACCTGTTTTCTTTTGGCATATTATACATTACATATCTGAGAATGCCAGGCAAGAAGATAACAGCCTCTATTAAGGATCAAAGTATTTTGCATGAATTTACACTCTCAAGAAAAGGTCAAAAATACTGTGAATGGAATAAGCTTTTCCAACACCCTTAAGCTTTTCTAATAACCACCTATCCAGCAGGATTCATGGAAACTTCCTTATTGGCATAATGTACAATGAACAACAGATCCTCCTCTTTCTTTTCCTTCCCAGAGCAGATTCTGCCCAACTGAGACAGATAATCTTTAAGGCACCTCCTTCAGAAGATACTGTGACTATCTGCCATAATTTAGTTCATAATATTTTCTGAGTGCTAAGTGCTAAACTTAAAATTAGGAAATTCATGTTATTCTATTTCTAAAAATTGTATTTTTTCTGAGCAGAGATTGACTTCACATCTGAGGAAGCCACAGAAAATGAGTTATTTCGTCTATGGGCAGAAATAATTTTGCTTCTGGCATACACTTCAAAGCAATTTTTAGAATCTGAAACAGAAATAAGCGATGTACTGAGCTAAAATGCCCCAATTTGATCTCTAGCCTCAGAAACTCAGGAAGCATGGAGATTTAAATGCATTTTTAGAGCACAGAATAATCCCAGGTATTGTCAGTTAAGTGTGCCAATGCAATTCAATACTGTTTTAAATTACTATTCAGACTTATCATGAACATATTATAGCTCGGAATTATAGATTTAGTTCACAATGATATCAGACTGGTTTTGAACGGATGTATTTGCCTCCAGTTTTATTAGAAATAAAAAGGTATCCACATTAGTAATTTTTAATGTGTTGGAGTCTGATTATATCCAAAATTTGCTAAATTCAGTATGAATAGTTCCACTACTACCAATAAGCTTTATAGAGAACTATAGAGGCCTACAGAGAATTTTAAATGGTAATCCACATTCTGAACATATTTTTTACTGCACTGAATAGATTTTCACCATCAAGTTTTCTATGAAAACTTTCTGAAGATAGTCATAACCATAGATATCTTACCAGATATTATGTTTTGCAAAACATATTCACAAATTTGGGTCTATACTGTGACTTCAAAGAACTACTGAAAAGTTTCTCAGTAGTCAGCATGAATTCACCAAGGGGAAGTCATGTCTGTCTAATCTGATAAGAACTCTGTAATGAAATCACCAATCTGGTGGATGAGGGGGGAGCAGTGGATATTGTCTTCCCAGACTCTGACATTTTCCCCAAAAATACCCCCACAGAGAAGCTCTTGAAGCATAGGATGGATGAGCAGACAGCGAGGCAGATCAAAAACTGGCTGGAAAGTCAGGCCCAGAAGGTAGTAGTTATCCTTGGGTTATCAGATACAGGACTAGAGTGACTAATAGATGTGAAATACAGTTAATGTCCTTTCACTATTTTTCATATTTTTCCTATTTTTTTTTCAGTTGCAGTACTTAGTGATTACTTTGTTAAGATTAATTTGCTTACAGATGCTAAATGAACAAGACGTGTTTTCTGTGGTGTTGAGAAGGAGGATCTTAGTTAAATACAGACTAACGGATGGGTTTTCATTGGCTGAAATTACTGTTATTGAGCAGCATAACTAGTCTTCCTGGTTATGACACAAAAGAACAAATGGGAAGGAAAATTCATACAATAAGCAAGCTTGTTTTATAAGTCCTAACAAGAGTGCATATAGCTCCCATTAAAGGAAATGAAGTTGCCATTAGGAAAACATAGCACAATATCAAATTATAATGAAAAGTTAAAAAAACGATTCAAGGCATAATCATCTGTGATTATTTAAATCACAGAAAGTGAAGAAAGGAAACAACTATATGATTCTTTCTAATTGTGTTGATTATACATGTAGCTGAAATAAGTAAGGCAAACTCAATATTATCCATGGAGTAATAAGAGGAAGCATAGTCTAAACCAAAATCCACGACATTATAAAACTTAAAGAGATGTCGTTTAAAAGTCTAATACATGCATTAAGAGTGTATTCTTGCTCAAGATTCCAGGTAACTACCATCATAAGATATTCTTAATCAGATATTGTATGTACCACATCTTGTGATAGTGGTTTGCTTCCACTGATAGAAAAGAAAAATTCCCCATGGCTACGGTTGCTATAGGCGATATATGAATTACTACTATACTGTGGAAGAATATTTTTGAGGGAAAGAATATATAACAGTTCAGAATTTCCTGAAATCTTGAAAGAAGCATATCTGATTGTGACACTTGATTGGAATTCAAAAGAGGTCTGTTACAAATTTTTTCTTAAGAAGTTAAGCAAGACACTTAGTCCTTAGGTGCTGCTAACCTTTATCTTCGATTGAGATTAGTGGTATTATCATTTCTCCATTCTTTTTTAAAGTTTATATACATGGTAAGGGGCAACAAGTCACTTGGTCATCAATGCTCTCGTAGTAGCTGGCCACAAGTATATTCTTAGCAGTCCTACAAGGGTGGTAAGGAACAGTAGGAGATAGCTCTAACTCATTGTAAAGTAGATGAATTTAACATTTGTTGTAGTATAAAAGCATGAAGATTCAGCTGATCAGGTGAGGACCAGTTACCCATTACGCCACAAAAACACAACTTGTGCCTAAATTCTCTGAATATTGAGTAAATAAATCACTGTCTAAGAGGAACTTCCCCTCACAACACACACACATATATCTAGGCAGTTAAGGCTACTTTAAGTGCTTCTGACTTCCAGTAACATCATTGGCTTTTTCTGCTTATGGGATTTATTAGAGTACAGTAAGATTTAAAGGGGAGTACTATCACCTGACCGACAAAAAAGCATGGAATAATATAGTTTGAGTAGTCTTATGTTGCTCAAGGGAAACAATTCATGTTTTTGCTATTGTTAAAAACACCTGGTAATACATGGAAAAACAGTCTTCTCCATCCCACAAACCTGTATTTTTAGAAATATTTTTCTTTTGCAGGTTATTATCTAATTTCTTTCATTTCAGTATTACCTTTCTTTTATCTGTGAAGAAGGCATAGGACACCTTTCACAGGAAGATGGAGCAGAGGGCATAAGTCATAGTTATGAGCGTCACTTCATTCTGCAGAGGAATGTAAGTGAACTAGTGGTCAAGAGGGTTACTCTAACTGCGTGAGTACACAGCAAGTGATACAAGTAACTAAATATTTATGTTTTTAACAATTAACTTTCCTGGAATTTATCTCAGAAAGGAAAAAAAAAAAAGAAAAAAGAAAAAACCCTAGCTTTACAAAACCTGTATCTTAAAAAAAAAGGAAGAAAGAAATCAAGAACACTGGGCCCCAGAGTACTCAACTAAGTTTAATTTAAACTAAAGTAGTACTACTAGAATGGTACTAAAAAATGCTATTATTAAGTGATTCTTTTGTACTAGTTGGGTTTTCACAGATAGATGTTTTGCATGGAAGTTCTCTTTCCAGAAAGGAAGACCTTGCATGCAATTGTGCAAAGGCATACTTCTCGACAGCCACTAAAAGCTTGACTGATAACAAGAGCCCAGATCTTATTATCAAAGCTACAAGCCATCCAATACATTTAAAAAAAATAATACTGAAGCTAGCTTTACAAATGATTGATCAACGGCATGACAAACATAACATACGTAAATAATGCTTCTCCAAAGTACACGTTCAATACTTTCATTCTTGTAAATTTCCGAGCAGTAAATAACAACTAACGTGCTTTACACAAATACAGAATTGTAATAAGCAAAGATCAACAAAAGTGGGAAGCAGACTTTTCCTCCAGATGAATTAACGAAGTGCTTCTATGATATAAGAAAAATACTTGTGACTGGGGTGGGGGGAGGGAAAAATAAACATGTTTCAGAAGAAAATGATTCTATGTTTCTGGAATTAAGAATTTCAGTTCTGTGAATTACAAATCTTAGTTCTATGAACAGTGCTGCTGACACGCAGAAAACAGCCATCATCTGGTGTCACAGTTTGCCAGGTCTGAGTCACACAAATTAAAGCTGTGTGACATCAACAGTGGAACCTATCCTCCATTTTCTTAATTTTTCAGTGATTGAAACTAAAAGGTGCAAATGTCTTACAGGGATTAGATGCTTAGTTAAACATGGAAGTCCTTACAATAATATCTTGCGGGTGCTTCAATTATACATAGGATCAATGAAAAATGGAAAAATCCATAGAACATACATCTGCTGAGGGTACTTAATACAGAGAAAACATCCACCGCTTATGAGGATCTTGGCCTGCAAACAGTTGAAGGGTGTAACAACATTCTGAAGAAATGTCACTATACATTTTATTTGCAATTATGCATTTCCCAAGGCATTCATATTTGGTCATTGTCAAACACGATACAGCGTAGATAAATCTTCACTGCTACCCAGGCAACTCTAATGCTTTTTATTTTATGTCCTTTTGGTTTTATTAAACTTAAGAGAATGTATTCATTTGGGTCATTCATTTGACAGTTTTTATATACTTTTCAGAGTACAGCTTTGTATCATCCCCAGACTTGGCCATTTGTCCCTATCTTATTCATCTGAACAAGTTCAAACTCTCAGTGAACAGTACTCTCTCTGCATTCTTCCAAAAAGATAAAAAGTATCTGACTATATAACAACTAAAAATGAAAAAAAACCAAACCAAAAACCCTTGTAATTAATACTTAATTTAAAAAAAACTTCTACTTAATACAACTACATTTAGAACTACGTTACAAACAGAAATATTTTCAAATAAACTTCTTGATAGTCAAGACATGTCGTGATTAACTTGCAAGTTCTGACCCCTCAGATTCTCCTCTGAAAAGCTACTATCCAGGCCACAATTTTTAGCCTGAATTTGTGCATTTATTTCTATCAAAGTGTAGAAATTCACACTTCTCCTGAGTGCAAGGCATATTTTAAAATTTTTTCGTATTTGTCAAAATAAAACCAACCCAGATGTAGGTATTCCACCTAGGGTTTATAGGAAGATCTGTTCAGTCATGCTGAAACCATTTCCAAGTGGCTCAGATTTATCCACTAGTTTCTCCTGAAAAACAATTTTCAGGGCTTCATGCTGCATTTTGAAATACATGGTGTCACCTCCACTTCAGAAAAAAGCACAGTGACTATTTCAGAAAGAGAGAGATCTACATTCATTTTTCTCCTCACATCAAACTGCAACAACACTACCAAGTGTGATACGCTCTCATATGTGTCTCTTTTACATGTTCAGCTACAGCTGGTTAGGAAATACGTAGTTAATTAGTTAATGAGTGAGAATGACTCTATCCTAGTTGCTGGATTTTCACCAAGGGTATAGAAGGTTTTTTTCTCACTCATATATAACAAAATAAAAACATGTTTTTTGTGTTGTGAAACAACAGGAAGAGAGATATATTACAGTAAATTTTAACGTTACAACTTGATAGCTGGGAAGGATGGAAGAAAAAGATGTAGTTGAGTTACATGCACAGAGTAAGAAAGAAAGACAAAAATTCTCTTTCACTTCAGAAAAGACTGAGGAGGAAAGAAAACAAAGAAAAGCTTTTCCTTTCTGGTTGGTATACAATACAGGCATACAGATAGACTTTTTTTCCCCCTCTTTTTCCTCCTTAACTGCAAATCACTATATATGATCAGAATACTAAAAGTTCTTTAAAATAAAACAGGTACTTTTTTTGCCAGTTCCTCCAGTTCTAATCATTTCTCATAGGCCTCTGAAATATAGCTAGTGACAAAGCTCAGAAAGCTTTCTAAAAGATAGAAATATTCTGGAATGGAGACAAAGTACCAAAGAAGTTCTTTAAAATTTCTTTGTAGGTTTACTGTTGTAACATCCAGTATTCCTTCAGAAAAACATTTCATAACGTGATGAACCACTGTTACATCTGTTCTCTTATTCACAAAGAAAAGGTGATGTGCACAACTAAATGATATGTAATAGATTTTTTAAATAGTGCAAATAGACATACAGAAACGTGCACTCATTACTTTGTGCTTTTACATTAGGGGGAAAATAGAGTCAAAGAAATGGCTAATACCTGAAGCCGGCTTTAATGTGATGCACAGTGTTCCTAAGCATCCTAAGGGAAAGCTTTCCCTATTATAAAAGCATGTCTAAGAAATTCTTATTTTCCAGCACCATCACAGCATTGCTCAATTTCCTATCTCCTCGCTTGCCAGATTGAGGTCTAAGAAGTTAGGTTTACAAAATTAGTTAATTATATTTCACATGCTATGTTGGATTTGTTTTCCTTATTGGCAACATCTAATTTCTAATTGGTGTTATTCGGAATATCAAATAATGTGGGGGGAAAGAGCAAATCCCCTGATGAAGAGTCAAATGAAGGAAAGATAGGTACACATTGCTCCACACGTGCCTATCCACGTGTGGTCAGATAGTTCAGAATTTTATTTGAAAAGAGATAAGCTGTTCATGTCACTTCTTATTTTATTAACACATCCAATGCTATTTCTGACAACGGGGCTAAGAGGCCCCATCTGCAGCTCTATTCCTTCAATATGGCTTCTTCAAATTATTTTATTTCCATATTAGTTTACTACCGACTTAGTGGTCAGGATATCTGCATGGTGACGTAGGAGACAGTATGTTTGGAAAGTAGGTTCAAACTAACAGCTGCTAAGTGGATTTAGTCCAGACAATTCATTTAGGAGAGGAAAGACTGAAAAATAACACCGTATAGGTATTACTGAAGAGCTCGGTAGCACTGTCATTGGAAAAAATATAACCTTCTCCCGCAAGATTATTTTGAAGTTCAGGCAGTGTAAAATTTTTGTGCTTATTGCATCTAACTTTTCATGTAAGAACTAGTACAAAAGACTAGTTTATTGCAAAAATTTTGTTTTCAGATGGAACTACAGGAGCCAGTTTCACCTACAGTTTTCCAGACATGATCTTTCTTGATCTTTCTGCTAACAGCTTTACGAACGTTGTACATGGGTCACTCTAAAAGTAATGCCTCCTATTTATTTCCATGGAAACTATAACAGATACAAAAAACAAAAGAACACTATTTGATAGAGTACATTCTAAGCTACAAAACACTATTTTTCAGTGCAGTCACCACCATTAGCTGTGCAATTTCACCAGTGATGAACAAGAGCCTGCATGTCGCACTCATAGAAATCTGCACCAGTAGAGGTGACTCACTGTCACACTCGTCACTGCTGAAATGCATCAACACCACCTCACTGTGCTCACATCAACTGTTTGGTCTCCATAAATGTTCTGCAAGCATATGAATGTCAATGGGCACCATTTTTTCCCGTATGGAGAAACTCAATTCCAGACCTTTTCTTCATACTCACTTCCATGTCAGATGCCATTTTCTCAGACTGCCCCTCTGCTGCCGTCTGTCTCATAGCAGCAAAATGGAACAGAATATTGGTGGAAAGGTTCAACCCCTACTGCCGTCCCACCAACATAGGATGAAATTGTGGGTCAACATGATAAAATAGGAGGCATTACTTTCTGAGAAGCCCTCGTACAGTGTGTTGAGCACATTCTTTGTAATAGTGAGATATAATTAACACTGAGCTTTGTGAAGTATGTCATTTTGAAACTGATTGAAGTTTATAATATTAACTAACACTACATTTCTCTATTCCTATGGAACAGAGTGCGTTGGATAATTGTGCAAAGAGGCTAGAATTAGAGACAGCAATAAGAAGGGCAACATAAGGACACCTTAACAGGCTACATCTGTTGAATGTCTTTAGCAGGACATGAAAGAAATGGTTTGAGACAGCACCAAGTACAATCATCAGTAGCACTTCCTGGAATAGCTCTACTACTTCTTACTAATTGCATTCTGTTGAATTCTGTTACAAACTGAGGGGGAAAAGGGATAATCTTCACTGATGAAAAGGCACAAGTTAACCTGGTTTGAAGAATGCCTTAGCAGATTTTGATGTATTGTACAAAATAACATGATGAAGAAAATGAAAAAACACAGAGAAAAGAGGGCTTGAATTAGACCTTCTCCGGCATTTCAACTGGAAGTGAGTTCTTGTTGAATGATAGGTTCGTACTGGCTGGTAATTACCATTTTTGAGATGTTCCCTACCTGGAGGTGTCAATGCCCATTTGCAGGAGAGAGTAATGTTTTATTTATCAGCATTTGTTGACTATGATTATTTCTTTATGTGCCAATATTTATTTTCCCCTTTCTCTGCCACTGGAGAACCATGGGGATTTTTGGTAATTAGTGAAGTATTGTTAACAGACAAAGACCTAAAATTACCCTTTAGCAATGAAAGGTATTTTCTTTTTTCTTTGTGTTCCCTTCATTTTGTATTTCACTGTTAGTAATTCCAAAACTATTTATAATTGAAGAAACAATATCAAAAGAATCTACACAGACATCATAGTTTGATCTTACTAAATCAGGTTATAATAAATGAGATATTTGAATAAGAAACTAGCATTGACAAATATGTGGCATGCTTCAAATAACAGCTTTGATAGTGTCACATAAAGAAACATTTCCTCCAGCAAAATAAATGTCTGCATTTAGGAATGCAACAGAGCCAGGAATTTTAAACTAGACCTCTTAACCAAATTTCTAATACTCTAATTCTTTTGCAACATATCTAAATAACTACAGCAATATGCCCAATATAGTAATTCTCTTGAAAAAGAAAGATAGAACTGCAAGCTTATATTTAAATTTCTTTAAAAAAAAAAAAAAAGATCTGAAGACACTTCTAGAAGATACCTAAGGTGTGATTCAAATATTACTTTTTCCTCATAGAACAAAAAAAAAATAGTCTATATATCAAAGACTGAATTCTTGAATTGTACACTCTGGATTGTTCTAAGGAGAAACACTGCCTTCTTAGATGAAAGAAATAATGTTAATCCCAGTTAGAAAGCAAGACGTAAGAAGAGTAAAGAATTACATTAGGGTTCAACAGTAGACATAGATTTCATAACTAAGAAATATACTCAATAAGAACCTCTAGATACCACAATAAGACGTGAGAAAAACTGTAAGCTCTTCAACAGATGAATGGTGTTCAAAATTTACTGAAAATTTAGACACTTTCATGGACTGAAAATACAGATTACAATGAGATTACTTCCATACAACCGCTTACATTTTTGCTGCATATATGAACTTCATACACTATTTTCTGATCTGAAAGAGAACAAGAATATAGGCAGAACTATCTTTTCCATTTCACAACATAATTATACTAAGTCCATGAAGATGTAGGGAAGTTATAGGTTAGAGAAAGATCCAGTATTCTGACCGATTATGCAGAAATGAAAATCAGAGTGACAATTTCAGCTGCAAGTGCTGACTGTGCCAAGCTGAAGTTATGAAATTACCCACAATCTTTCCTTCTTTGATCTTTAAGATTTAGAGGTTCAAAAGAACTTCAGGAATACGCAGTAATAAGGCATAGAGCTCTGAAATTATAGAGGCATTTCCCTGAGAGCCCTTATTTCCCTCTTCTGGGCTGAATGATTTTGAATATCTAGCGGTCTTCACCTACAGTCAAAGTTGCATGAGGATCGTCTCACTAATAAAACCATCACCTGATTAGCTTTTTAATATTTCACTTGTGTTATCATACAAAATACCTACTAAATGTGTATATAGATTGTGGCATCTCACCATGACAGAAGTACATATGCTAATAACTTCCTCTTGCAATGGAGTGGACTCTTACTACAGAAAGTTTAGTGGTAGTAGCTGATATTTGGGTTTACTGGCCTTCAGCTTAAGGTGAAAAGCAATGCTAATAAAATCATGATCATTCACTCTGAATTCTACAATACTTCTATGAAGTCAATCTTGCTGCAAATAGAGTTGCAAAAATATCTATATACACCACACCAAAACTGCATTCAAAGTCTGCCCTGTGCACAGAATCATAGAATTGCTTGAGTTGGGAGAGACCTTTGTCCTAGTTTCTAACAGCAGCCCTTGCTCTGCGTATCCTCTTTGTGTATATATATATATATATATGTACTGTTATTTCTTTTGTTCTCTTTACTATTTTAGTAAATAGCATTTATCTCAATCCACGCATTTTACTGCATATCTCTCTACTTCTCTCCCCTGTCCCATTTGGGGAGGGGGGAGAGTGAGTGAATAACTGTGTGGAACTCAGCTATCTGCTGATATAAACCATAACAACCTTAAAGATCATATAATTCCAACCCCCTGCTATGGGCAGGGTTGTCATCTTCTGGATCAGGCTGCCCAGAGCCCCATCCAACCTGGCCTTGACCACCACCAGGGATGGGGCATCCACAGCTTCTCTGGACAGCCTCTGCCAGTGTTTCACCACCCTCCTAATATTTAATCTAAACTTCTGCTCTTTTAATTTAAAACCATTCCCCCCTTATCTGCTCAAGTAAAAAGCTGTCTCCCTCCTGTTTATAAGCTCCCTTTAAGTACTAGATGGCCACAATGAGGTCTTCCCAGAGCTTTCTTTTCTCCAGGCTGAACAAGTCCAGATCCCTCATCCTATCTTCAAAAGAGAGGTGCTCCATCCCACTCATCATACCTCCTCTGAACCCACTCCAACAGCTCCACTTCCTTCTTATGTTGGGGGCTCCAGGCCTGAACGCAGTACTCCAGATGGGGCCTGAAGTAAAAAGTTTCTGTCTACTTGCTGTGGATTATTTCATCAGTTAAAGAAGTTCAAAGCAAATAACAGACTCTTTACCCTCACCACATAGTTGCAGGCAACGTGATATTAAGGTATCTTCTGCCATTCATGCAGGCAACATATACAGTTTTGTTTACATGGCTGCTGACAAGGTCATCTGACCTATGCTAAAGCACATACTTACCATTACATGTGGACTGTTCTCCAGGTAATTAATCAGAAAATATTGCAATATGCTGTCAGTAGGATAACGTAGTGCTTCAGTAGAGCACAGTGGTTTTCTACTTGCAAGAGACAGATTACTTGAATACCAGGATCCCTGTTTCAAATCAGGGGAGTTAGGGAATTAGCAAACACCAAGTAAAACTGCTATCCTCAAATTTAAAATGAAATTTTCTCTAATTCACCAAAAGTTACAAGAGACTCACTCTTCTTTGGTAGCAAACTATTGAGGTAGAGGAAAAATGATGAAGATAAATGATATAAAGATTTTAGAATTAGACAGAATCTTTCTTTTTCCCTTGTGTTCATATCCTGTACTCATCTGAATGATAATGAATCATTCCAGGTTTCCTGAAGGAAACATAAAGAGCCCTGAAATTGAGCAGGAAAATACTAATGCCTTATTTAGATAGCAGTTCCTGATTTAGAAATCCTGTAGCAAGCATTTTGGTGATTTCAAGGAAGGCCACAGAAAACTATTTACTGCAATTACTATGAAAATGGCTTCCTTCTGTATATTTTTCTTTCTGGTCAGCCAGAAGACCCTTAATCTTAATAAGAACAATAAAGTATTTTTTTTTCTTTTGCTGATGATGCTTTTCAAAAAATCATGACACGTGACACATGAATGCCTAAGAATAAAATGTAAATAGAAATACTCAAATGCACTCAAATCCTCAACTGTATTGAACTAAACTTTCCTCCAAGATGCAGTTCCTCCATGAATTTGGCAATTCAGAGGATTATAATCAAGACATATGATGAATTGTAATAGTCACTGTAGATCTGGAAAAGGAACAAGGAACCTTCCAGTGAAACAACAGCTACTTAAAAAAAGCAGTAGCAGAACACTGCTTCTGCCACTGCTTGCCGAGCATTATTTTTCAAAGTTCAGCTTTTAATAGCCCAAGTGAGAGAAACACCTCAGCAACTTTTCCAAGAGAGACAACATTAATCTGTTCTTTCTGGATTTTGCTAATCTCTTTATGCATTAGCATCCTTTGCCTCTTGCAGAAATATATCATCATCTATCATTTAGGAGTAAAAAGGACATTAATGATCAGCAAAGTAAAACCTTCATGTTTCCATTCAGACTAAGATTCTGTCTAAACTGTGGTACTATATATTAAATAATTCCAGGCTATAAGCCATCTGAGAATGGGGGTGGAGAACAATGTGCTTGTACTATAATTAATTCATTTATTTATGGTAAATTAATGATTTACTTATGGTAAATTGTACTCTTGAAAAACTTATAAAAGATGCCCAAAATTTCAGAAACAGTTATTATCATTATGTTAATTTTTTCTTAGCATTCTAGGGAGAAACATAAAAAGGAAACTCAGCTTCCACTCAATCCATAAATCAAGTCATCCACAAATTAGAAATGTACAGTTCTAATAAGCACGAGATCATAGTTCCAGTGCCAGACCAAATGAAACACAGTGGCTACAAGTTACCAAGTGCAATCTGTTTTAAATATAACCAAATGAGACAAAATGAAAATAAACCCAGATATTATGAAGAACTCAAATAGAACTGCACAGTAGCAGAAATCTGGAGAAGTTCCTTATCTGACTACAATGAATTTTCTTTCTGTTTTCTTAACACTGTTTTTAAATATCAGGACATATTTAGTATCATACAACTACCTGAAATAAAATTCTGATTACAGAAGAAAATTTCCAACAGAAATAACAACACAGCCCAAAAAAGATAGAATCAAATTCCCTAGATACCACTCAAATTAATTATTTTCATTTAGGCTGGAAAAGTTTTGTTATTACCATGAAAATAGGCACATTCTTTTACTTTCAAAGATAATGTCACAGCCAGTTTGAGAAAAGAAATATAAATAATTTCTGGCCATTTTAACTAGTTCTTCATCATTTTAGATAGAACTTCTAATTCTAGCCTATTTCAAGATGAATCTTTAACAATATTCTTTTTCTTTTTCTATGAAATTTAAATGTTTATGATCATTTTAAAGCAACAAGTTTTCAGCTTTCAGATTTTTCAAACCCTATCAACTAGAAATGTACAGGACTCACCTCGTTCGAAGACCAATTGTACAGAAGCCTATCAGTAAGTTTGTACTGAATCTCTACATTTACATATATTTTTTATTTTATAGTAATCTACTTTGATTTAGATATTAAATATAGCATCCCTTTAAAGGAAATAACTCCATCTGCAGGTTACATGAACTAGCTATCAAAGACATTTTTTTTTTCAATATGCTAGCATTCCCAAGTACTATAGTCTGCTGCTACAGGTTTAATCAAAATAAAGCAACTTGCATATGAAACGTGAAGGGACAGAAGTAACTAAATAAATGCTTTATTGACACTTTCTCACTCCTGAAATTCAGTTATATGAAGAGGAAAGGATTTTAATCCTTCTTAATGTTTTTTCATTATGTAAATATCTATATATGGATAAACCCCTCAGTTACAATCACACTATCACTCTATGCAATCCTTCCCACCAGAGCAAATATATCTAAGTTTTGCATTAATGAATCCCATTACTACTGCAGAAACACTGTCAGGGTACTTAGAAATCTTTGCTTTTCTGTCTTTATTGAGAGCTACCTCATGATTTCTAATTCACTTTTTCAATTTGAATTCATATTAGAATATGTTGACCACACAATGATGAAAGTTGATGAGTATCTGAATCAGCGTAATTTCCAAACAAACACTACCTAAATTCTTTGCATTTCTGTGAGATAAAGTTGGGTTTATTCAAAATACAATGCTCCAGAATAAATATATTTTAATATTATCAGTCATGTTATATGAGGCCCCTTTTATGAGCAACATAAAAAAATAAGGAATCATTTTACAGATCATGTATTATTTTTATAAGAAATGTATTTTGCTACTGAAGACAAAGCAACTCCACCTTAAACCCACAAATCTATAGTTTTATAAAGCTCTGTTGATATACACAAAGTAAGCTTGCTTTCTATACCTGGAAGTTCTCTCTCTTCACCACTGTCTTCCAGAGATCCAAAGGAAAAATTAGCTGGACTGATTGCAGGAGTGGAAATAAAACTTGTACAAGCAATGGATGAGTTGATTTCAAAATAGTCATGGCTGTGATTCAGTCGGTGAAATTCCAGAGAAGATACTATTGATGTGCGCTGCTTGGGCTACAAGAAAAAGAGAAGTTTGGAGTAAAAAATACAGGCTTTACATTTGTGTATAATCTTTATTACTTAACATTCAATACATTTACTTAGGGTTTCTCTATTTTTACTAATTTTATTAGGCCTAAAGGTTATACTAGTAAAAATAAGTTTACATGAAAGGCTTAGAGATAATTTCTTTCCAAAATTTGGATTAATCTTTATTAAGGAAAAAAAACCCTCATATTTTAATTCCAATCAGTTTAATTCAAAATAAAATAAGATTTTACAGTCTTGCATATAATAACTGCAATCATCTTTTGCTAAGAAAGGGAGCTCTACATGAGCTGCATTACTGGTTGTATCTTCCAAAACAATTAGACTACTTATCCCTGAATAAAAAATTTACAAAATAATACCAGGCATTCATCACTCAAAAGCAACTCTCTACTATTTATACAGTTTATTAAGGGTTGCCTGAAATATTCACGTCTGAAAGGTTAGCAGAAAAATGCCAAGTTAAAAGACATACAAGGAAATGAAACTTTCTTAATGACTTTTCAGGGAATACATCTTCACTAGTTCGTATCAAGCATTTACTTTTGAAGTGAAACTCTGAACTGACCCCACTTAGTGGGGCTTTATTTCGCATTGCAGAGCAGCTTCAGAGCACGAGAAGCTCTGTTCTTTTGGGTGGATCTACACAAGGTACACTCAAGGATTGTGTAAAATGTGCTCCAGCTTCTTATGGCCTTTTTACAAAAAGACCATGCAAAACCTAGTCCCAAGTAAAACCCATGAAATCTATACAATTTGAACATCAGGTCAGCAACAACATTTTCACTCCACTCTTTGCACTTTATTACTTATTACTATCGATATAACCTTAGTGCTCTAAGTCACAGACTACAAGCCGCAGACTACTGATGATTTGCAATGTCATGCTAAATAGTTTGTTGCTAATCTGCAGCACTGCTCTGGCTCCATATACAAAATATCCTAACGTCATGAAGCTCCTTGCTCTTTTAGGTGCAATGACCTGAAACATCAAATGCCTTCTCCAAAATAGTCCTGCATCCTGAGCTACAGCTGTCTGCATGTTTTACCCTGCCTGACAGTGAAAAATATCATGGGAACTGCTGCCCAAGCTAACTAAAACTGGAAACATAAGCAGAGAAAGAGAGAAAAGGGAGCTTTAACTCTTCTTGCCTTAACATGTCAGGTTTAACAGGTCAGAATACTTGCAAAGGTCAAGAATTTGCTACTTATTTGTATCAAGACTAAATTATTGCTCTGGGAGCAATGAGATCTTCCTTGGGCCATGAAGGTGATCACCATTCCTTACTTAGAACTACCTATTAAAACACAGTCTATTACAGTGGAGCAGTTTTCAATTTTGTTTGTGGTCTATTTCATTTTTAAGTTATGAGACCTGCAACGTTTGTGTTACAAATACAGAATTGGATTACTTTCACTAAGAATTTATACTTCCTATTGGAATGTTACACAAAATGTAAAATAAATAGATTGAGATTTGTATAATGTTGATTATTAAAGGTGTGTTGGACACCACGAAAATTAATTATGTCCTGTTAAAACTAATTAAAATTTCAAAGTGTATATTTGGGCATTCATATGGAAATCATGTTGCCTACTGAAGAGACTTCCTTTAAAAATTAAAAATAGCTTTTGCTTTGAGAAGTTGATTCCTAGGGCTAGTAATTTCATGATAGAGTTCAGTGAATAGGGACAGTCATTGTTTGGGACCTAAGCCAAAATAACTCTCTGATCAGACCAAAAATATTCATATGTATTAATTAAACCTTAACAGCATATTTGCTAGACAAAAAATTCATCAATGACCTAATTATTTCTAAAAGCAAAAAAAGATCTCTGATCATTTAGGAAACTGTTGCTGGCCCTTTCCCAAGCAATACTGTCTGTGGTTTTGCAAGAACTCAGCTTCTGAGTTGAAAAGGCGACACTTAATGCAACATGATGTGCAGGATCTTGGTTATTCCATCTAAAAGGGCAGCTAGGATGATGGTCCAGCTCAGCCTTCCCAAGCAGCTACGTGGACAGCTGCTCAGCCCTTTGTCTAGTCAGGTTTCTAACCACTGCCCCTTTCTCAGAGCCAGAACAGCAGCATCTGATGTGTTACTCAGCCTTCTACTAGCTTATGGCAGACCAGGCGTTTCACTACACTTTACAGAAATATTACAAGTTGTTGTGACATCTTTAAAATGTTTGACAAGAACATCTGCATAAGTCTCTGGGGAAAAAATTGTTCTGACACCTGTTTTACAGCACAATTTAGTATGCAAATGCTTGGAACTTCTAAACAATACATCCAGCAGTAAATAGCCATGAATTGCTCTGGAGACATTGGTTAGTGATATAAGTCTATAGCAATTTTCAAAGATAATTATGGAAACTAGAAATATGTTTTCTATTTGTTTGTGTTAACATGCAACCATCTGCTGACCTGGATGATACAAAATACCTCCTATATTATTTTGGGCTTTGGCATTATTATTGTTAATTCAACATATTTAGTAGGTCTTTCCAATCTGAAGGTTCTGAACAGAACATCAGGAAGCCTTTAGCATGCTATAGCATAACATTTCTGATTTACAGTTTGGAGTTAACAAGGTCCATCTGCCAGCATGTGCCAGTAATTTCTCTACATAATTACGAAGGCATCTAACATCTGAGCCTTTGTATCTAACTAGAGGAGACTTCTGGTACTTTGCTGGGTCGTGTAAAATGTTTTGTTGTTGAAATATGTTAATGGTTCATTAATATATTCTAACAACTATATCTGGAAGCACAAATTCATCAAGTGCAAAGCTAAGTCACAGAAGAAAACTGAAAATACCAGGTAGACAAGAAAGGATGATCTGCCGCTGTTGAGAGCTGCCAATTTCTCTTTATGATATATATGATGGCACACATCTCTCCCTCATTTTCTTCTTTAAAGTGTTGAAGTACGAAGTGGTTGGGTGAGGAATATGATTCAATTAAGCATGGTATCTGTGGAAAGACCTTCTCTCTAAAACAATCATTGCTTATAACTTTGTGCATGTAGATATTATATGTTGTCGATAAGCCACAGAGATGCAGTAAATCAGTTTGTCTTGACTCCTTCCCTCTGTCTCTCTTGCTCAAAATCACATTTTGCACATCTTTTCTACAATTAAATTCAGCTCCAAATTTAGATAACTAAACGTACAATGTAGCTATTTACATCTACACGAGGTAATAAAGCTCCCATTACCGTCAACTGAGATACACTCAACACAATCAACAGAGCCCAGAGAATAAATAATCTCACCCCAATCACCTTGGTTTTAATTCACTTGCTTTAACACAGACGTCTAGAATCGCTGGATATTCCCTGGGGCATCCCATCCTACCTCCAACTGTCATCCAGAAGACTGCAGGTCTCCCTTATATTCTGTATCATATGTGACAGCCTCCATGTGCTTGTCAAAGAAGTCTTTATGGCACCTCAAATTACGTTAGATGCCTATTTTTAGGAAATTGTATTGGATTCTACATCTCTCCTGAGCATGATAGGAGATTAGATATCCACATAAGACAGAGACCTATGTATACAGAGGTGAAAGTACAGGTGTTTTAATACCAGATTGAATTCCACCTCTAGCTCATATGTAGACAAACTCAAAAAACTTTACTTCATTTGTTAGAAAATGAGGCCAAATTCCAGTCTTACTGGCAGAATTTTTTTTTTTTTTTACCTGATGTAGAGATCCTTCTTTGGCAGGAAGGTTGGACTCGACCTCTAGAGCTTCCTTCCAACCCCTACAATTCTGTGATTCTGTGTGTAATCTATAGCCAGTAGTGAACAAGTCACCTACTGGATTTTGCGCCTTGGCTTCCTGGATCGCATCTACGAAAGCCACTCCTACATTACATTTACCAAGATTTCTCAAGACAGATCCTGAACAATTCTAAGATTATTTACTGTATACAGCACCATAGCCCAGGAAATGCAGTCAGAGGTCAAAGATTTATAGCATTTAAAATTGTACAAACTCAAAACTCTGTCCCAAAGAGACATTCTGTGTACTAAAGTCAGCTTTGTTGGTCATTACATATTTGCCTTATACTACTCAGGTCTGTACACACTTAGATTAACTCTTGTGAATCTGTAGCGTACTCATTACTTTACTTCACCCTCATATGTATGCTACAGAACCACATACAGATTTGTCTTTAAGTAGATTTATATTATTACATTCACTTATTTAATTTACTTGTTCTATGTAAATCACTTTAATGACTGATTTTGTTTACTTTGAAATGTTCCTTGACGAATATTATTTCTATTGTCCTAGTACAGATCTAGAAAACATTAGATCACAGAACCATAGAATTCTGTCGAGCCTGAAAATGCCATGTCAAACAAGCTGAAGATGCACTGCCTTTTAAAGAAGGTAATCTAGTCTTCTGTTACTTCAGTCCATAGAATTTCATCTTAAATTCAGACTACAATTGAAAATAAAATATTGGCAGCTTCAACATCCATCTTGACATCCTTGTTTTTATTTCTCAATATCTTAATTTAGTGTAACGGCAGAAGGCAGAAATTACATCGTGGCTGGCAACAAATATATCCCAAGCATCCACAATGAGGAGCTTACAAAACCATAGGAATTTAAAAACAAAAAAATAAGATGAATAGAATGGTTTCACTCTGTGTTGGTTTTATATTTTTATTTTTTTTATTTTTAACATAAATCCTTCACTAATAGCATAACACATTTTGAAACTAAGTTAATTTTTAATGGCATTATGAAAGCGCTAGAAAATTGTTTGATTGGTTTCCAGTTTAGGGAAAAATACCTCTTCCATCCAGCATGAGCAATAAGTGCATACTTCACAATAATCTCCTTGCTTATTAGCATACTTTGATCACCTCACATCAGTGACATACTCAAGGATGGCACAGACGTGCAGTTCTTTTCTCTAGTCTGAGGTTAGAAAGTCATGCAGTGTCACTCGATAACATATATGTATAGCACTTTCTATTCCTGTATTTCCGTTTGCATCTGTGCAGCAGAGAAACTTTAGGTGTTTTCCACTGGAAAAAAAAGCTCCTCCTTTAGGTGTTTTCCACGGGAGTATATTATATTGAAGATCAGGGGTTTGCTGTCCCCTTCCATCTTCCACCTCTAATCTTATCTCAGATGATAAATGAGACTAGGACTGAATAAAGGGAAGAATGTTTCTTTTCCCAGTTTCCATTTCCCTTGGCTTCTACATTCAATTTAATTGCAACCACATCACAGCTGTGGGTTGAGAGTCGTAGCAGTTCTAACATTAAAAACCGCAACACCTTTGCAATGGTTTCCCTCTTTGACAGAGTTGACAAGATTTTGAAGATACTCTATTATTCCTATCCTGGGAAAATATTGCTTGAATGAGCTCCAAATTGTGAGAAATAAATGTGATAAATAAGACGAATGCCTTATTCCTCAGCTATAAAATGTTCCTATCTTTCAAAGATAGAAAATGTGTTATTTTAGGTTAAACAGTTGGAAAATGGATACCGTATTCCTTTCTTTAAAAAAAATCCTCAGCTTTCAGCTGTTAGCAATATCCCATTTTGACCTACAGACTATGAAAATTGCTTACATTATTATATTTGCAATATTACAAATTTTGAAGGGTCAAGGTGATGGCTGCTTTTTAAGTTGCATGACATGTATGTGTGAAAATGTTGTGCATTTTCTGATGATGATAGAAGATTATTCGGTAACTAAGGTGCTCAGAACTACCTTGTACTATACTGAAACAAAAGGAAAATGCTATGAATCTGGTGGCTATGCACCATAGAAATGTGGACAAGGCTTTAAGCTTCTAGATTTTGAACGTATTACCTTCTCCAAACATTGTATTTACTGGGACAGGGCAATTGGTACAGATTAGCTCACATCCTGCTATTAAAAACAATTAAACTTTTACTGCAGGGTCTTCAAAGAAAAATTGCCTATTGGGAAAGGACCATTCAAATTTCAAGCTAGGCCCAAGAAAGAGAACTATATGGGACCATAGCTGTATAAAGACTACATTAAGATTAACAGTATAGATGACGGCCATCAAGAGATCAGAGACCTTCTCTGACACTACTTAATTCATCAGAGTCAAAGTACACACCTACATTTCTGTATCCAAATGATCTTTATGCTCAGTATTTCACCAGGTTGGTGAATTCAGATATGAATGAATATTCAGATATGAAAAATGTTCAATTATTCTGTATCATTTCTATTTACATTGAATTGGGAAACTGAACTAAGAGAATTCTTTCAGGTAAACAACCAGATTCATCCAGGAAAATGTATGCATTAGAGGTGATATTTAAAAGCATAACATTCCTTACCAAAAAGAGTATTCTTCTGCTTTAATTTAGTCTTGTGCTTTAGTACATTTCTGAACTGTGATTTAATACACTCACACACACTGCTTGCTATTTTCATTAGTACTGCATTTGGGTAGTTATGCTTATGTTTTCACATTATCTCAGCTCTAATTAAAATAATCTAAATGGAATTATGTTTTATAGTTATGTGTCAAAGGAGATCTTTTACAATGCATTTCTTTAATAAGATTTTGGTTAAAGTTGTTATTACGCAGTTGCAGAGTATCCATTATGTTCTAAGGAAATTTTTTGAAAATATCCTCCTCTGGAGCTACATGTCTTCTACCCACTAATTCTGCAGTAAAACAGAAAAAAAAAAATCCATCCTGTGAGGTAATTCCAACCACAACTTTTTTAGTTCTTGGTACTCAGTATTTTGGGATAACAGAATTGCATAATGTCTGTCCTATTTTCAGGTATGAATGCACGAATTACTAACCACATCTTAATGGCACTGACAGTATGTATCTTCCTTCATTTTTCTTCAGTTTTTAGGACAACTTACGAGTTTTATTTATCTATTTGTTTCTTTGTTTATTCATTTCAACATCATTAGAGTGAGAAGATATGAAATTGTTTGCAGTGGATTTGCATAGATGCTTCAAAGGTTTATACACGGAAGTATATGAAGAGAGAATATTTTAAAATATCTATCATTTCTAGAATTACCCTCATTGACTGATATCAACTACCTTGAAGTGCTTTCAAACCTAATGGATCTATATAACCTTGAAAACCTTAATGCAGAAAAAATTTCCAGAGCTGCAACCTGTGGAATGTAGGACACATTTTGATTTTAGTGTGTATGGAGAAAGCACAGTACTTTTCAAAAATAGTCTGAATTTCATAATATCATGTACACAGGGGTGGCTTTTAGCTTGGAGGTATGGGGTTTACCCCCTACACAATTATAACTCTCAGACAACCAATGTAAAGACAGTACATCAAACCCATAAGAAAAAAAAAATATGGATTTCATATCAATCATTGCAGATCTTAGCAAGAATGAGATGATGAAATTCTCTGTTCCTTTGTCTTTCCACCAGAAGCCCTCTCTACATTTCTGAAACAACATTCTCAGGAAGTTTGCTTATTGACAATGGGGAAAATAGTAATTTATGATAGATAAATACCAGGTCACTTCTATATAATCCACACTTAGACATAAAAAGCTGTACCTACAGTTAGCCATTTGAAAGTCAAGTGTATATGCAGATGCTGGTTCACATTTAACAGAAGAAGAACTTAAAAGGTGATAATTAAGTTACATGACAAGTGGCCACTGACTCACAAGTGAACAGCACTGGCAAAAGAGAAAGCCTCTTAGGAAAAAAGCTGTGTTTGGTCTGTGAATTTCTGGAAGAGGAGAGAGGAGAGGCCACCGTGCTGTGCTGAACTTCATACGCATACGAGTATACTCAGAGTCCATCATGTGCATTGCATATACACTGGCACCATATGATCTGGTACAAAGCCTTAGGTACATGGCCAAAGAAAGCAGGCAGAAAATGTGGCTCACACCACTGCCTCCAAGCCCAGCTTGCCAGTTTTATCTTTTCCTGCTTTCTATCACCTACTTGCCCTCAGCAGACTGCTGCAAGACAGGAATCTTTTGTCCCTTCTGCTGCTGCTTACACATATCACAGAGAGTAGTTTACATGGTGCTTCTTTTCGTGTTATATGTACAACACTTCATGGGGAAAAAAAAAAAAAGTGTGAGATTATGAATAAAAATAACAAGATTATTTGAAGGACAAACCTTCCCTGGCAGTTTCATCCAAGCTACCAAAACCTGCCCAGTGCAAAGCTAGCTGTTGCTGGCTCCTCATTCTGCCTTTCATTGGCCAACTTGTTAGCACTTTTCTGTCCTGGATGGACAAGATATTTTTGTTTTGGAAATATATATGATACTTGTTTTACATCTACTTGAAATCTGTTTATTTTACTAGAAATGCGTAAAGAGCTCCTGGCAGACAACAGATAATTAGTTATTTCTATGCATTCTGTATCACGGTTCATTAGCTTTACATGAGTGGTGAGAGGTCAATCAAGAGTAGAAACCCACTACATTAACCTTCAAAGAGCTAGCCATGTAAATGAATGCAAAAGGCATGGAATTATGGAATGAAATACTCTGGCCGAATTAACATTAATGGTTTGCAAACATTACATTGCAAATATCCATGGCTTCTTTGTCTAAGTTCTTGGGCGGATATCATGGGGGATGAGATTAGGTATACAGGAGAAAAAGAAAGGAAGAACAATAAGAACACTGAAGAAATGGTCATAAAACACACAGAGAAAGGAGAAACATACTGGGATTTGAACTCTGTAGTGCATTCAGCTCCTCTGCATATAAGCATATAGATTTACAACTTACATTAAGCACCAGCCTACGTGTCTTTCTGCTCTTGTTTTCTGCACAGGTAATAGGGCCACAGGAGAGAAAGAGATTAGTGAATGTGGTAAAGTTCTGACCAGATATCCTGCACAGCTAGCTTTTGTTCTGCAGAGTGATGAGAATACTGGGAGTCAGTAAGTGGTATGACTTAAATTTTGAAATAGCTCCCTAGAATCTGTTGAATCCATTCAGAGGTAACTAGCAGGAGAACATCACCATTCAGTGTTCTGGGTCCATCTGTTGGCAATATCATGATGGAAACAGCTTTTTAAATGCTATTTTCACAACAGCTTGTTCCAACAATATTCCAATACCTTTCCGTTTCCTTGCCGCCTACTATAAAAAACAGCTCAGATGAAAGGAGGCATTTTAGTATGATACTGATGCCAGGTGAGAGGGACAGAGAGACAACAGGAACAAGCAAAGCTAGGAAGAACTATAAAAAGAGAAAAGAAGAAGAAACTGCTATTTTAGACCCCCTCCAATCTAGATTTAAATTGAGATGTGAAACCCAAACTACTTCAGTGTCACAGAGGTACAGTCTGCACAGTCAGTGGTTAGAATCATTGTGCATTGACTATGTCAGCCGTAAGAAGATAATGGCTCCTCAGAAGGGAATGGCAGGTGCTCCTAGAAATTACCTTCAATTTTCTGAATTGTGTGCTCCAATGAGTACTGAAAGGAAGCTCCACCACCATCACTGTAACACACACATTTGTGCAGCACCAAAGCAACCTGCTCTGTATAATTCTTATCAAAATATCACCTAACCATCAGCTTACTTCTCATGTAACATAAATGCCAGCAACATACTGATGATGCAAAGCTTGTATCCACTAGCATCAAAGTGGCTCATTGGCAGAGATTAGCTCGGCAATGGAGATGCAGTAATAGGTAGGAGAGGAGCAGAAGTTATTTTTGTTAAAGATTCACATCAAAAAAGTTTTACAATTCGATGGCTAGGTGTCAGCACTCACTTTGGAAGATCTAATTAATTAGGGTACCAATTATGGTACCCTGAGATCTCTTCTGACCTTCGTTATTATATGATATAATTCTAAAATACCCTTCCATGCTTGTTGCTACCATACTGTTGAATCAAGTTCTAAGTTTTACCCATTTCAAAGACAGCTAATAGATGAGGCCCAGGATATTCGAGAGATATGTTAAAACTTCCAAATTAATGTAAATGGACAGCTTCTCTTTTCCCCCAACATGACAGAAATTGCTATCATAGTGCAGTAGGGAGAATTTTGTTACAGTATGATCTCATTAGGGACCACGGGCTATAAAAAATTTTACTATTCTTCTGCTTTAAAGACAAGTGTGTCCCTCTGACGCGATTTTAAAATGTTGTGCTTAAAGAGCTACAAGGGGACATCCAGATTTCAATTCAATAAAGCATGCTCTTTACCAATATATGAAAATGTTTACAGTAATGAAGCACGAAAGTTGAGAAACAATACTACACAAGGAGGTAGGTAAACTCAAGAAGGTATAAAAAGTTAGGGGTCCACATAAATAGGAAGAAAACCTGAGAAGGTAATGTGCCATTAATGCTGAAAAATCAGAACACAAAGTCAGAAGAAAATCAATAGTACATAAAAATACAAAATATAACATAAAGATTTCGTTCATTTAATGAACAAATGGTACAATAATGAATGAATACTATAATAATGCTGTAAGAAAAATGTACTGATTGATCTGTGCACTGAGCTCATTCATAAAATATTCTATATTCTCCTGTTATCAGGACTGCTTCCTAAGTACAGAAAACATTTTGTATTCTGCTTATCTATCTTTGATCTACATATACACATGTATTTAGTGTTAACATACTCCTAGAACACATGCATCACATCCTGCTTTTATAAAGAAAAACACAAGAGGATGCTTATGGTGATCACCTACCTGAGGACGTATAACTTTTACTATGTTTTTAAGTGCAGTGTCTGGTGATGGAGGAGAGCAGTCAGGTGTTGGGCCTGTAGAGCTGTTTCTATGGTTACCAGATCCGGGTGCGGTAATTGCTACCTGAGGTGCATTATCTGTGAATAAAAATAGCATTTATGTGAGCTTACTAATACTTCATACATTTTAAAATCAAAAATTATTTTGAAAACAAAGCATTACTCAAAATACTATTTCAACATCCAAAAACTATTGAAATTTAAGTGTGATTGGTAGGAATATATTGCATATCTGTGCTTATTTTTTCAGTGCATACATTCATTCTATCTTGAGTCAGGATATTTAAATAAAATGAGGCACAAAACTCTCCACAAATATTTTACATTTGTTACCCTGAATTACCAGTTGTGAGTCTAAGTGCTATCACTATAACAGAGGTGACCAGAAAGGGGGCATTTTAATGCAACTCATATCTCATCCTGGTAATTCTTAACACATAAGACCGAGTTCAACAAGTTACAGAAACACATACTTGACT
Organism: Penelope pileata; assembly: GCA_013396635.1. NCBI lineage: Eukaryota > Metazoa > Chordata > Aves > Galliformes > Cracidae > Penelope > Penelope pileata. The sequence continues at coordinate 286,515 of WBMW01003681.1, read as the reverse complement.
TAGAGCATGCTGATATCCATCAGTCACAACTTCCCTGAACACCATGAGCAAGATAACTGACCAGAGAGGATTAGTTACACAGAAATGTACTCAGTTTCTCAGATGAAATCCACGTCTTTCAGAAAGGTCTGCACTACAGACTTTCGAGCAGTGTCTTACCCAGATAACCTACACCTGGCTTAGAAATGTCTACATACATGCAGTTACGTGGGAAACAGCTGTTCAGAAATATTTTGCGATGCTGTTATCACTTTATGGCACAGTGAAGGACCATTAAAGTGACTTAGAATATCATTCTTAGTCTTTAAACATTCTTAATGCCTTTAGAACAATGTAAAAGTAAAGTTAGTGAAAAACATTTCAGAGGATAGAGAGGACTGTTAAGTAAGGCATAACTTTCCAGCTGTGATGGTAACCAAGCACCAGAATGACTTAGCACAAGGCCAAAAGCTCCATATTATTTCACGCTTTTAGAATTGTAGTATTAAAGAAATGATTTCGTTCCGGTTCTGGAAAAATTCCATTATCAGTGCATGGTCACAGTAGTCTTTATGAGTCTGTGAGGTTTGTAGAATACCTTTCTTTCTGGGTCACAAAGATGTGGGCCACGTTCCTCAACATGCTATAACACCTACAGTTCTACATTAAGATGATTACATTCAAATCTCATGTCTGAGAGCCTGCAGAGTTCACAGATGAAAGCCTATTTAATTGCAGTTGGACAGATTATCAATCCATCCTTTCACTTTTTTGGGCAAATACATCCCAAAAAGAGACAAATTCCAAACAAACAAACAAACCAAAACAGCTCCAGTGCCACAAACTAGAGAGCTTTTTATAAGGATTTGATGAGAAGATATCCCAGAGAAGCCTTGCCATACTCTGGAAATCTCATAGTGAGGATGCATGTTAAATAGGAGTGCTGGAAGCATTTTAATTGGGCTGAAACTCTCATTCTCTTGTGCTCCAGAATATGAAATACTACCTTGTTTTACTGTATGGAAAGAGGATTCAGAGTAGACTCAAAATAGATAATTATAAACGAACCTTCCAAACTGGAGGATCGGAGACTTGCTTCGAGAGAGCCCTGCACTGTGTATGGAGACACCAAGCAGCAGATTATGCTGCTACCAAGACACACAGTAATACAAGTGCCATCTAGGAAGACAAGAAATAACTTCTAGAGGGATAAACATTCCACGTGAGTCTAGCTAAATATACGTACTGCAGTTGTTCTCTTACTGGTGTGAGAAACAAACAGAAGGATTGTCTCTGACAAATAACTGAACCTATAAAGAACAAAACCCCCCTGGTATTTTCACTGTGCATGAGTTTCTGTTACTGCTCTTCCACTGTGAAGCCTATATGGCTGTGCTTAAGCACAGCTGCCCTCAGTTTATCACATGAAAGCCTTTAAAGTGAAATCAGGAAGTCTTGCAGATGAAGTGCCTTGAGCCTGTCTCTCTCAAAGGCCAGAAAGTCAGAAAGACAAACCTATGTTAATGAATACAGCTTTCTGCCCACCTTTCATCCTGTTTTAAGCCCTTGACAATAGTTGCTTCAGCTTTGTTTACTCGCTCTTTAAACATGCAGCAAAGGTAACAAGAGTCAAGTTGTATGAACAAGATTTTGATCTTTCCGAGGGGATCTGAAGCTTTTTGATCCTGTTCAATAACAGGTCAATAAAGACTAGACCCACTGCAGTCCTATGAGAGAAGTATAGAACTGACAGGAAGTGAAATTCTTGGAATGAAGAATTATTGGAAGATATTCATGGGAGGAGACAGGACTGTTATATGTCCCCCTAGATAAAGCAGAGAAAAAAGTTCTTCAGCTACAGTGTATGCATAAACATGAATAATATTCAGCTATCTCAAATTTCCTTCAAAGGAAAATAAAGTTGTAATACAAAAAAGGATCAGACTTTTAGAATCTAAAAAAAAAAAAAGCTTCACATAAAAATATGAACAATATCTTTTCTTCGAAATAAACCTCCCAGAAAAAAATCCAACTGCTCAATATTTCATGTCTTCAGGCCTTTCTCAAGGGAATAAAGCATCTGACATGTAATGGTTTCTTGTAAACAATTTCTTTATTGTGGACAGCTGTTTATTTTCACAGTAGGATCTTCCCATTAGGCAACCAATAATGATTTACTACCTGGGTCTGCTTCATCAGAGAGAGAATATCACATTGAAATTAGCTACTGCAACCAGTTTGGGGGACTTTTCCTGTTGTGCATACAGTACTCACTGTTTCATTAAGAATAAATTGAAATGTATTCTCATTTGTAATTAAATGACACAATAATTATGTTTTCGTTTTTCTTTTCTTTTTTTCTTTTTTTCGCTGGTGAGAAAACTAAAGTAAATGTTTTTTAATTCCTTTAGGTAACCATAATCATACCGCTGGAAGTTTAAGTGCATCTTTTCATCACATCAAGAACTTACCTACCAAATTTACCTAAGAAAGATTAGCTACTGTACTGAGTTTCTGACAGGTGCTAGAGACAGGGCCAAAATGCTGACAGAGCTGTCATTCTCTTCTAGTTTCAGGCTCAAGTTAAAATAAGTTAAGAGATGTTTCTGTACAAGTCAGATAACAACAGGCTCCAGGGATCTTCTGGCAGCTAAAATTACTGAAGTGTGGTATGTTCTACCAATATTCCTTCCTGCCTCCATCATACACAACAAACTAACACACGGATTATGTGACCGGAGCCAATTCTGATTTTGAAAAAAAAGAGGGTAAATAAAATACATTGTGTTATTTTTTCTATGTTCAGAATAACCAAAATAATTTTTTAAAAGGTTAGATAAGCTCAGCTTTTGGATTAACTGGACTCATTGAATACAGACTATAAAAATAGCTATGCTGATTTACATCCTGGCAAATCTTACTAATTTGTGTGGTCCATTTCTTGATTGATTGGTTCAGCAGAGTGGGTTTTAAAGGACAGAAAGTGTTACTATGCAGTCATGATTATATTTACCAATAAACATCTCATGGATGTACTAAAAAGTAGTTATTCTTAGATTTCTCACGGGATTAGACAGGTTTCCACATCTCAAGTCTTGATCATCTCAAAATTCTGTTCACTACTCTCAATTTTTGAAGTATTTAAAGAACAAGTAGCTAGTATTCACAGCAAAGGTCACACTAATGCTTCATAGAAAAGAGATACAATTTGTCTATTCTTTTCTCACTCGTCTTTTCCTTACACATCAGAAGATTATAGCTACAAATGATGACATAATTCCTTAGAAGTTGAAGGCCACATTGTTCGTTTGTTATCTTCTTACACTCAAGCCACACTGGCATTATTTCAATCAGAGATACACCCCTTAACTATAGACAGGTGGACCGATTTCAGTTGCAAATGATAGTAGAATGTATCTTTTTAGAAAATGCTTTTGCTAGATTAGTCAAAAGTATTTTATATACAGATTTTGTTTGAAAGATGCACTAAACTTTGGAGCAACCTACATAATTAATCTTGTTCATAACAATATTTTTAACTATGAATGCCCATTATCATCATGTCTAATACAAAAGACATTACATAAGAATCAACATCCTTTCATAGGAATAAAAGTTGATCTGCTATTGCTGACATTACAAATACTCAATAATTCATTTGCAATATAGTCTTTCAGTACAAAAAGAATTCCTGAATAAAATGAAAACTGCAGTATATACTGTATTATATATGTCTAACTAGTAAGAAAGATTTTTGGAAAAGAAATTCAGGGCCTAAAGTTAAACTTTTTTGTTTATATGTTGGCAACTAAATTGCTTTCCAAAGAAATGGCATTCATTATTTCTCAAAGTTCTGAGCAAATTAGAAACTGAACTTTGGAGTCACATGGTGGGAGTTCTCTAAATACGGCTACAATTCAGTGAACATGCTAAACTCCTCTTTAAGTCAATGAAAACCATTTAATGCAGTATTAGAATTTAGGATATGTTCCGTAAATAGATATATTATAATAAAGAAATGCCCTTTATTTCATTGATAATACTGAGAAGATATGCTTTAGCTCTAAAGTCTAGAAAGCTACCTCAGACACTTCTGTTATAGACAAGTAGGGCAAGATTCAATTGCCAAAGCAAAGTTAACTAATGCTGTCTCAGTGGTCCAAATAAATTCAAGGCATCTGCAAGAGGCTTGTGTGAACAATGGAATTTCAGTGGCACCCCAAACATTTCAAATGTCAACAGACAGCTATGTGTGGACAACTGAATCAACAGCTAAAATTGTATGTGATGAAAGCCAGCTGACACTCCTACTAATTGTAACCATTGTTTCCTAAAGATTCTCATAGTTCAGCTCCTATTTTGTCAGAAGGAGAACAAAGACATGCATGTTATAGAGTCCCCCAGTTGAGGAACTAGGCAATTTCCCATAGTATAGAATTCAACTTTAAAGTTGTTCTAACTTGATTAAACTTCCAAAGTAAATCTCTCCTAGATAACTATTCAACATGGCACAAATCTAGGAACTACAGATTAGGACGAGCATGTATTTCAGGATTTCAAGGAATGAACATTACAGGAGAAATTTCAAAAGAGCAGATGGAATACTGAATAATAGATTCAGTAGGTAACTAAACTGGATGCCTACAGAAAACAGTTGGAGTGAGCTGTTTGAATCTGCTCTTTTGTTTCCTGAACACTTAAACCTGAATAATCATTGTTCTGAGTAGGATTGTAAATATATATCTGCAACTGTCTTGTTGAAAGCACTTGAAGCTATAACTGGCCCAGTCTTGGATGTGGCAGCTATTTCAGGGTAGTGTTTGGAATTAATTACCAGTGAAGTGCATTTCAGTGGCAACAGGAGGTCTGCTTAGTTGTTTCTGCATCATCCACAAGACTTCGTTGTGACTATTATCAACTTTTTATTTCCTCTAATCACCCACCTGCACAAACAGACTTTGGAACTGCTTCCAGCTTGCATAACCTAGGCTACTGTCTGGAAAAATATCTCTCATTAAATGCTAATGAGAAATGATGGGTGATTTCCACCATTTCCTGAGTAACCTTTTGAGACTGCCTCTGCAAGCTGTTGATGTCTAATTGAGCATTCAAAACAATGCTACACAGTTGTCATATACTTATTTTTTCGTGAAATTTTTTTGTTGTGGTATGTTTAAAAGTTTCATAGTGAAATGACTGCAAGGTGTACAAAAGGTATTTCATAGATGTCCACATTTGTTTTGTCTCAGCATGTAGTCTTCATGTTTCTGGAAGTTCAGTGGAAAGCACAGAGTAGAGGTACAGATGCCAAAATATTTTTTATTATTTCAGTCATTCACAAAGAACTTCAATGTCTTGTAAAACAAAACATCCCCATGTCCCCAAGTAATGATACATAATGGGGATCTTTGGGCTTATTTTTAAGTTTATCTCATCAGCAAGATGATGCTGAATGCTATCATACGTGTGCCTTAGTATTTCATAAGGTTTCTTCCATAATCCAGAGAGAACATCCAAACTGTGCTGCGCAGATAAAGTATTCTACTATTGCAAATACAATAGCTGACAGGTGAATTAGGCTACATTTTCAAATTATCCCAGCATATAAGCAGCAAATTTGATCAAAGTAATTGCTCTCAAACCATTTAAATAATCCTGATGATAGCAATACTCCCCAGGGATGAAGTTCCATTAATAAATAATTTAAGCAGTCCTGAAGATAAACTGCCTGATATGCATCTATCTTTAATTGCAAGGATATGTAATGTATAGACAAAATTATATTTTCATAAGCTTCATTTCTTCTGAAGTTTCAATTAGTAAAGCTCTCTAATAAAACACTGAAGTAATAAAGACTATCAAACGTTTAAAGGCCAAAAAGCTAGGAATTATAAATGTTTCAATATCCAAATATTCATATCTAAGATTTGTAAATTTGAGTGAGTCTTTCTCACTCTGGGACTCTCACTCTCACTTTAACTCAACTCTCACTTTCAAAATCTTACATTTTTTGTGTACATTTTTGTATGTTTAAAGTACTTTGTTCCAAACTAGAAATGTATATATTATCCAGCATAAGAGTATGCTGAATAAGTATTAAGAAGCTGTCCAGCAGGCAGTGTGTACTCCTGATACACAGTGAGAATTCAAGGAATCTTAAAAGCCTCTGATATTAATTTTGAAAGCAGAATGGAAACATCTGTACCAGAGCGGATTATCTGTCTAGTCCAATATGTTGCCCTGATGATGTCCATATGATTTGAAAAAGATAAAAGAAATAGTGTGGATAATTTTGGAATAATACAATTGAATNAAAAAAAGGCTTGATCCTATTTTTTATTTTCCTAATCTGCTTTTTTTGCAACTGAAACACCAAAATAATTTTGTCATATATTACTTCTATTTATTTTTAATTATACTTATCATTTTCTTCTGAAAAATAGTAAATTTCTTCCCTTCTCATTAGTATTACTATTCCCACAATGATTTACTTTCTTTGATCTGAAATTTAGGTGAAATTATGTTAAAATCATATAATATATTACATAGCATTATTAAGCCTACCTTCCAACCAACAAAGTAATATTTACCTAACTTCTGCTATGAGTGTTCAGAATCACCTGTACACTTCAACACATTTAATTCAGTTAGTCTTACATTATGCAATTTGCCTTGCTGGTTTTCTCATCTTGGTTTGGCTTTAGATTCTCCAAGAACTTATTAGCTTTGCAGATTTCTTACAATTCTTCCTATTGAATTTTCCCAGTTAGTGCAGCCTGCTACATTTCTTTCAAAAACTATAGTTGTTAAGGGATTTGGATCCATCCTTGGAATTTTTAAGAGCTGCATTTAACTATATAAAGCAATGATAAAGATAGCACAAAGCTTCTCAAATAGTGAAGAAGTATGCTATTTGTATTTGCTGTTGCTAGCAAATGAATAAACTGAAATCTCTACAGCATGCAGCTTTGGCCTGTTTGTATGACATAGAGCCAAATCAGCAAATAATTAAGTAAAAGCATGATTTTTTTGCCAAGTTTGATGGAGAAAAGGATGGCTTAAAACTATTTAATTTCCCTTCACTTTGAGTCTTTAACAACAACAAAGATTTATTATTGAATTACACTGGAATTCTGCTTCCCTTCCCTTCCCTTCCCTTCCCTTCCCTTCCCTTTTTTC
>WBMW01003681.1:242413-279291 GCA_013396635.1 Penelope pileata | reverse complement strand
TTCCCTTCCCTTCCCTTCCCTTCCCTTCCCTTCCCTTCCCTTCCAAATGAAATACCCCCGCTCTTTTTCAGATCATCTTTGATTGTCAGCCTTCTCCAGATTGGAGAGAAAAAAGAATTGGCTGTATTCTCCCATCAAGGCCAGGAAAAGGGGAAGGACAAAGTAAAGCTAGCATAGGAAAGCATACCATCTATGCAGCAGAGACATGGTGTATTTTCCTAATTCTTAGCACTCATTTTTATATTTTCAAACAGTTTCTAAAGAATCATCTGCCAGTTACGATTACATACATTTGCTCCTGATGCTACATAATCCTTCAGTTGTAACCTTCCTCACATGAGAACACACCTTCGTGTTTCAAATGCAGAAAAGAGAGAATGATATAACAGGGACATTTCAGCAGCAGTAAAACTCAGTTACCTGTTCATCCTGGCTGAAACATTTCCTACTTATTCTGATTTTTCTCATATATAATTCTTACATGATGATAAGTAAGCATTTAGCCAAAACAAAGGGCAGAATTCACAGAATTCCTGACAGTTTTACTGTCAGAACTCCTAACCACCATGGACTTTTTATGTCAAATCTCATTATTCCATGAGAATATGAGTCACAAATTCATTCCACACTGTGTTTACAAGCCTGATATCTAGCAGTTGGACAAGCAATTGAAAAGCATATTGCTTCTTGTTTGTAAGGGCCTCACAAAGCATTTAATACTTTTTAGAAATACATCAATGGCAGATCTTTGTTAAAGTTATAAAAGGTTAGATGAGAAAAACTGGAAAGCAACATGTAGAATTTACCAGAAAAAAAGTATTTCTTGTTAATTTTGCTTACAAAATAGTCACAGAAAGTTTTGATAGCTTTTCATCACAATGTAGGATAGAAAGAGATGTCAAAATAATAGAATTGCTCTGAGAGATAAATTTAGCTTCAGTCCAAGTACTACTGGTAAGAAACTGGTTTTAATGGTATTAAATTATTTAAATACCTTCTAGAAGGGAGTGAATTGTATCTGAAAGTTAAAGGACTAGATGTGGCTACTGTGGAAGGAACACTTTTGCTAAAAGCTGCTTTTACTGTCCTCATCCAGAAAAGATAATACTGCATACAATGATATGTTGTAATAGATAAAGAGTAATAAGCCCTCTCCTGGAACAAAAATATATGAAGTTATCCTTCTGGAGACTTTTCTGCTTTTTGAAAACAGTAAAGCACCAAGTGTGAAAACATTCATTCTTATGTATTCTTTCAAATCTGAACTAAGCGTTTGAAGGTATACTGATAAAAAAGGAAAAGACGGGTTTGATATCCTGTCTGCAGTACAAAATGATTCTGCCACCAGCTGCTAGTAAAGATATGCTATATCTATACGTATGTGGATTGGCAATGTCCCATCCTATTTTGACATATAGCAATATCCTACATTTCTTGCATACTTCAAATTTCCTTTTTGAGTTGGCCTGCACAAAGATGAAAGTGATATAAAAAAAGTAACATCTGTCAGCAGAACCATCAAAATTAACATATGCATGCAGTGTATATCCAGTCAGGAATCTTTTGACAAATGACTTTTGCCATATAAAAATTGATTAATCAAAACTGATTTTCCTGAGTAATTGTACGATTTTCAGGATATTTTCATCAGAAATTATTCTTGGAGCAGGACAGAATTCCTGGTGTTTGCTTGCAAGAAAGATTATCGGAAAGAAAAGACAAATACTGCAAGGCAGGCATCACACAAACCTATCTTCTGCTCATTTAGATCACAAGTCCTACAGGAGTTCAAAAAGTAGGAGGGGCAGGGATTGAGCGCATATAGCTTGGCCTGGTGTGGAGCTGGGATGCAGCTAGAATGGAAATACGCCCAATGCTGAAAAAATTCTTGTATGCTATGATACAGATTTAGCCATTCGTATTATAGCCTGGTACTTGGGGTTCTCAGCTTGACTCCCCACATCTTCATTAATATAGGCCACAGAAATAGCAGGGATCACTCAAGCCATCAGATCTAATCCCTAAACTTTAGTCAATCATATAATTGTGTTGCAAGGCCCCTGTAGACTACATCTTCTATTCCCCATCTATAGCAAGTCACAAAGCACTCCCTAATAAGCTGTATTAAACTTATAAACTTTAATAGAAAATATCTAAAAAGTCTGAAAAAAGAGCAGGAGAGAATAAGAGCATTTTTAATGTCATAACTTTCTACAACAGCTGAGATTGCCTGGAGGATCTTAAGATATGTATATGGCAGTGTCTAACAATTAGTTGCTTAAAGTCAAACAGCTTTACCATGGGATACTGAGAGACCAAAACATTGGAGAAATTCGTCTGTAACAGAAGACAGCTGAGCTCTTTGTGTGATTCAAGATGTGCCTATAAAATTTTCCATGTTACAACTAGAGTGCTTCCGAAATAAAGTTTAGGGTTTTTTTAATAATAGTTGAACTTTGTAGATACTAGCACACTTGAGGACTGGATGTCTCAAATTTTAGGACTCAATTTCATCCTAATGCAAAATAGAAGAATATGCAAACTCTTGAGTATAACATAATAAAAAATACAAAGTACAAGATAACAGCATCCTCTCAGCTTCTAAACTGAATAAGATTCAATTTGACAAGGTTTGTAGAATTGAGTAAGATTCAATTTGAAAAGGTTTGTAGAAAATTAAATAAAAGGTTTGTAAAAAATCCACAGGTGCAGTAGGTAACATACAATATGAGCTAAATGCCTATTGAAGACCTCCATGCAGTACTAAATCCATTACAAAAGCTTGTAATTCTCTAGAATGTGCCAGATGCATACAAATTTAAACAAACTAAACAATAAATATGAAGTTTTATTGCTAATGTTAGCAATTTAATGATCTTTATAGCAATATTATTGCTCATGTATACATTTAACCAATGTTATATATAAGAGGGACAGTTACTCATATCTGTTCAATTACAAAACAATCAAAGGAGCATTTTGATGTGCAGGATTACTTGTTAGAATGGAGTATGTTCTATATAGTCCATGCATATTTTGTCTCTGACTCAAATCTACTTGCAATGGATGCTGGAACTAATAGCCATTTAACAAAGAAAACACTCAAATCCTGATAAATAATGTTTGCATGCAGGTTTAAAATACAGAGTACTTCAAAATAATTACGTTTCTTTGAATTATTGTCTTGATTTGGAAAAACAGTTTTGTCTGACAGCATGCAGTCAAGTGTATAATGAGATAATTCTTGTTGGTAGTCACACTGGGACGGATGAAGCTCAGTGTTGGTCAGTATGTACACGCTGATGAGAAATACTTTCAGCGCTCATTTGCAAAAATTGTCAAAAACTCTTGTGAAAGCTAACGTTTTTTCAGCTGTACTTCAGAGAATAATAATAAAAAGTTATGAATCATTAGAAAATGTTTAGCATATATCAAACAACAACCTTTTCCTCTCACTGCAGAGAAAATGTACACTAGTCGTTTGGAAAGTGGAACTATTTTAACAACATAAATATGTTTACTGAAACATATCGTATAGGTGGAGACCTGCTGCAATTTGACAATGAACTGTTTGTGTGGTATCAGTCATTCCCATGTGCTTTAACTTCAGAAATGACATAGTATTTTTAATAACATTTTATTGTAAGGATGTTAGCAGAGATGTTATCCAGAGGAGAATATGATGGGGAGCAATTATCTTAATTATATACTAAAAACCTCTTAAAAGGACGTAAAGGAAAGTACATTAAACCTGGAATATATAGGATGTGAAGCATCCTGAAGGACGTGATGCATTCTGAAGGAGTCTTTAATTATGATTATACTGATTTTTTTTCCTACAAAACCCTCTGCTGCATCAAGGACATAAAGGAGTGTGGGAAACGGACAATGGAGCAAACCAACCAGTACGCTATAAATGTGGCAGGAAAAATAATATTACAAAAAAATAAATCAAAACAAACAGAAAGGTGAAGTATTTTGCCTATCAAAGAAACCAACATGAAAACGTGCTTTCCATTCAAAGGGAATGATAGATGAGAGCTACTAATGCTAAAATTTTGTAATCAACAGATCTATCTAATATATATCCAAGAGTTTAAAAAGATCTGGCAGGAACTTAGCACAAGTAGCGCTGTTTCTTAATAAGACTTGGAATATTGGTAATGTTTGAGAAGACTAGAAAGAAGCTAATGGAACAAGCTTAGCAGTTAAAGGCTTTCAGCCCAATATCAGGAATACAGAATAGCTGATATGGATCACCATTAATAAAAAATCAAAGGGGCATAGGTCATGTAAATTGGCATAGCTTCAGAGAAATCAGATCTTGTTAATTAACCCATTTTTTAAATGAAATTACGTTTGTTTAATACAAGTAAATAGAGTTAGTATGACATTTCCTTTATAATAGATTTGGGTCAATATTACATTTGGATTATTGAAATTTAGAAATGTGGTCTGTTTGCAACTGAGGTAATTAGAAAAAGTTAGAAATGATTGCAGATGTATGTGCATGACGAACATCTACTGTATATCATGCTCACTTGCTCTTATTTTTCAAACTAACCACATAAAAAAATAGAAAAGTAACACTAATGTACAAATATAATTTGGGGAGGGAGGGTCAAAAAGCATGCATAAACCTCATTCATCACCATTTTTAACAAAGTGTATTGAAGTTAAGAGTCTGCCACTCGAGTGATGAGGAAATTGGAGGATTTTGATTTTTGTAACTGTTTAGTAAGGAAATTTTATGGTAATAGAAGTTTGCCCACATGCAAAATTGCTCTAATATTTAAAACATATATTAGCTAAGGAAATACTGTGTAGAGGAACTTCTGACTGTATCTCATGAAGTCCAGGACTACTTAGAGTGGAAGTAGTTAGTGGATGAAAAAAAACTGAAATCTTTTTCATTCTATTTCTCTCCTTCAGTTGTTTTGTTAATACATCTATAACTTGAGTCACACCGTAATGAAGCTGGCACTTATTTTGCATCACAGGAATTAAATTTTATTTTTCATCTTCCTTTCTGATTTTATAGATAGTAAATGCTGTATAAAGAAAGCTGATTCCCCCACTGTACCAGAAATTGGACCAATAAAGATTGGATATATTTTCTCCTTTAAACATTAGGTAGGTGAGATATTCACTAATGGTATAACTCTATGGACAGCACGCTACAGCCATGTCAAGAAAGAATATACATAGGTTGCTCTGAAAGTAATGCCTCCTATTTATTTCCATGGAAACTACAACAGATACAAAGAGCACAATAATGCTATTTGGTAGAGCAAAATATACTACAAAACACTATTTTTCAATATAGTCACCACCATTAGTCGCACATTTTCACCAATCATGAACAAGAGCCTGCATGCTGTACTAAAAATATGCACCAGTAGAGGTGACCCACTGTCTCTGTCATCACTGCTCAAATGCACCACCCACCACCTGTGGGTGCTCACAGGTGGTGCTCACATCCTCTGTTTGGTCTCCATAAACATTCAGCAAGCATCAATGAATGTCATTGGGTCAATTGTTTCTGCACAGAGAAATTCAATTCCACACCTTTGCTTCATATGCACTTCTGTGCCAGATGCCATTGTGTCAGAGTGCCCCTCTGCTGCTATCTGTCACATGGCAACAACATGCAACAGAATACTGGCAGCAAGATTCAGCCTCTACTGCCATACCACCACCATCCGTCTCTGATGTCATGGGCCAACATAATAAAATAGGGGGCATTGCTTTCAGAGCAGCCCTTGTAGAAATCAACACAGAGGTAGACACACAGATGATTTGTGCTCCTTTATGTGAGATAGTAGTAAAAAAGATAATATAAAGCATCCTAACTGCACTTCAAGAATCATCATAGTAACATCAGAAAAACACAAAAAAAGCAAAAGACTATGAAAACAGTATGACAAAACAGAAGTCCTGAGCTGACCACACTTTGGGGTTTTTTACTTGGAGAAATTAAAAAGAACTAATAAATTTTATTTTCTTTTTTTTACACATGAACATAAATATCCTGAAAGATAGAAGAAAATCAGTGCTCGCCAAAAAATGCTTTAAAAAAAGAAGCTTGTAATACTGTGAAAGTCACAGTCAGATTCTATTTTAATGGAACATTATTCAGTTGCATCTATTTCTTTTTCTCTTGAGTAAATACAGAACTTCTTGGATCTTGGAAAGAATGCATAGAAGATGTCTACATTATTGTTCCCATGTCTGAACAGAATCGAACGGGATAATGGGCTATAAAAATCTTACTAACAACTTCAAAATAACTCCCTCAAAGTAAATGAAGTAAATGATTTAAGATCAAGAAGGCAATTTAGTAATCAAAATTTCATCTTTGTGACACTACTGCAAATAAAAGAAAAACGATTTGAGAAAAATGCATTATAAAATGCCAGAAAATATTTAAAAATAGAAAATACATTATAAATTTATAGTTTATATGAGAGAAACAGGTATATCAGAAAACACTGTCCGGACATAATTTTCAAAAATATGTCTTTTGCACTATTGAAAGGCACTTAAAACATTTTATTTGCATGGAAAAAAGAAATAACAAAATGGATTGTAGAAGAGTTATTGTATATTTTGTTCTTCAATCAGTGCTCCCTAACATTTACTAAAATGTCATATGAAGTTAAATATCCTAATTGCAAACATATGCTAGTGCATTAGATGAAAATGCTTTTGATCAGAAGTGTGCACTCTATACTGTGGCAGTAGAAATGACAAATATGAAATGTGTCATCATCAAAACTCAGGAGAAGGTTAGTACAGTTTCCAATACACTGTGTTCTGGCAAAGATTTGCATCCTGGAGCTCTGAATGTGATCCTTATATCTTTATAAATTAATCTGTTAAGTAAAATGAGAAATTCTGCACCACAGCCAAATTCTCTCCATATGGCTCAGAAACAGGTTAAAGGAAGAAAAATAAGAGTAGAGAAAAAGTATATACAGGTCTTATAACTAAGGCTGGGCAATGCCACTGTGAATAAGTTACTGACTGAAAAATACAGCTTAAAAACAAATCTCATAATTTACAATTTTCACTTCAAAGTAAATTTGACTAGTAATCAGCTAAAAATAGCAAAATTATTTTTTTTGTTTCTCATCTGGACTAAATATAACATTTAATTGAAAGAACATATCTGTTTTTTGGTCCAACCATTTCAGATGTTTTTACAACCCTTATAGCTTCACTTTCCTATTCTTACCCAAAGGAAGGGAGGGCTATGAAGACATAGTATGCAGAAATTCTCAGCCAGATTTTGACATAAGTCAATACTTTAAATAGATGCATATGGGCAGAAGTAAGACAAAACAACCTAAATATTCTGTGATACAGAATACACGCCTATGGAAGACCTCACGTGACACTTTTACTACCATTTGGAGTCCTCTAGCCATCATAACAGGAGTGTAGACATGCATGTGTCAAATTAGGCTAAATTTCACAGACTTTAGCTATTTTCAGATGGCTCTAGACCAACTGTTGCATAGTGCAGTTACTCTGACTGGTAAGGGAATGCCTTCCCTGTTATGTTCCCTCTACAAAGCTAAAATGATCTTTCTTGATCACTGAGAAGTTAGACTCTAGTCATGTGTTTAAGTGCACTATATTCTGCTATCTCTGGTTTAAAAAGCATGTTTAAATGAAATACGGGTCTACCAGTAGCCATTCCGTTTGCAGGAATTTGGGTAAGTGGACTTCAAAAAAGGTTAGTGCATGATCCTTGAGATCAGCTAGTTTCAAAATGATGTCGAATGGGTCACTCAGGCATCTGTTTAATTGCCATTCCATAAACCATAAACCATTCTATAGACCGAATGGCAAGTAGGCGATTTTGTATATTTGGCGGTGTGATGGTTGCTTCTTATGGCCACTTAAAAGTGAAGGCATGCATTTATTACACAAGAAAAGATGCATTTTCTATCTAAGCCTCAATCTGGAGAACTGAAATGTCCGAATATTCAGAACAGGTGCTGTGAAGATTTCTTGCTGAACTAATCAGAACCGATGACCTAACAAATAGTAATTTACCAAGCCAAGTATTTGATGACTTTGGAAACTGTGTAGAAGATTCATATTTTTGATGACAATTCATAATTTTGATGACAATGTTATCACATCTAGGGGTTTTTTTGATTCAGGTTTCTAAAGAGTTGTCTCCTAGATATCTGTATGAGTTTGCTGATACTGTTATACAGCAAGCACAAGAATGAAAGCAGAGGTGAGCAAACACACTGGCTACAGATTTTCACATTCCCTTTCACTGTAGCAGGAGAGGGATGCCAGGCTGAGAAAGCAAAAATAAACCCTAATGTTACAGTAAATAGGACAGCCTGGGGACCGTTAATATGTTGTACCAATTCAGCATGAAGCATTTTTTATTAGTTTCTCTGCTGTGATTATAAGACTATAAGAAAAAGAAGTCATTCATTACAGATTTATTATCTTGTATGGTCCTCCTTACAAGTTACTGGCATTTAAGTAATTTTTCTAAGTGTCAAAGATATAACGACCGACAACACCAAGACTTGTACAAAATACATTTAGATAGGTAGATGACCAGAATCGTTGCTAAGACATCTCTTCCTTTCTGTTTCAACTCCCTGCCTTGTGTTTGCTTCAGGCTAGTGGCAACAAATCACATATCGAAGGACATTTCATTTTCATCCCCTTGACAGAAGCCATATCTTAGATGTAACTGGGTAGGGTAGTTGTAGCAGAGCTATCTTTAAAATTGCTGACTTGGGAACTCTCGCCTATGCAGCGGCTGAGAGCTCAGCATAAATGAAGCACCTAAGTACTTAACTTATTTCTCAAGTGGATTTTGCAACCCACACTGAGTTCTGCATTGCTGCATCTGAGCTATTTCCAGAGTTAAAGATGGCTCACTAAGGTCTGCGGAACTTGCAGCCACATTAAGGTATCTGATAAAATTAGGTCCCTGAACTAGAACTCCCTTATCCAAGGAAGGTTTTCATGCAGTATACAAATAGTACGTTTCTTTCTGTTACCAAGATGCTGTATTGAAACCTGAATGTTAATCTGCATGGCCAGATAGAATTTCCCAAATGAGGATGTTTTTTACCAAGTTCACAAAATAACAGAGACTGAAAAGCCCTCTCTATTTCCTAATGATACTCAATGAGACCTGGGAATGATTTAAGTAGTACTGAATATCAGTCATTATTATTACAAATTTAGCACATAGATTGCCAACCGATCTCGCAGGGACTTTCTGCAGTAGAAACTACAGAAGCAGACTGGAAGATATATGATTTCTCTAACATATCTAGTCACACTTAATCCAGGGAAAAAATATATTTTTTTTTACTTAATTTTTCTTTTTTAATGTAGCCCATATTTCTTCCTTCATTTCTGCTGAATAAAGTTAGTATGACACCACGGGGTTCAAGGATAGATGGTGGTACATAGTGTCCAAAGATGTAAGTTAAGGCTGTAAGAGTCTTTAACAGCACAGGTCCAAATACAGCGCTGTGTTGCAGACAGACTACCAGTATTTCAGGCACAAGGTAATTAATAAAAAAAAATATATTACTTCCATGAAGATAATTGACAATGTCTACTTTAGCGTTACAATTACCCAGTGCCTTGAGCTTCAGACATTTATTAAGATTTTAGACCTACCTGAGATGATGAATTTGTTGCTAATAGTTCACAAAACTATA
This sequence comes from Penelope pileata, assembly GCA_013396635.1. NCBI lineage: Eukaryota > Metazoa > Chordata > Aves > Galliformes > Cracidae > Penelope > Penelope pileata. The sequence continues at coordinate 269,572 of WBMW01003681.1, read as the reverse complement.
ATTACATCCTTGAGATCAAAAGGGTAATATTAATGTGTGCCTTATGAACTAATAAAATTCTATGATTATTTTTCAAGGTTAAATATTGCACATTCAATTTATTTTTTTCTGAAAATGAAAATGACTGGTAGAAATGTCTAGTTTAAGAAATGCTGATACTGCTCAGGAATAGCTTAACAGAAATATTGGGGAGATTGATTTATGAATCAGTTGATTTTGTGAGACTGATTTTATGAGATCTATTTATGAAATCTTAAATGCAAATGTATATTTCACTTAGAAGAAGAAATTGTGTCAAAGGGTGCAATATTTCTGAATATTCCTATCAAGTCTTAACTGATAGTTTAAAAGTAGAGAAACCGTGGCAGCGATGCCATCACACTCTGCCAACCTTGTCCTATCAATCTACTGCAGAAACAAAGAACAACTCAACATGAACTCAGACACAAGTGCAGTCTTTTATTCCTCTTAGATCAGCCCTAATGTGAGGCCATTGTTTTAGCTGCCAGCGTAAACCAATAACGTAACTCTTCTTCTTCCTACATAAACCTAATTTCTGACAAGACATAAAGCATAGGATTTCAGAAATGGAAGTAACAAACTTAATTTCCTTTCTGTCCAGTTTTATTCCCCACACCTAACAAGCACTTGCCATTCGGTGCATAGAGTGCTATTCTCTACTAGTTCAAGAATCACATTCAGGAAATTAAAAATAATACAGAGAAGAGCAGCCTCTTTTTTTCCCCCTGCAGATCAGAGCATGATGACTGGTAAGGTGACTATTTCCAGCCTGTCAGGAGTTTACTGGCAGGACAGATAATAGTTGCAGCATGCAGCTCTACAGCTTGAAAGGCCAGCCAGAATGACCTTTCCTCTCAGTACAGGGAAGGAGAACTCAATGACTGAGTGCAGTCACTTACACTGTCAAGAGGTAGTAATGCTCTGGACAGTGGGGAGAGTTCATCAGAGCATCCAGCCACCTGGGGAAAGGAGACTGACAGATGCAATTTTATGTTCAAACGCGCTGCCTCATGCTCTAAAATGAGCAACATAACATAGTACAGCAATTTGAAAAAGAGTATTACCAAAGTCAGCAACCCTCAGTGACACAAAAATAGGGAAACTCAGGGGAAAAAATGAATGCAAATTAGATCCCTGTTTTAAATGAGTGATCTTTGTAATCGTACATAACTTATTTGAGCAACAAATGCGCATGAACTAAAGTGTCAGGCTGACATTCACATACAATTACGCATATTATTAAATAACTTAAAACTGTGAGTGATACGGCTGATTTCATTTGGGTCATCTCTAGCGTAAGATAACAGCCAGCATGATTACAGATATGACTTACAAGCCATGCCAGTTAGATAACTACTATATTTATAGCTTAAAATAAAATCACATTTTTGAATGTGCTCATCTGTTCAGCCAAATTTTCTTCCCAATAAAATGCCAAGGAAAAGATCATAAAGGTATATGGGAAAATTAAGACAGAAAGAATCACAGTGCATTTGTATTGCCAGTTTGACCCCGTTAGATATTACAAAGGTGATGGCTGCCTTCACGAATGTCTCACAACTTTGATTATTCTCTGGCCCTCTGACACAATTCATTTTTAACCATACACAAAACGTATTTTCAGATTAAGGCCTAAAAATGACCTTTTTTAGCATCTGCTTCTCATATTGATTTTAATGGACTTAGTATGCCTATGAAAAATGTCTACATTTGTCAGACAGCACATTTCCAAAGCCTAGTATTTTAACCAGTGAAAAGTCTATCAGCATTTTTTTTCATGCTAATTACAGTGGAAAGCTTTGCAGTTGAGCCCCATTACTATGGAAGCAGATAATGAACTTTCTCAGCCAATTTATGGGGCTGAGGCAATGTATGGCAATCTTCCCATCACGATAAGTATGTTTACGGTGATTAATCTAGCAGAAGTCTGAAAAACAAGGATAATTTGGCATTTTCTTCCTTTACTGAATGACAAAACATAACATTGTTCACAGTACTTTTTTGTACAGTCTGCTAATTTTTTTAGATTATCAAAGCTTTTGGCTTTTTGAGTCAACAAAGTTTCAGTTACATGCATAGTCATGCTGATGTTTGCGTCAGATTCTGGTCTGTTCTCCAACTATGTCATAAAGATGCTGTCTTATTTCATGCTACCTCTGGGGTCATTGTTCTTAACACAGGTTCCCCCAAGCCTTTTTTTACTCAAATGTTTTGGAGAGGTGGGAGTTACGATGCACTCCACCTCACCCTGCAGAAACCAAACCTGTGGCTTGATTTTTGGCCCTTATATACTATGCCTAGTGTAACTCTGTCACTCTTCCAGTTCTATCTCACCTGTCAAGAAGGTGCTTCCACTTATGCAGAATAGATAATGTGATGTTAGTCAATAATCACCTATCATTCTTGTATATTTCCCAAATCACGAGTCATAATCAAGATAGCACAAGTCAAAAAGTCAACAGCCCATTTCAAGCAGGTCTGTGCTGCTCAGATCTCTCATTTATCAAAGCAATCTCTCAGTCTAGTTTTTTACAGAGAAACTATTATATTTTGAAATTCCTGTACCAGATGGTGACTAATGAAGAACTCAAACAAGGGTAACGGAAGAGAGCATATAATTTTGGAGAACAGAGTAAACAGAATCCTTACAGATATCATTCATCTAACTCAGCATAATTTTACTCTTTTATAATAACTCTACCTCACTGCTGTTCAGACCTGTGTTAAACAAATAGCAAGCTGCCAAACAGAAAAGATATTTCAGTGTCATTTTAATATTTCTATCATTTTTCACCCTCTCACTTTCCAAAAGGGAGCAGACCTTCCTTTATGTAACATGGAATCTCAGAGTACTTTAAATTTCAGAGTAGTTGTATAATGTTGTTGCTAAGCACTTCATTAAAAAAAAAACAGAAATAAGTTGATAAATAGGCTACCGCAAATGATTGAGCTTAAAGAAAATTGATTTTTAATGTTGGCTTTTCACAATCTTTGTATATTTATCTAAAAAATTATTTCAACCTCTGTTTTACCTACCCTCCTATAGCATTTTGAAATTAATCTTTATTCTGATATTGAGCTCTTATGGTTGCTTACTGAAGACTATAATCATGCTGAGATAAGTAAACAGGGTATTTTATTCTTAAAAATAAAAACAGGTCAAATTCTGCGCCTACCACAATATTACACTTACACCAAAGACTAGGTAAAGGATTATTTGGTGATTTACCTGGTCTTGAGGAAGGTACTCTTGCTATCTCCAGGGAACAAGGCTTTTTGGTCACTGCTATGTCTATCAAATCACAAAGACTGCTGTCATTTTCTGAAGGAACAGCATCCAGAGGTACAGAGGGTATAGCTTCCAATGCATAACCTCTCTTCTTTGAATAAGATTCCTGAAATGCAAAAAATTTATTAGGTAAGAGACAGATTTCTCAGATGACAAAGGGAAAGAACCAGGTTCAGTAACTGACTAGCAGGGTTTAAAATTCAGCAAGTTAAATATCACGTTCTGCTGAACTGCAGATTTTAACAGACTGGAATGATTCTTTGCATGCTTGAACAAAGATAACGTTTCTTGTTCGCTTGTTTGTTTAAATGTTATTTTATTTGTAATAAAGTATCTGTACAGCTAAAGAAATATCTTTATTCATCAAATGTTGTATTTAGCAAAAGCTCCAACACAACTGAACTTGCCGTATACGCTTTGCTAGGCTCTAATTAAGGTTCTCCTACTCAGTTTTTTTAAGATTATATTTCATGAAAGAGACCATTCCATTTACCATTGTAACTCCTTTGTCTTCGGGGACGGTTTTACAATATGTTTATATTATATATAAAAAAGCTAATATTGTGCCCTTCTACATTTTGATGACACAATCCCAAGATGTGAATGAAGATGAATTACTTCTGTATATTTGAGTGCGCAGAAATAATGGAACAATGTCCCTTAATCATAGAATCATAGAAACACTAGGTTGGAAAGGACCTACAAGATCGTCTAGTCCAACCGTCCTCCTATCACCATCCCTACCCACTAAGCTAATATTAATTAATTAACTAATTAATTAATATTATCCCCATCATTAGGAAATGTTGAGGGAGAGAGAACAGGCATTAGCCAGAAGTTTTGGTGGTATGCCGAACTGTCCAATCAAGCAGACTGACTCTGCTCCAGAACATGAATAAGAATATACCGTACAGTTTCAACAGAGTTTCTTGACTTGTGACTTTTTTTTTTTTTTATCCCGCCAGAAAGAAATTGCATAGGCAAAGACCTATTCCCAATAATACAGGACATATGGATGACCGAGAATGTCAAGCACTGTATATAAATCAAGTATGATATAATAAAATGGACAGATACTATCACAGTGGTACTCAATAACTGACTGAAGAAAGTGGTAATCAGAACAGGATGTGAAATAACAACTTCAGTAAGAATTCATATCACTCAAAGTAAACTATTGTTGTAGATAACAGTCCCTATTTGTAGGTAAATGATTTATACTGTGAGCAGATCATTACACTATGAAGTTTTTGCAGTTTTTCCTGTTCATTGTTTCATGGCCTTATTTTTATGAGAGTTCAAAATCTGGCAACAATTCAAAGCCTCTAGAAGGAAATTGCTGAGATGGCAGCAACAGGAGACCCACTTCAAAGTTCTGCTTGATTTCAGTAGAATGAAATTTTCAACAATTCCTAGGTTAATGTATCACCAAATAAAGAAATTGAATAATGGAAACAGTTAAAAAAAAAAATCATACAAAAGAAAATAAATAGAATACCAAGCAGCATTTGTAATAAAAGTTAAGAATTAGCACTATCTGAAAATACAAGACTAGTGATGACTGTTAAAAAGTCATTCCTAAAAGAGGAATGTGGTTGCATCTCTTCCTCTTTGAGTCCTTCCTGTTTATGTCTAGTCAGAGAATGACCCTCCTGCATTAGAAAGATATACAACCTGAAGAGAAACCAGACTGTATCTATGCCTTTACGCTATTTGACTCTAAAGACAAAACCAGGAGTTAGACAAAGCTTGTAAGTAGGTCAACTGCAACTGCAAATAGAACTTTCCAAACGCAAATGAACAAAAGAGAAAGTCATACCTGCAGCCCATATCCTGTAAAGGATAAATAAATTTATAACACTTTAAAAAAATATATCCTGCAAATAACACACAAAATGAAACAAAAAGATTACAAATACACCATTTTGTTAGTGGAATAAATATGCATGAGTTGAAACCTTAGGCTTAAATCCAAGAAGACTTTAAACTCCTTGTAATTTACAATAGCACGGTTAACTTTGTAATATATTCCTGTCTTTTTATCACAAGAAATACAGAAAATACTTTTCCCTAGACTGCATTGTGCAATGTGGAGGCACTGAAGTGGCTGAAGCGCGACTGCAGAACAAGAAGGAAATTCTTTCATACCTTGAAAAAAAAGGAATTGCTACTTTGCAAATCTAAGTCTGCATTGTGCAGACAGAGATAAAAAATTATTTGTAAGTGCAATGACTAAAACAGCAGACTTCAATTTAATCACATACACGCAAATTTCTACAAGAGTAAGTCAGAATGCCAGCACTCTGGTAATAGTAAATCTGTCTCCAGAAGCCCAAGAAAATATATTGCAGTCTTAAAATTATCACCAAATACTGCAGTGAAACCTTCCTCAGCTCCTGAATCCAACTACTGAAAAATTCATTTAAAATGGATTTAAGAAACATAAGAATAGACATTGGATCAGACTTCATGTCTATCTCTCCCAATACTCTGTAGACAAAGTCAGCCAACAGAGATGGCCTAGAGAACAGTGAGACCAGCAGGCTACCAACGCAATCATGTAGTACTTCTTCCAGAAACACTTGGAGGGTCCCACCGTTCATAGTTAAAAGGTATTCACTTTATTTTTCATGTCCATCAATCGAACTCTCTAAAATAGCCTTCTCCAGCTGACTTTAGAGCACATGTAACATTTTTAAAGGCTGTATGTACCTAATTTTTTTTTTTATGCTCTCTCACTACATTTGACATCCGATTTTTGTATTTTAGGAGACAATCAATGGTTGTTCCTTACTGTCTACTTGTGATTTCAGAGACCTCTATCACATTCTTCCTTGTCCTCTATTTTAAAGAATGAGAAATTCTAGTGTACTAGGCTTTTGACTATTCCTGTTAACCCCATCTTCTCAGTCTTCAGTGATATGACAAGGATCAGATTTTCACATGGCATTCAAGATGGGATCCACCAAATGTGTGGTGACATAATGATATTCCCTCTTTTGTACTCTATTCCTTTCCTGATTGCTCTCCACTTTGTATCCAATTTTCTGAATAGTCTTCAAAATAGCATAATTAATATTGCAAGAAAATTAATGTGAGAGAAAAATGCATACAAATGATGGGGTTACTGGGAAAATGCTTAGAATGTAAACCACTGACAAATTCTTGCTAACTCTCTCCCTAAAAAAGTAAATACGATAATAGTATGTCAAGCAGAATTTGAAGTTAGTCAAAAAAAGAATTGTTAATAATTAAGTCACCTGGAATTCTATCAAATGAACAATTAACTGAAGATGTTAGGCCTTAATTAAAAAGAACACAAGTAGCAAAAAGGATAAATAAAATTCTCACTGCTGGAAGAAAGCAATGTACCCATCTGGTTGCTATAATGTGCTCTTCTTTTTGCAGATACTGAGCATATTCTAGAAATCTTTAAGCTCTAAAATAATTCACATTTGATGTTAGTAGAATACATAAAATTATCTTTAAGCACCAGGCACTGAGGGCATCAAGCAATGTGATTCTTTTTTTTTTTTTTCCCTAAGACTAAAAACTCTTCAGCAACCTTCTCAATAATATCAGTTCTGTTGTCTCACCTCACCCACTGCAGTGTGCAGGAATTTTACAATAATGCTACGTATGCCCTGGATATTTCATCTGCACCATAAAATCTTTTAAAGAAATACATTTCTATTATAGTCGAGCAATCTTTAGTCCTGAAAGCAAAGTAATCTGAGCTTAATTTTAAAAAATTAGAGATAATCCAATCTCCAATTTCTGTAAACTATTTCAAAAAGTTGAAGAAGATAAATGTAACTGATTATCCACTAGCATGTCAGAATTAGTTCTTATGTGAAACTAAACTTTATAAAAGCAACGTGCTGTGTTGCGTACATTAAAATGAGTTTCTAGTGGAAAAGATAAACATATATACACAACACAAGTGAGAGAAAAAGAGAGAAAGAGTGAAAGCGAGTGAGTCACAGGGAAAGTATTAGAGAACAGCTGCCCATCCTGTTAAGATATAAATTAGATTATTACATAATAAACAGCAACGTGAGGCTCAAGTTGCAGACAACATGCCAGGGAAACACTATGTCCCATACTCAGAGGCCAGAAGGGCCTCTTCTGAGCATACCTGATGATCTACTATATCTTATCTGTAATTCAAAACCCATAGAAAACTAGAAAACAGAAAAGGAAAGAGAAAAGATGTCATTGTTAGCCAGCAGGAGTCAATTTGGTTCTAAAAAATGTGTATGGCAATTGCAAGTAGTAATATACATTGGCTACTCCAGAAGTAATGCCTATTTATTTCCATGGAAACTACAATAGATAAGAGCACAACACTATTTGATTGAGCAAATTCACAGCTACAAAACACTGTTTTTCAACACAGTCATCACCACTAGTTGTGTATTTTTGTCAGCAATGCACAAGAGCTTGCATGGCACGCTCATAAAAATCTGCACCAGTGGAAGTGACCCACTGTTGCTGTCACCACTGTTCAAACACACCAGTCACTGCCTGACTGTGCTCACATCCACCGTTTGGTCTCCACCAGTGTTCAGAAAACATCAATGAACACCAGTGAGTGCCATTTTTTCTGCACAGAGAAATTCAGTTTCACACCTTTGCTTCATATGCACTTCTATGTCAGACGCCATTGAGCGTCCCTCTGCTGACATCTGTCACATGGCAACAAAATGTAATGGGATATTGGTGGGAAGGTTCAGCCCATACTGCCATCCCACCAACATCCATCTCTGATGTCATGGGCCAACATAATAAAATAGAAGGCATTACTTTCAGAGCAGCCCTTGTACAAATGAAAACAGTATTCCATACCAAGATTGCATCTTCAAAAATTACGTGATTTGGAGTTAGGTCTTTTCTCCATGTTTCTGCCAAGCTTTAGCCTTCAAGATACTCTTAGTTTTCTTACAAGAATTAGTCTGAAAGATACATGCTCAAGGACTGTGATATAAGCAGAATATATATAATTTTTTTGTATGACCTGAGAACAGAAAAGGGTAGAGATTCAGTAAGCATCTAATCTGAACTGACATTCTGTCAAGAAGGAAGAATTTATCCGTAATGGAATTTTTTTTTCATACCATCCATCTCCTATCCTGCAGAAATCAGGTCAGTTAAGTTTACTATTTTCCTGGAACCTTGAACAGTCAGACATGACTGCTAGAACAGCAACGGCAGAAACTATTCTTACAAAATGTGCTGTTACACATCATTTGCTGTCATTCACCATTTCTCTACAGTGACAATTGGTGTAGGTATGCTGTGTTTTAACAGACAATTATTAATTTTTTTATAACTTATAAATTATAAATTTATGAGCAGTTGCCTGAACCTGCTGGAGTCTAGGCTATTTATATTTGAAGGCCATGCTGTATCCTGTTATTTAAAAACTTACTGGATCTGGATTTACATAAGTATTTCTTTTGATAAATGACTTGTCATTAAATACCGTCATCACAATTTATGTGAAACGCCTAATTAGAATCACAAAGATCAGAAAAAATAGTTATTTCTGCCTTAAGGCATTTTTTAAAAAAATATGTGGGATATGTACATCCCTATAAATATTTATACTTTAAAATGTAAGTTAAGCACACTGGTCCAGAAAGAGAATGACTAGTGGCCAGTTTCAATTGTCTTATTGTCAGATAATTCAGACTTTAAGGAAACTTTAAAGACTTTAAAGAAAACTTTAAGGCAATAATTACTGATTAGCTGCAAACAGATAACAACTAGAGGTATGATACGCACATTTTCCTTTTTTCTTGATAACCCTTAATGGAAAAATACTCTAACATAGGTACAAAAGAAGAATTCATTCTATCAACCACCCTTATAAATCTTCTTTTATATAAATGATGAACTTCTATCAAATTCTAACTCATGGAATATCTTCCACAACAGTAGGCAAAATTCTGCCTAGCCATTTTTTAGGGGAATACTATGTGTTGTGGATTGACTCAGCAGATAGCTAAGTTCCACACAGTTATTCACTCACCCTCCCCCCTCCCCAAATGGGACGGGGGAGAGAAGTAGAGAGATATGCAGTAAAACTCGTGGGTTGAGATAAACACTATTTACTAAGATAGTGAAAAAAGCAAAAGAAATAACAGTACATATATATATATATATAAAGAGGATACGCAGAGCAAGGGCTCACAGCCAGCAGCAACCCTTCCTCCCGGCTAACCTCTTCTGTAAAAAAAGGAACAGGAAATCCCAAGAAAACAATCACATGCTGTTATATGGTATGGAATAGCTCTTTGGTCAATTTGGGTCAGCTGCCCTGGTCCTGTCCCCTCCCAGTTCCCAGCTCCTTATGCCCCCCTAACTGTTTCACTGGCAGAGGAATGTGGAACTGAGTATGTCCTCGGCTCCGTTCAACACTGCCAGGATATTATCAGTTTTGTTTCTCTTCTGAGGCTAAAACATAGCTTCATATTAGACACTGTGAGAAATGTAACTTCTGTTAGAAACTAAGACACTATGATACTTCTATTATTAATACTTTGGAGAGTTATTGATCCTAAATACACCGTGAGCCCAAAGCTGGCATGAGAGTGAACAATGAATGCATTTACCATTTTTGTTTACATCAAATATATAGATTGATATATAATATTGTCTGATTGGACACCTCACAGTGAAACACTTGTGATAAGTCACAAAGTTTGCTGAGAGGAATCAGGAATTAATTCAAGAAAGAAGTCCTGAAGTGACATCTGATCAATGACTGACAAGAATTGGGATAGTTTTTTGACTCGCTACAAGGTGCTGGGGAGAATGCCTGAACTGGAGCAGTGTTGTGTGAATTTGTCACAATAACGTACTGAGAAAAAAATAATTGAAAATATTTCCTATGTCATCAAAACTCAAAAACATAATTCTAATGAAATATTTATTTTGACTTACTCTGTATTGAAACAAAGCATTACTGTAATTTTATGGTTAGTAAAAATTCTTCTATCTATTGACAATAATTTAACCAAAGTCATTTGTATGGTATCATGTAATTAGAATCATTTTTCATGAGTCAAACTATGATGAATGTTCATTATTATGACAGCTAGAAACACCTGAATATGTAATTTGTCACAGAATAGATAATAAGGCTCGCTCCATGATATATTACAAAATTTGGAAAATCCCCAGTAATCTCATTTAAGGTCATAACATTAGAGGATCTACTCTGGTTGCACTAAGTATTTATAATACAGATTTTAAAAAAGTAATCTTTTTTTACCCTCTTGCCAAGCATCTGAAATCATGGCTTTGTTGTTTTAGTATCAATACATGCCCAAAAGTTATTCAAAATAATTCTTTCTGACCAGTAGCTGAAACAAACTTTGTGATAAAGTTTCATTAAGTCATCCCCGGAGCTGATAAAAATGTTTATTTAAATTAAAAAAAAAATAATTGAGAGAGAGAGAAAGGTTTGATATTTTGTATGTTTGTATTGTTAGAAAGGTAAAATAAAGATGATGCATAATTTTTCAGGAACCATTTAAGAAAGTCAGATTTATTTTTTCAAATTTTGTGTTCAAGAAAAGAATTAGTATTATTTATATGGCACGCCAAGTGCAAGTTTACCTTCTCCTTTTCCATTGTGTGTTCTCATGTATCTTTCTTAAAATCTAAAATTTTGTATGAAAAGTCTGCAGATGTCAATCCTTGAGAACTGAAAGTTCCTACAAAGTTTTACAATACAAAATTAGCTAACGTAGCCCAAATTGCAAATGTCTGAAAAGATGGGTGAACATAATGAATTCAGTGTTAACCTCAGCAGCAGGAGCATATAACTGTACTTTATGGAGAGTTTTCATAATTCTATCTGGCAGATATTCAGAATTTCAAATGAAGTTAAATTGTTGTAGTCATGCAACACATTTTCCCATGCATGCAACATTCAGGCCATGAAAAAGAGCAGATGCTCCCTCTAATAAATAACTCACTGTGATAAAGAAAGTACTGAAAGTCTAAATAATCTAGTTTATGCAAATGCTAATGGTTGTGTGTGACAACGTAGCATAATGTGGTAACTGGCTTAATAAATGATTCTTAGTTTAGCTGAACAAAATGCAATTACAAAGTAGAAGGTAATTTCCGGGTTAAATATCCTTCCATTTTTTCCACTGTTTTCATGAACAATGTTAAACAAAAAACAAGAACAACAAGAACAACAACAACAACAAAGTGTCTTGCTTAAATATCAAGCTACACGAAAATGCCTATGTAAAACAAAAGCTGTTACATTAAAAAGAAAAACGTGTCTAAATCTCAGCTCCATGGAAACAATGCTTCTCTGCAAGTTGCTTATGGTCTTATACTTAGGTCTTAAACTCTCTCTCTCACATACACGCACGCAGACAAAAGCACTTAGCTCAAATTTCAATAAATTTAGGGAAATGAGGATGAAAACATAAGAGAAGAATATTTATGCATTACTAATTATGATTGTAAAAACACCATGTTAGTCTTTGTCAAAGCATTCTGATATCATTTCATAGATAGAACTTCATATATGAAAGAGGACCCATACAAATGTTTTATTTTCATACACCACTTTCTCCAGCAAGTGATACAACTACTTATCAGAAAGTGAGGAGCTGGGGTCATGTATCAGAAGAATGAAGACATTCATAAGAGTTTCACAATTTCAAGAGGCAAGTTTCAAAGTTCAAAGCACACAGAGAACAGGAGAAAGGTTCTTTTGGTACTGTGGTCAGAAGAAGAATAAAACAACTTTCATGTTACAAGAAATCAACAAATGCACATGCACATTTGTAAGGCTCTGAGTTTCATTTGGTAACAGCCCTAAAATTCGAAGGTAGCTACGAAGAGGCATTTTCACACTATGAATTTGTTACATAATCAGACCACTTAAGAAAAAGAGAGAGAGAGAGAGTTTTTTGGGTTCAGCTAGATGGTTTTTGTTTTGTTTGTAAGAAAAGGATCATTACAGTTTTATAGGAAGAGTGGTAGACTTCCTGACTTACAGAAATCCCAAGAGTATGTGACCAACAACTGACAGATTCATTATGATATCATTACCTTAAAAAAAAAAAAGAAAAAAAGAGCGAATAAAAATCCAGCATTTTGCCTTTGGACAACAGGACAGAACATTCATGCTTTTGGCTTCCCAGCTGAAAGATCCATGGGCTCAGCCCAGCTCTGAAGAATATTTTGTCTCCTACACTACCAAAATGTTTCTAAGGTTTGCCAATCTTATGTTTCCAGTAAAAACAACAAACACAAAATGAAAACAATCTTTAAAAAAAAAAATACTAGATAATGAAAAACCCCAAAGCAGATTCACTATTTACTGGACAGGAAACACAGCAAAAATGTTATGAAATTCCTTTCACTCACTACTCTTTGTTAATAAAACAGGCTGGAATTTTCACACATGTTGTAGTTTCATTCCTATCAGTTATAGTGCCAGTAAATTGTGAACAAACGAGTTGCTATGGAGGAGATAGAGGAATTGAGTACACCTAGGCAGATATGGAAGTACAATATATTCATAGAATCATAGCATCATATAATGGTTTGGGTTGGAAAGGACTTTAAAGATCAGCTAATTCCAACCCCTCTGCCATGGGCAAGGACATATACCACTAGATCAGGTTGGCCAGGGCCCCACCCAACCCGGTCTTCCAGGAATGGGGCATCCACAGCTCCTCTGGGCAACCTGTTCCAGTGTTTCACCATGCTCACAGCAAAGGTTTTTTTTGTTTTGTTTTGTTTTGTTTTTTGTTTTTTAATCTGATCTAAACATACCCTCTTTTAGTATAAAACAATTATGCTTTGTCTTCTGTGTAAACAGTAATTTTCAGTATTAACCTAAAGCAGAAAATAAGCCCAGAATGGCAAACTGACTTTATTGGTAGGCAGATAAGATCCGAAAAGAGAGACATTATGGACAGCAGTTTCTATGCAAAGAAAGTTTTACCACCTCAGTGTGCTAATCCAGCATTTGTCACTAATGATCTGTGCATTTTTAGAAAATATTCTGTATCTGCCCATGTAGTTTGTTCTGAAATCTTGTAAATATTTTCACAAATGTGCACAATAGAAACCAATGGCCTGATGCCATACACAATGGATTTAATACAAGCAACAAATAAACATTTTGTATTTCAGGAAAGGAGTCTCCCATGTTTAAAAGTTCTCCAGTTTGATATGAAGAAAAATAAAATTAACTATATTTGTCATAAATGTTATTATTGCAATAGTGGAAACCAAGACTGTCTTAGAAGAAACTCCTTCTACACAAGCTTCCATAGTATAACAGGAAGAACAAGCAAACACTTTTCTAAATATTAAAGTTATTGAAAGACATATCATCAAAAAATATCAATTTTGTTATGAATAATACATTTATCTAAAAAAAAAGCTAAAAGTTTAGCTTTAGCTTTAGCTAAAGCTAAAGAGAAAATGAGATACAAAATCAATAGGAGAAGAATATTTTGAAATTGTTCTTTAAAGTTCCCAGGATGCATGAAAAATTTGGCATGCACTTCCTAATTACATAGAACGAAACAATCTTCAAGTGTCTACAGTAAGCATAGTATTTTTGGTACATAATTTTCAGCAGTGTGAAAATGGAACTCAATAAGAAGCAGAGAGAAAGTTAGAATCAGTAACTTAGAATCAGTATTTAAGTTACAATAATATTTAAAAGCTGGAAAATAAATTACACCATTAAAATGGAATGAGAAACTTGCACCATTGTAGTAGACAAATTTTTATATAATGTCTCAAAGAACCCAGAAATTTCCCACTCAGAACAACTGTTCAGAACCATAGTTCTCAGTGGAATTCTGTCCTATGCAGTTTCCTGGCCAAAAATATGCCAAAACTATGCCAAAAAATGTGCTAACCCCCCCTAATACTTATAATATGGTTATTAACAGATATAATTTCCATGATCCAGTACTATTGCATAATATTGCCTACATATTCAGCAATTCCTTTAGAACTGAGTTGGCCATGCTGAATTCAATTGGCTAACACTGAAGGATTGATTATACATCATCATAGCTATCTAATTCAATACTCATCAATGAAGGAGAAACATTCATCTAGACAACACGCTATTTTCTTACGGTTCTCTAAATAAGGAGCCCCATTGTTTTATATCAAAGCTTACTTTGTTACCATAACAATCTCTATGGTGTGATAATCTACTTACAGCTTATTTATTGCATAATGGAAACTGAAAATGTTGAGATTATAAAAAATGAGATGAATAAGGATTATAAAACAAATGATGCTGCATTTTCAATGACATCTGAAGTTATGAAACTTTCTATAGGTTCACTACAAGACTCCTGCTTCAAAGCACCCAAGAGAGAATTAGACATCTATTTCATCAGAATCCAAGAATCCTGCCCCAGATTTGCAGTCCCACCAGCTCTTATTGGAGATATTCTCCATTAACGCTGTGCAATCTTCATTCATATGTGAATGAACTACAGGTCAGAAGAATAAATTTATAATGCAAAAAGCCTGCATGCTTTGGAACATGCATGGAACCACCTAAAGCCAAACAGGAAACACTTGGCAGTGAATCTCTCTTTCTGGGTCTTAAATATCTGAATTAGGCTGCAAATGACATCCTAGCCAATAGAAATCCAAACTGCAGTTCTTCTTTGGTCAGAGAGTCTGGAATGAGAAATAATTGTTCCTAGGAAAAAGATGTGGAGATGGTTAACCTCTAGAGTCAACTCAAAAATTGTTCATGCACTTTGCACTCTTACATTACAGTCAAAAGAAACAAAAAAAGACACGCTTAATCTGCCCATTTTGAAAATGGGTAGAAAGAAGCACCGGCAGATCTTCTGCTTTGTCAGCTGTGTACCCTCTGTAAGGGCTCTAGAGTTTAATTTGCACACAAATTCAGCTCTAAGGCTAGGCATGTAGTCAAACACACCCCTCTACTCCATCTCTCATGCCAGCTGACTTCCAGTGGCTTCCTGTTCAACATAAAATAGCAATCAATTGAAATGAATTGAATCAACCAGAAATGTCTATCCTATCTCGTTGATACAAGGAAAACAAGCACCCAGATGGGTTTCCAAATGAACTTTCTGCTGTCAATATTTATTCATCCCAATGAAAAAACAATAACTATAAAAACAATCTGAATGAATCAGAATTTAGGCATCTCTCCACATACGAGTGGATTACAACAGTTCACTCAAAAAGCCTTACGTGTATATAGAACTTAAGCATCTGTCAGATATAAAGGCTAACTAGGGAGGAAGCTAATGTGCTATAGGTACTTAGAGAATTTGGGAGTATAAATCACTATCTGAGAATTATGGTCCCAATTTTGATAGATTCAAAATTAGGTAGAATTAAATGGGACTTAACATTCCTTAAAGATTTTTTCTCACTTCTTTTTCACAGTATAAAATCTTGTGAATCAAAAACTAGGATGTAATAAAATTAAAGCCACCTCTGAAATTATATACTCAACTTGTTACTGTCGAGTTATTAATTTACATCAATATCTCCATACGTATATCCTTTATGCTGAAGAACTCCGCAAAATGCTTGGTGGATTGTCATGGATATAGGGAAAAACATTTATAAGATGTTTTTAAAAAAAGAAATTTCTCTCTTTCCCCAAAGTAAAACAACTATTCTACACTACTACTACACTAGTGGTAGTATTACTGTTATTTCTATATACTACATTAAGATACCAGGACTGCTTATTGTTTCTGTAACGTGAACAGAGCATTGGTATTCTATAGAAATACAAATGACTTCTAATATTCTAGGGAGAAAAACATAAAAAATGACATTCCTCATTTCCTAGCTGAATTGTCTTTCTGTGGATGCCTTAAAGTCAAAAGACTTATTTGACCAGAATTGGCAGATCACATTTTCTATCAGTAAATACATTCAAAATACATTATCATGAAAACATACAACAATGTAATCTTACATATTTCCCTTTTATATCTCAAACACAGACTATCATTAACTTTAATTTCATTTTCTTTGACTTTCAATTAATGATTTCATATTAATTATTAAATAGTGGGAAAAATTAATCAAAATCAGTTTGGAATTGTTTGAAATTCTTAGCCTTAAATTGGGTTTAGATTTCTGTGAATACATGTCTCCTGACTAAGTTCTGGATGTATGGAAGCTCAAATGGGATTAAGAGAATTAACACTTATACTTGCGTAGGCTCTAGTGATTTGTTGAATCAGGGTCTATCTCACTCTCAGTCTCATTATAATAGGTACTCATAATAGAAATATTTTTCAGTAAAATACAACAGTGAGATGCATTGAAGCTAAGGCATGCAACCTCTATACAGCAGGAAATGATTTACACTAACAGATTACAAAGTTCTTTTAAGATGCTCAGTTGTCAGTCATATCTCTTCCTCCAAAAGAAATCAGGTTCTATCAATTTTACAGACTTCTCCAGGGACTTACTCTCACTGATCTATGAAGCCATGAATTTCCCTACTACTAAAAACTCCTGAAGAAAACAATATTCCTCTTGATTTCCAGTATTACCTTGTCAGCTGTTACAAAATACATTTGTACACCAACAAAAGAAAAAAAAGAATCTGTTATTATTATAGAAACAACAAATATAGAGTATCTATCATGACTTTCATTCCACAAAATGTAATACTGAGCAGTAAACCCAATTTGGTCAGACTAAACTCCTAAGCAAATATTCAGGTTTCAACAGACTGCTTTAATATTTCACTTATGAAGCAGCTGAAGGTCTAACATTCAGTTTTTTATATAAAGGTGAACTTCTTTCATGTATAAAACTATTTGTTATGCATTATTGCTATCCATTTGCTGTGCAATTTAAATTGATTTCCTTCCATTTTCCCTTAATTTATCAAGCAGTACTGAAAGCACAAACATTCCCTGAAAGTGTGTCTTCTGATTACCTCTAAATTGCAAACCACAAAACAATAAAATGTAACATGCTTAAACTATTTAAGAACTTCCCAGTCCATCACTGTGCCCCATTTTAGCTGTGAACATGACAGTGTTCAACTCAGCATTGACTTGTATGTGAATTCGAATATTTTTTTACAGTCATTAAGTCTGTCTTGAAAACCAATACGATTATCAATACTTCAGATGACTTCTGACATATATATCAATGCTTCCAGTATTGTTTGATCCCTCTTTCTCTGTCTCTCCCATTTAATTTTGTTGTTTCATGATCATACTAAGGAACAACACAGATCAACAGTGCCTAGATTTACTCAGTGCTAGTCAGGATTGCCATTCTTTGACAAAAAATAATTTATAAGCTGAAGAAAACAGTGTCGTTCCTAAATTTTTCAAAAATAGAGCTCATTTGAGGTCACATGTCTAGTATTTTATAGAGAATTAAAGAACGTAGATGGTTATATATAATTATATGGAAGAGACTCCTGGAAGGCATCTCAATCAAGCTTTTAGTTAAGGCAGGACTATGTAAACCATTAGCTCAGCTTACTTTGGGCCTTGACCAGTCAATTCTGAAAATACCCAAGGAATAGTAGATTACAACATTTCTGGTTGCATTACCTACCTGTGTAGTGGTGTCTATTTTGTGCTTCTAGTACCGTAAAAATGTATATGCCACAAGACATCTGAAGTCATCAGCAACTGGAAATTTATAGTGGAAAGTTACATACTACATACAAGAACTAAATGCTCAGCTTGATTCCTTAAAACACAACCAGAAAATGTAGCACAGCACTAAAATAAGCCACGTTTTTTCCAATATACTTATTTCCTACCACTGTTTAGCAGGATATAATCATCACCTGCTGATACTTTCTGGGCAGAATACATATTGCACTTCTCAGTAGCTGCTTCAGTGTGTGGGTGGCATGCTCCTGAACTTAGCAATGAAACTTCAGTTTACTGTAGAAAACAAAACACTGTAAATCATGAGTTTAACAGAAATAATTTTTAATGGATAATACAGCTTTCCATGTCAACTCCATTTAAATAAACTCACAATTTAATCTACTAAATTAGGAAAACATAACCATATTCTAATCTAAAGGTTTGAAACTGTACAGAAGTATTATAGATAATATAACAACCTTAGTCTAGCTATTCACGTTTCAAATACACTGTCCACCAAAGTTTTCCTGGCTAGTAGTGGTCCCTGGAAGATAACTCTGTCTCTACTTAGTCTACAGCATCACTTGTGGAATTAGTACTCCATCAAATAAGATAACATTTCCTGCTCTGTAACATATAAGTTAGATAATGGCACAAGGCTTCCTATTTCTAATTCTAGTGAACTTCAACACCAAGTAACATTAGCCAAATCTGTTTATTTACCAGCCTAATTTGAAATGTTCTTCCACTGAAAACACTGAGAGAGAAAGTCATTATGGAAGTGAAGGATAACACAACTTCTTGGGCACAACAGGTTTAGTTAAAAAATAGGCTTTTTGGATTTTGCGTATTAAATAGCAAAGGAGAAAGACTCCCTGTCTTACAGTCCCTTCTCTGCACCTCAGCAGATCAAAATGTAACTGTAACACTTACACTGAGCTTAAAATCTATGAAAATGTTTAGAAGCAGTTGAGAATATGAGTTCAAGCTGGATGAATATGTTAAAATGAAAACATATCATAAATTTCCCAATATTTATGTTATCCAGAAAGAGACAACATAGACTCATGTTATCTCTCACTGGACAGTATCAGAAAAGAGATTTTTTAGGAATTGATTTGATATCTACATGAAAACTGAGTTAGTAATTTCTTTGTCCACCTCATATATCTAGAACTGTCTTTGTGATTTTAAACATAACTGTAACACAATAATTGTTATTGTCATGTTTTCAATAGAATCAACTTTAAACTGCTTCTATTAGGGAAACACATGTGATATAGGAAAATTACTCCACTTGTCAATATAAAATTCCTCCCCGTTAGGAACAACTTTTTAAAATGGCATAAAAAGAACAGACAGACATGATGATCTTCTTGAAGAAGAACAAGAAATATACAATCCTACTAACTGATGCATCAAACTCTAAATATTTCTATCACAGCTTACACTGATACAGAAATATTATTACAGTTTATCACCCAGAAATGCAGTCTGGAGTCCACTTTCTCTGTCCTCTTTACAAATACAAGACTTTTTTTGGAAATTTATCTTTCACAGCAGAACATGTGACAAAGTTGATAGAGTTCCTACTTCTAGCAAGTTTTGTAAGCATAGTTTGGCTCAGTCTTAAAAGTAAACGTGAAGGTTTCCCAGTCCATTTCTACTAAAAAGATGAAAATCCGACATTAAGAGAGCAATGCAGTTCTTCTTTAAATACTTCAGTAAAGTTTCCATGTCTGTCTGTTTCTACCTAAATAGCTGTGCTTCCTGGCAGTTGGTAACACAAAGATTTATGCTTAAGGGTTTAAAATCAAAGTTCATCTTTTTTCCACAGCAACTGCGCTACTCTCTCTACAGATACTGCTTTTACGTTGTAATAGTTAGACACGTGGTGTTCCTGGCTGGTTGTCATATCAAACACAGGGAATAACTGTCAGGGTTTTTAAGTTATACATATAACATATAATTCAAGAGACAGTGCAGTCAAGCTGATCCAGCAGCTTCCTAAATGGGACATAGCTAAACCTACCTTTCTCACAATTACTTTATATCACAATTAGGAAAATATGCCAGCATGGCTGTCAAGATTAAGGTGTATAGATTGCTTGCTTTAAATTGGTAATATTGGTGAGATCACACAGGACTCTGTACTGCCCATCTCTCTGACGTTTGACCTGTATTTATCTCTGTACATCAAGCCCTGCCAAGTTCTGCTGGTTAGCAGAGAAATACACAAAGCACACTATCCATAAAAAAGAAAATGGAGTGGAAAGTACAGAATTTTTGCGTATGCTGTTTAATTTCAAAGAAAATGTGAGTGTGCGTGTATGTGGGTACTGATAGACTTTATAAAATAAGCATATCAAAATCTGAATACTAAATTAACCAACACTGCAGAATAGAACACTAAGACCAAGAAATAATTCTATTTCTGACAAAAGAATGTGCTGCATATACTTATTTCTTAACATTCACGTACCTTGCACCCCTTAACAAATTAATAAAGTTAATAAATACCCTTGCCAAATTGTTCCAATTGCTTCCTACCACTTTCCTAAAACCTATGTTCAGATGAACAATGAGTAAGAGGAGCTATGCTTGTTCAATCTTTCAAGACTCCATAATAAGCTGAGGTATTTCAGTACCCTGACCTCCAGACCTGGACATTTTAATGGCTATTTCAAATATAAATATAATGAGACTGTCAAAGTTAAGGTTCTGTCTTCACCATAAAGCCGGAATGAGAGCCAGGAGTACACCAACATGCACAGAACTTCTTCATTTGGCACCACATAATCATACCATCAAAAAACCACCAAAACCACCAAAACCACACAAACACGGCTTCACAAATCCTATCTGCTCTTGCAGCAAACAGCATTGGGAATTTTCAGGAATGGAGCCTGTGGCAAAACACTCTGTCTATACAAATGCCAGCCAAGAAGTATAGCTATAAAAGCAGATGAAATATGTTTAAATGCTGA
Organism: Penelope pileata; assembly: GCA_013396635.1. Classification (NCBI taxonomy): domain Eukaryota; kingdom Metazoa; phylum Chordata; class Aves; order Galliformes; family Cracidae; genus Penelope; species Penelope pileata. Next base: position 248,624 of record WBMW01003681.1, on the reverse strand, counting down.
TATGGAGAAACTGTATAAGAAATGCATGGAAATTAAGAGTTCCTTCTTGGTCTTATAATTTTTTTCTGTTGTAACACACCAAATAACAACTACATTTCAGTTCAGCTTCCAGTTTATGTATTTTATCAATTTCATCAATATCCGTCATAGCTCTGAGTGCACTAAATGGCCTTTACTGTCTCTGAAGAGTCTCATCTGGGGGATCTTACCCACACCTGTGCCCCTGGGCCCAGGAGTGCCATTTCAGCTCAGACCTGGGCTCTCAGTTCCTGCCTCAGTTAAGTTGCAAGAGTGCCATTCTCTAACTTTGCCACAACTCTGCCACAACCATATCAAGCTAAGCGTGACTTCAGACCTACCTTACTATCATGATCTGGCCCTGGTTCCTGATTAACCTCACCAGACATGATCTGGATCTCAACATATGACTTTCTAGCCTCACCTCAGACCTGCATCAGCACCATGAACTTGTTGGATGTGCTTGCTTTAGGGCCACCTCCCGCTGCCCCCTTAGCTTGCCCTGCACCCTCACTGGGGGTAGTGGGACCCTGCCTGGCCAGGACCAGCTCTACCATTTCACAGGTGACCCTGATCCTCAATGAGCCACCAGACCTAAGTAAGCCCCAACAACACCCTCACACTGAATAAAGCAGCATATTCCAAACATATGAACTGTAGTTTTCATTCCATTTTGTCTTCAACTACTGCGCACTGAATGCTTTTCCGCTAAAGGATGTAAATTGATGTACCATGTCTCTACACATACAAGAAAATACAGGCTTTGCTTGTGTTAGGGCATAGGTGTTTTTTTTTTTTTTATCTAGTTTTTAGCATACCTCAAAGTTCTTTCATGGCCTTTTTCTGAATGTTAGTTTACAATAAAATAAGATAGTCCAAAATGCCATTGAACACTTGTGAACTATTTAGATAGAAATACAGTATCTAAATAGAAGCTCACTGCCTTCCCCGGGAATTTTTGATCTTCCTGCCCCCAGTAAAGGGTCTCAAACAACTACTGGATGTGGTTACTTCCAGAACACAGTGGAAACAGTTAGCTGTGTTTTCAGGTTGTTTTTTTTGTTGTTGTTGTTTCATTTTTTGGTTCTATCTTTAAACTAGGCTGGAAGAATTGCCTGTCTTGCAAAAAATACTACAGGAATTAGAGCACTCACATGAGATATGATCAAACTTCACCTTTTTTCTGCTTTAGAGGTTCACATTCACAGCCTTAATCTATTGTTATAGGCTGTTCTGATAAAAGGGTATTTTCAAAGGCAAAGTAGAATAGCTAAGTGCCTGAACCAAAACAAGAGCAGTTACAGACAGATTGGCATGGAGATGAGCACTGAAAGGAGCAGATTGGGAAGAGAAACATTTTGAAACTGACTGGAAAAAATGAGTTGAAGGTCAGATTTCATACAATCACAAAATCATTAAGGTTGGAAAAGACCTCTGAAATCATCTAGTCCAACCATTAACCCATCACCACCATGCCCACTAAACCATGTCCCTCAGTGCCACATCTACTCTTTTGCTGAAAGCCTCCAACCATTTCAGAGGAGTCAGTCTCTCACTCCAACCACGGGAGTGCCACAGGTTAAAAAATATGACCTGTGGCACATTAACTCAACAAGGAAAGGCCTGACTGCCTGGGAGGCTGTAGTTGTGTATCTACAGTTAAATTGTAGCTCTCACTATAATTTACAAGCTGCAGACAATGTGGAGGTACAGAGTTACAGTGTGACTCTGGCTAGCAGTCTCAGGGGATTTTTAGTCAAGATCAATCACTGTGCTGAAGCACTATCTTCTTCACTACTATCACTATCTGTGCTGAGATCATTCCTTCAAGAGCATAAATAAAGCTGTAGAATCAACCCAAATATCTGCTGAATTCTGTACTGGCAGCCTTTCTTTGGAAATCCGTGCACACACATATTAAGCTGATTGCGCTATTTCTACCTCTAAACTTTCCTATTTGGCAGAATTTCCTATATTTAGCAGAATTACCACTCTCTTGATAAAAGTTTCCTCCTTTACATGGTCAGTAAGAAAGATTAATACATTGCTTCCGGTTTTTATGTGACTATCAGGCACTGCTCAAAATTGTTTTTTTAAGGATCATATTTCAGATTTCATTCCAGTACTTACCTAGAGTAAATTGAGACCTTTCCAGCTAAACGTTATACCTTGTCACTTAACTCCTACTTCTGTGGCCAGTCTGAGAGAAAACTGTATGGAATTATCTTTCAGTTCTTAGACAGAAGGAAAGTTCACTAATACCATAGTTTTAGTATGGTTAAGAAACGCAGACATTAAAGCATTAAAAATCTGCAGAAAGAATTTATAAGAACTGGAGATCTGTGGAAGAGGGGCTGATACTATCATACCACTTATAAAAGTTTATTTTCGATTTAACAAACACGCCGCTGGAGAGTAAACTGTTTCCAACAAAGCCTGCTATGCTAGAATTTTAGAATACTGTAGAAGCAGAACATATAGAACTTCTAGGGTTTTACATATTTGAAAGTTTTCAAAATCGTTTTTATTCTGCTTGCTTATATTTAAGGTTATTTGAAAATCTGGAATTTGTAGAAGATAGTTATTCAGTTTTGCAGACTGAACAAGGGTTTTTCTTTTATACTGACTGACAGCTACAGAATACAGAATCTTCCTAAAAAATGTTCTTTCAGATATAAAACACTCATTTGTAAAGTCAGTATTTTTCACCAAAATGTGCATGCCAATTACAGAGGATGGTATTTCTGCTCAAAAAGAATGATTAATCTCAGAAAAAATAACAGCCACACATTAACATAAATCATAAACTACAAATGGAATTCACGCTCTGCTAAAACAAAAAGAGGCAAAATCCATCTGGGTATCCTTTCTGTCTGGCTTTTGATTATTTTGAGGGTGAATGAAGCTGATTGTCTGTTCCATTCTGATGTAGAATTGAGCAACTTCTAAAACCCTGAAACTTTTACAAAGCATAAAGATTTTTTCATCAAGCTCTCCCAGGACTTCACTAACTGTGAGGCTGTAGGAGAGGTGCTTATGCCACTTCTGACAATACCTGTATTAGTACAATGTAAGGTTATAAAACAGTTTACATAGAACTTTATATAACAGGACTTGTCAAAATGAAACTTCCATCCACAGAACAGACAGAAATTACACACTGCATATCAGAATTATCTCCAGCCAAGCATTTTTTCATAACTAAAATAAAGAAATCAAGTATGTCAAGGAGATAACTGCTCTTTTCTTTGGCATACTGCATACTGTTAGCTCATTAGCTCATAGATGGACACTGTCATAATCTCACCTGGAATTCACTTTCATTGTACTGTTGTACCTCTGACTGTGTATACAAACCAAGAATCAATTTCGTTTGTTCTTTGATGTGCAAACACAGTATAATTACATAGCTGCAAAATCTATTTTTAACTAGAAGAGAATTGGAAAAATGAACGTGTCATTGGTATTTAGGAGTAATTCACTGAGCCTTTTGCCTATTTCAGCCACCTCAGTAGAGTATGAATTTGAAGACATGATGCCAAGAACACTTATTTATCTGTTTTTTCATGATGAAATCTGCATTTTCTGACAAGGTAGTGTATTGACATAAGTATCAGAAACATATTTTCGTACTTTTACTTAAAACATACTGTTATAGATTATATCCATCAGGCCAAATTTTTGGGCCAATTCAACGTACTGGTCCTATTCTAAACAGTGAAATAAAAAAGCTTGGATCTCTGAACAAGATACTCTCTGCTGCAATCTGAATTAAATTTGGAAGATCCCACTGATTAGCAAATCATCAGAAAAATACATACAGTGATGGTAACACTTTTTCAACTGAATTCACCAGCTTTTAAGTTGGAGATTTTTCACTAATTCTTTCCTTTCTTGCATAAGAAAGAAAAATAAGAAAAGAAAATTCTATTCTTACAGAGAAAAATGAGCTAGAAAGGTATTACACCATTTTGTGAAAGCATACAGAGATTAAATGTACTCTTTTTTTTTATACCCATATTTGGAAGTGTTGTTAGTTTTCAGAGCAAAAAAAAGATGAGTTATTGTGAAGTCGTGTTTAAAATTTAAATACAAAGAATCATGTTAATTCAGAAGTCACTATCTTAAAATTTACATACTTTTTGAAACGAATCTCTCTTTATAAAAATGAAGGAGATACCAACCAACTAATCTAACCTTATACTATTTTTCAAATGTTAAAAAGAAACTAGGAACACAGAATGTTCTTAGAAATCAGGAAATCACTTTGAAATGACACACAGGTTTATCATATGAAAGTTTAACAATAATTAAACCACAGCTAATACATACTTAGAGTTCCATTAAAGAACTATTTTTTTGAAATAAACTCTTACAAATGAGGCATTAGCAACTCCTAGGCTCTTATTGTAAATCAGGATAACTCAAATGGCTCTACACCTTGCCAAACGTCTAAAATGATAGATAGTTTGAAGCAGAAAACAGCTACTGGAAGCGGAAAGGAGTACAAAAGCTGCTTATAAAAAGAGAGGACAGTGCTCATTGTTATTCAAGTACGTTAGTTGCCATATCCTGTTTCCATTGACTGGAGTGGAAGCTTTAGCTTTGACTTCAAACAGGTGCAAGTCTCATGAGACTAAGGAGAATAAAACGAACAGTCACGGTATGAAAGCAACAGTGTACACAGTGTGGTGAGACAGGATACGTAACTCCAATCTGGTACACAAGAATCTGACAAAGCTCATTAAATGCTGTGCCAAGTAAGGATGTAACTGAAAAAAAACAGACATTTCTAAATAGAAGTTTGGCAAGCCTCCATTCAATGCTACAAGAAAAGCTCAGGAAAGATGTAATAGAAATTAGAGTGCTAAACTATAGAGGAGGGAGAGAACAAGGGAGACACAGAGGCAGCCATAAGCATCATCCTGTTCTGTAGCAGTACAATATCACTTGTTCAGGACACAGCTGTTGGCATGCCTTGGTGGATACTGCAAACTGGTTTGCTCTGAGTTGTTGGGACTTAGACCCAAGTATACAATCATTTTTTATTTATTCTCTGTATTATCATGAGCATTTGAAAATGTTAGGGGACTTTTTTTGACTTACATAATCATCAAAGAGAAGACTTAGGCTATATTCTTACATCAGTTGAGTTATGCATTAAGTCCTCAATTAATTCTATAAAGAAAGTAGCTGAGATGTCATTATATTAATTAGAAGCTAGTCAAAAATAGAATACTTATCCCAAAGGAAACCATGGACTGCAAAATGTCTTGCCACACTAAATCAGGAGAGAAATCTTTGCAACATAAAAACTGTCTAAAATGGGGGTAATAAATATCAAACAGCCTCAATATTAAACTCAGCTGGATAACTGAACAGGATTACAACAGGATAACTGAACCTCCACTTTTCATTTTAAAACTGGATTTTGAGGTTAAAGTGAAGACTGAAGGTAACAATTTTGAAGTGTATAAGGCAAGACTATAAATGACTATAAGAGGTAAGGCAGAGAAGAGGTTAAACAACTACTCTGAGTTAGTTAACTTTTAGGATGAAAAGGTAAACGTATACCTGTGCAAGCATGGGAAATCCAAGGTTCCTGCATCCATTACAAGGTGTCAGTGCCTCCCATAAACCAGAAGGACCACAAGTATTTTCACCTGCATCTTCTTCTTCTTCCTCCCTTGGTGACAAACATGTTGAAGAAGGCCTCTGTGCATAAAGAAGCAGTACTTTCAAATTAAACACAGATATATTGTAAAGAAACATTATACTTAATACAAAGAACTTGAAAGATTCTCCTTTACAAATGCCAAAAGATAACCTCCTATTTTAACACAGAGCAATTACTCAACCATTATTCTGTTGCATGAAAATCATGCTTTCTCAGGAAGGTGTATGTTGAGCTACCTGCAATTATACTTTAAATCTGAGTGAACATAATAATATATGTTAAAAATATATATTTATTTTCTTCATTATCATGTAATTGGCATTTTCTACTTCATTTTACTTTAAAATTTGCTTTATTATTATTATTAAGTTGAGGACAGCCCAGAGATGTTTAAAAAAAATTACTGTCCCTCTAGAAGGAAATAATATAAACTAAGGGGATCTTGCTTCAGTAGTTATCTGTTGAGTTCAGAAGACAAAACCGGAATTGTATTACATTTGCATGGATTAAATCAAG
>WBMW01003681.1:143352-242379 GCA_013396635.1 Penelope pileata | reverse complement strand
AAAAAAAAAAAAAAAAAGACAAATTCAGTCCAAATGTGAGGTTTCAACTTTTATTTGATATTTACCAATGGCAAACATGTTAGCCTACTTTGTTGACAAAAAAAATATTCAAAAAATGACTTGTCTTTTTTTCACTCACTAGAAGGCCTGAAAGGTACTGGAAAAAGCTATTAAGTTGTGAGCATTAAGGCTTCCATATTGGCCCCAGTAATAAAGGAATAATCATGATTTTTGCTTAAGCCAGTATTCTATCTTTTTTATGACAGCTATAAGGAGACAGCGTGCATGCTTCTCATTTATTTATGTTCTTTTGCTACGTAGGATAGTTCACTCCAACTAAATGAATTGCAATAGCAACTTCTATTCATTTCAGGAGAAGAAGGAAGAGGAGAGTTTGACCAGTAACAAAAGATTTTCAAAATATAATATTAAAAAAACTTATGACAACAAAAAATTGCAAATTTTACTTATACCAGAATTCTATGCTTTGTCTATATTCAAATTGGAATATGTAACAGGTCTTCTAGCCTTCATGGTATTTGCTTATTAAGTCTACCTGATATTCAGATACCAAATTCTATGTCTAGGAATGCTTGCTTAAACAATCTTTCAGAATTGGCTGGATTTTTGTCAGACCAACATAGTGCTGCTTGAAACAATAGCTGACCACATCTGTTATTCTCTACAGCATTGTTGTAAGCCCTATATTAAAACAAACAATCAAACAAAAACCCACTGAATTGCAGATTATTTTAGGCAACGGAATAAAGAAACGTGTGGAGCATGCTGTAAGAAAGAGTATGAAGAGGAGAAGGAAATGTGTTGGGGAAAAGAAGAGCAGAAGCAACAGAACAATTTGAAGATGAACACAAACTGATGGATACTGGTAAGCAAAGTAAAGGCACTGTGCAGACAGGTGGTAACAAACTGTGTAAGGTCTGGGGGTCATTTAGCCTTTGAATCCCATGCTAACTTCTTACACACACAGTTGGCTGGTACACCACTAAATTGAGGAGAATAAATATTTCTAAATTCTACGTCAGCTCACTCACCAAAGATGATAAACCCATCTATCTTTCTCTACTAGTCTGATTCCCCCCAATTAGGAAATGTTTGCTCCTTTGTTGCAGATTTCATGCATCTAGCCATATATTCTAAAGTTAGGTGGATTTATTTACTTTTTATTTTAAAATTCAATTTCTAAACCATTCTTTGGAAGATATTTCATGAGGTTATTTTGACAGTCAAGTGGTACCACAGAATGTGTTGCCATAGCAACCAGTTTTCTTACAGGGATTATCAAAAGGATTGGGTTAACTGCAGAGCGTCGGTTGTGAAGAACTATTACTGCTTTGCATTTGGACAGACAAAGGAAGCAGACTATGAGTCTCTCCCATCTATTTATGATGCCATCTTCCATGGTGTTTACCCTGTGTTTATATTTTAAATCTCAGGGTTGCTGGATCGCAGAATAAAGTGTTTCTTGCCCCCTGGAGCACAAAGCAAAGAACTGCAGCACCGTGAGGTACAGGAAAGCCTGTAACATGCATCAGCTGTGTCTTTAAAAGCAAATAAAAGAAGTTAAAAACACAAGTCACAAAAAAAATTCTAGGCAATTCACTTTCTAAGGGCGAAAATAAGCACAATATCGGAGATAATTTTTTAACATAATCAAAGGAGGATGAATAATGAAATTCAAGGGAGAACATATGGGCTTTTTACCATTACAGAAGAAGATAAAATAATCATAACAAAAGTATCATTGAGCAACTAAAAGTAAACAAGCAGAATGAGAGAGAAATTTATTATTTACATTACATACAATGTATGAGTATAGAGACAGAATGGAGATCACAGTAATTTAAATTAATGCTGTCAACATGAATGAGAAGATATTGGAAATGTTATATAATCAGATCTCCTGATCATTTAAAGAAGGACCAGAAGATGTCAAAATTCATTAGGCACATTTGGAATACGCTGACTAGTACTCTGATGCCACTAGACAGTCAGGTATGACATGATACAGGCTAATTTACAGGCAACCGAAGAGTAGAGTTGGATCTTTTTATACTGAGTGATTGATTTTTGTCTTCTTTCCCAGATTTTTGCTACAGATGAACCACTAAAAAGAAAGCAGTAAAACAAATGTAGATGAAGGCCCAAGAAAGTTATTGTTATCACCTTTCTCACCAATCCTTGATGTCAGAAGCTCGGTTCTTCCCAGACAACAGGCAGAAAGACTAAGTACAAGTTGCTACAGGGAAGGAGTTGCATTTGCAAAGAAGGGAAGGAGTTAACAGCTGCATGAGAGAAAGGGGAGTCAGAAGTCCCCCGGCAGCGAGAATGGGTTTACATACAATAGGGAGATGGAGACATCTGGGGGAGGCAGATGAGATACAGAAAGATCTATAATCCATCCATGGATCTCAAACTGACACACATGCCCATAAAACCTCCAACCCAGACCACCCACTTTCCTACTATCCTCTCCTAACCTTCATTCCTTTCTCAGAACTCCCTCATTTTTCTGTTCTGTTGTAAAATTTAATTTTGCCTCCTCAGAGATCCTTTGGACATGAAAATCTAATTTTGTGTATGCTGCTGGGAAGCCTTGAAATAGCCCTGTGGGGAGAGGTTTAGTGAAATTGAAGTTATTTATGCCCACTTCCCAGAAGAAAAAAAAGAAATAAATAAAAAGAGAGGAAGATATTTCTGTCACCTGAAGAAAAATAGACACAATTGCGAACCTTTCATACATGCTTTTTCTGACTCAAAAAAGAAACAGAAAATGAAGCTAGAAAATGCCACCTAAATCACAGTTGCTCAATTAACTGAATTTGACATTATGAAATAGTCAACATAACCTGTAACACTAAGCTTCAAAAAAACCAACTCTGTGTAAGCTACAGGAGGCAAGAGTATAAGCATCATATATCCTCAAACAAATCAGGTAGAAAACCTTGAAAGATATTAGATATGATGTGTAAAAAAAAGCAGTGATTGGTAGGGAAACCACAAGACTGCCAAAGAATAAGACGTCTAATGAAAGACAGCTGTATTCTTATCGGAATACTGAAATAAGTGTTAAAAACTAAAAGTATTTAAAAAATCAAAGTATTAAAAATTGCTTAAAGTGGTGAGAGACTAATAACGAAACTTCTGTGTATTTAAAAGAGAAAGAATAACAATAAAGCAGTAAGAGAACAGTAAGACCTAGAGAAAGGGCATTGGGCCATTACAATTATCGCCAAATTTTCTTCATACTTCACTGGGCCTGATGCATAACCACTAATTTTCATATCTGATGAGTATTTAGATTACGCCTTTGAAAATTTAGGTATGGAAGTCTTCCTCTTTACTTCTCCATCTACACAAATGGCAGAATTGTCCTAGCAGGAAACTTTACACTGAAGGATATTATTTTATTCTGTAAACAGGCTATTTGGTCTTCCGATATATTTATGTACATCAGTTTGACTATCCCAATAACCTGACATCTCTCTCCAGATCTAAGAGAATAAGACAGGATAATGAGTAGACGTGAAAAAAATCAGTCTTTTTCATTCTTAAGTCAACAGGAAAAGAAAAAGAAAGTACCTTCAGTCTCTTACTTAAAACTACCAGTGAATTAAAAATTTCAGTTACATTAAACTACCATGTTCACAGCTTAAGAAGCTTTGTGCCATGTACAAAATACACATAAGGTTTTGGCCTCCCTGTTTACAGATGACAACAATTTCCTGAGTACCATATTGTCTTATTATCTAGACAACAAGCATTTTCCATGAATACCGTAACTTCAAATGAAATCTTACTTCCTTTCATTCCCTCTTTTTCTCAGTTTTTAACAAACATTGATCTGTTTTCTACCTTAACATTTGTAGCAGCCATTGGTTAGGCAAAATGTGATTTAATAATCTGGTTTCCTGTAGCAGTCCAGTGAAATGGAAAATCAAACATAAAATGCTTTCTTTATTTGTTGTATCACCGTTTCAGCATAGCTACGTCTGGCTGCAGAACTACTGCAAAATTCCCTTTCTGACAGTGCCCAACTCTACAACTCAGCATCAGCAAAACAGTTATGGATATAAAATAACAGGACTTATACCATTTGATATTGCATGATGGACACTAATGTTAACTTTTCATTTATCTTGCAGCATATCGCATCTTGAGAAAAATATGCTCTTGTAGGCGGAATGAAATGCTTTGGTGGCTTTTGGTGGTACCCTTCTCACATTGATCAGGGCACCCTTCACCCTGGTTGGTGTTTTTCCACCCTCATTATGTTGTCCTCCATATTGCACTGAACATTTCCTCCACTATTTAGCAAGAGAATGCCAGGAGAAGGATGATCTTGCACATAAGGCAGCTGAATGCTGGAGAACTGCATGCTGTATTTGCCTTTGCCACAACCCCTGTGAGATGGTGGCATGTCACAAACTTCTCCAAGATGGCTGCTAAGTTTGTGGTCCTCATTGCTTGGCTATATCAATATCACAGAGGCAAGTTTGCAGAGATGCTGCACAACATCAGGAATCAGGATGAGATATAGTCTGAGAGTATTTACAGCATTATATGAGACTAAGTGAAAGTAAGAGGCTGCTCCGGAAGTAATGCCTCCCATTTTATTATGTTGGTCCACGATGTCAGAGGTGAATGTTACTGGTATGGCAGAAGAGGTTGAACCTTCCCACCAATATCTCATTCCATTTTGTTGCCGTATGACAGATGGTAGCAGAGGGGCACTCTGACACAATGGCATCTGACACAGAAGCACACATGAAGCAAAGGTGTGGAATTGAATTTCTCCATGTGGAAAAAATGGCACCCACTGACATTCATCAACACTTGCTAAATTTTTACAGAGACCAAACAGTGGATGTGAGCACAGTGAGGCAGTGAGCAGTGCATTTCAGCAGTAGCAATAGCGATGTGAAAGACAAGCCATGCTCTGGACAGCCATGCACAGCTGTCACACCACAAAATGAAGAGCATCTTGATCAACTCATCCATGCAAATTGGCAGATTATGACCAGGGAACTGTGTACGGAGCTGAATATTGGCTTCAATGCATTGGAAACGATGGCAGCAATGTTGCAATATCACAAAGTTTGTGCCACATGGGTCCCACAAATGCTCATACAGGAACAGAAAGAACACTGTATGCAAGTTTGTCAGGACTTAGTGAACCAATATGAGGCTGAAGGTGACAGTTTCCTGGATTGCGTCATTACTGGTGACGAGATGTGGTGTCACCACCACGAGCTGGAGTCAAAACAGCAGTTCATGCAGTGGTGATGTGAATTCCCCATGAAGGAGAAAGTTCAAGATGCAGCCCTCAGTGGGTAAAGTGATAGGAAAGGGGTGATCCTTCTGAATTTCCTGGAACCCAGACAAACCATCAACTCTGACCACTACATCATCATGCTGATTAAGCTGAACATTCAAACTTCCAGAGCCAGCCAGAGAAGAAGACAACCTTTATCTTGCAACACAACAATGCCAGGCACCGTCCTAGCCTGAAGACCATGGAGAATACTGCCAATCTTGGTTTGACTGTCCTACGGCATCCACCATATAGTCCAGATTTGGCACCTTCTGGCTTCCATCTGTTCAAGCCAGTGAAAGATGTGGGCAACATCTTCCTGGCAACGATGCCATCATAGCAGCTGTGAAACAGTGGATCACCTCCTGCTGCAGATTTTTACAATTGTGGCATGCAGGCTCTTGTTCATGGCTGACAAAAATGCATAGGTAATGGTGGTGACTGCATTGAAAAATAGTGTTTTGTATCTGAGAATTTTCTTTATCAAAGAGCGTTATCATATTCCTTGTATCAGTTGTATTTTCCAAGGAAACAAATAGGAGGTATTACTTTCAGAGCACAAGCCCTAGCAGTCCCAGAGAGGGAGAATCTTGACCTCTGCACCACTGCACATCAACCAAGCTGTACATAACAGTCTTTTCTGTTCGGGGTTCTGTAGAACTAAACTTTTTCTAAAACAGTCAAATGCTTTGAACTCAAGCACAGTAATGTTTGAACCTCAAAAGAAATTGCTGTAACTGGAAGTCACTAAAAGGTCAGTTGATTCATGGCCATTTATTATATGCGACAGTAAAATGTATTAACATATTAACTTTAGACAAACATGATTAATTCATGTGTCTGATGAAAAGTACATAAATGTTCCTGTTAATGTAGTTACTGCTGCTCAGTATGCAAGTGCTATTGCTATCTATCACAGTGAGCATGTGAGAAATCTGTCATTCAAGGGAAGTGATTCCTCCCCTCTATTCAGCAATGGTGAAGACACACCTGGTGTACTGTGTTTAGTTCTGGGCTCCTGAGTAGAAGAGAGACCTGGGGAGCTACTGGATAGAGCCCAGCGAAGGGCCAAGAAAATTACGAAGGGACTGGAGCGTCTCTCCTATGATGAAAAGCTGAGAGAGCTGGAACTATTCAGCCTGACGAAGAGAAGGCTTTGGGGTGGCAATCTCATCAGTGTTTATAAATATCTGAAAGGAGGGTGCAAAGAGGACAGAACAAGTGGTGCCCAGTACCAGGACAAGCAACAACAGGCATGAGCTGAAATGTAGGACATTTCATCAGAACATCAGAAAACACTTCACAGATGAGTAAGCACTGGAACAGGTTGCCCAGAGAGGCTGTGGAGTTTCCCTCCTTGTAGATATTCTAAACCTAACTGGATACAATCCTGGACAATCTGCTTTAGGTGGCCCTGCTTGAGCAGGGCATTGGACCAGATGACCTCCAGAACTCCTTTTCAACCCAAACCGGTCTGTGATTCTTTGGTTCTCTCTTCAGAGTAGGATCTGACACTATGCAGTAAATATATCCTGGAACTAGATGACAATAAGAAAGTGCAGTGTGCACTGAATAAAGCAGAATAAAGCATTTTTCTTTTTTATAAAGAAAAATGAGATTATAAAATGAATGAGTACATCTGAATGTGTATTCACAGCAAGCCTATACATCTTAATCTTGCACGATGTACAAAAGATACCTTTTCTTCCATCTATAAAGGAATTACTGTTTCTCAAGACAGAAGATAACTTTTCATTGGCCAAAAAAACTGCAACATAAAAAAATAGCCCATCAAGAGAACATTATGTATTAATAAAAAGGTTGATCTTGGCTAATTGATTTTTCATTAAAAGTAAAAGCTCCTGAAATGAATGTAGTAATCCCAGGTTATATAGAGATAAAATAGTCTCCATATGAAAATTGCCACATTCAATTCAGAGTAGATGAAGACTTTCAAAAGGCAGAAAATTCAAGAATTCAATAAACTGAAAAGTTGGAGAGAATGGAATACTAAGTGCTCTTAGAAAATATATTTTAACTATAATAAACAGGTATTAGTTAAGAGAATGCTGTATACAGCTGACAGAATCTTATTTTTAGGTATTTTGTGAAATATATACAGCATTTGTTTTTCAGCGCGAAAACCAGTCAATACTTGCCAGTATTAGCTACATAAAGCTGCAAAATGCACTTTCTTGAATCATAAATACACCTAAAACATCTTTTTTTTAAACTAGTTTGAACTGTTCAAAAGCTAAGTCTTCAATCTAACCTACTTTTTCAGTCTATGGATTAAACTAGTTGTCTTTACCATAGGAAAATATAGGCACTTTCACAACTTACTTACTACATTCTAATATTGAGACAGGAGTGAACTGCCTTCCAAACGAATTTTTACCTCTTAATATTGGGTAAAGCAAAGTGAACCTGACTTTTAAGCACTTAACTGACTTTGAGCATGTACTCAATGCTCATAAATCAGACTATTTGCACAGTTCATACCAAATACTTTGTTACTGAATGGTATTGATGCTTGGTATTGATATTTGGTATTAACTATAATAACTGATTTGATGTTACTTAATATCAAAGCACTTCAAGTGCTGTGCTTGACCAAGGAAAAATAACGTATCATTTTGAAGGATAAAGCACCAATGGGGAACTCAACCCAGCAAGCCATATAGTTTGCAACAACACACTGCGTAACACAAATGCATTTATAGGAATGCCTCCTCATCCCAAAGGCACAGTAGATTTGACCTAAGGGCATACACAAATGTAGGCTATGCAAAAATGCATTCATATGAGTCTTGAGCTTTAAGCACACAAATAGTTCCAATTAAGTTAATGGGATTTCTCATGCTAATGACAGGCTTATGTGTCTCCCTGAATCAAGGACTGAGTGTTTATACGCACATGACTCATTCCAAAATGTGACTCACTGAAAAACTCACATACCAGTTGAGAGAAACTGATAATGAAAGGTATAGGAGCCTGCAGAAAAGCAAAATCAAGTATTAATGTTTTCAGAAATATTAAATAGAAATAAAAGCTTAAGTGTATTTATTTTGCATAAAGAAAAAAATGAACTTCAAAGTAAAGACAAGCATTTTTGGCTTTAAATGTCACAGAAAAGAAAATACTGCTTGGAGAATAACTACATAGGCATTTCGGTATTCAACATCCCTATACTATCTGAATGTTATCATATAACATTTGAAAAACTCAGTGCAATGTAATTGCAAAGCAAATCAGCTATAAAACATGTATTTTTCTTTTTTTAAAGTTGTGAAAAAGAGGGTGGATAAGTGGGTGGCAGAATGATGAAACTTATAGAAAATACATTATTTGTCATGAAATAGAGCAGAAGGAGCAGAAATTAAAGTAGGGGAAAAATCAGGTGGTAACTGAGTAGGCAGAAGTCACCACTTACTCCTCCAGTGCATAGTTTTTTATTTCACATATATATTCTCAGTAAAAGTGTGCTACTGATAATGCAGTTATTACTGCATTAAGAATCTGTTGGCTTAATGAAGGGCATAAGAGAAAACCCTACCTGAGTAGACAAAGCCATTCTAAAGAGGAACTACATACAGCACACTTAGTCACCTATCTGAAGACAAATGCTGGTTAAGAGCAGATAATCCAAAAGACCTTAAAGAACATTTGTACTAGATTGTCTTCAGATCCATCAGTAACAAATTGCTAGCAGTTAGTCATATTGTACCTTAAATACCAGATACAATATAAAAACAATGCAGTAGAATAACAGACAATCAGTTGAGTGATACCTCTTGACAGTCAAGTCAGCACACTACAGAAGTTGAAGACCTAACTGAAAGAGATCAGTCAAAGAGCAATCCACCTTTTGCTCTTAGTAAAATGTGCAAGTGCTCAGATTCTGCGACAGATATTGAAAAAAAAAAAAAAGGATTATACATGTACGCACATCTCTCATAAGAGATGCTGAATCAATTGGTCAACAACTCTCAATGAAGCCTGACTTACATGGGTCCAGTCAAATCCTGTCTCCCATTTCTACTCTGTATTTATTCAAATAGCATGTGT
Organism: Penelope pileata; assembly: GCA_013396635.1. Classification (NCBI taxonomy): domain Eukaryota; kingdom Metazoa; phylum Chordata; class Aves; order Galliformes; family Cracidae; genus Penelope; species Penelope pileata. The sequence continues at coordinate 232,979 of WBMW01003681.1, read as the reverse complement.
AAGCAGAATTCAAAATCATCTTCAACAGGAAGATGTTTTGGCAAACATAGAAGGAAAAACTACCAGTGTGAAGATTACATACTACACCCTTCTGCTTCTTCCTGCCTTACATAATTAAAAGAACAATTCCATTGCATTTCATCTCAGTAACGAGGACTACAAGAAGGTTTAGGACAGTTGTTGCTCTTCTTGCACTAGCTCATCTGTACTGTTCTTCTTACCTGTGGTAGAGTCAACACAGTATGGTGAGATCTATCCCAATACAAGTACACCTTTACTTTGTTTTCTAGACACACTCCTGAGTAGTTTAAGAGATAATTCTTCAGCTAGTGGACATATAGTGTCTTAAAAGTTCTGTAAGATACAAATAAAGTCAGTAGCATGTCTTTGTCCATAACTCCTATGCAACACTGCTTCTTATGAAGCATCTGTGGCTAAATCAGTGATCTGGTAAAGTTAGTGAGATTCCTTAAAAGAAACACCATTTCGGACAGAGAGAAGGGCATGGTAGCAAATATTCCAACACCTATAAGGAATCGGCTACTAATAATTAAAAGAAAGATCAGCATAGGAATAAAACTTTGTTACACTTCAATATGCTTTTCGTCTAAAATTGACAGGTAGCACTGAGAATGCTTCTTTGCTGTAATAGATCATATTCCAGAGATGTTGGGCAGAGCACCAATATCAACAGAAATGATAACAGTAGTATTAATAGAAACTGCTTAATCTGAAATAACTACTGAAGTAAATAAAACTGAAGAGCCTCTTCTGAGATTTTCCCTCATGGCACTAAACTGAGACTTAGTTTAGGAAGGACAGATGCCAAGAGAAAAGAAAATAGATGATCAAAAATCCATTAATCATTCAAATTATATATTCTTCTGGAAAAGTACAGAAAGCAATGTAAAAATGTGTGCGTGTGGTCAAGTAATCCTGATTTCTGCTTGTAATCTCAATGTACACCACCGAATTCAAAGATCTGAGTATAGAATCATGGAAACACAGACTTATAGAATCATAGAATGGCCTACGTTGGAACGGACCTTAAAGATCATCTGTTTCCAACCCCCCGCCATAGGCAGGGTTGCCAGCCACTAGATCAAGTTGCCCAGGGCCCCATCCAACTTGTCCTTATGTACCTCCAGGGATGGGGCATCCACAACTTCTCTGGGCAACCTGTTCCAGTGCCTCACCATCCTCTGAACAAATAATTTTCACCAAACATCTAACCTAAACCCCATGTGTTCTTCTCAGGCCACATGCCCCTGCTTCCACTCCCTGTACATTTCCTTCTTTTCCCTCAGTTTGACAACAGTTCCTTGCTCAGCCATGCTTGTTTCCCGCCACTTCAGTTTGACTTTGTTCTCATGCCCTCAGAAAGGTATCATTAAAGAGCTGCTAGCTCTGTTCCATTCCTATGTCCCTAAGTACAGCTTCCCAGGGGATCTCACCCAGTAATTCCTTAAAGAGCCAGAAGTTTGCTCTCCTGAAGTTCAGGGTCCTGACTCTGTTCTTTGCAAGGTCCATATTCTTAGAGATCACAAACTCAATCAGGGCATGATTGCTACAGCCAAGACTGCCTCCAATCTTAACTTCTTTAATGACCTTCTTTACATTGGTGAGCTTCAGTGCTTCACCTCTGGTTTGTCTGTGCAAAACCTGGACCTGGAAGTTATCCTCAACAGACTCCAGGAGTCTTCTGGATTGTTTGCAGCCCATCATGTTGCTTTACCAACAGACATCTGGGTAGTTGAAATCCCTCATCAGGATAAGAGCCTACAAGTGTGATGCTTCTTGTAGCTGAAGCGAAAAGGCCTCATCCACAGGGTCCCCTTGATCAGGCAGCCTGCAGTAGACCCTGACCACCAGATGTCCTTTATTGCTCTGGTCCCTAATTTTAATCCACAAGTTCTTAGCCCAATCATGGCTGTCTTTTAGAGGCAACTCTTACATAGGAAAGTTACAGAAAGACTTAGGTGTGCATTTATAACATATTGTTTTTCTGTATTACTTTGATGCGCAAACATTTCTAATGCATAGCAAAAATCGTATAATTGTTGCAGTTGTCCCTTAACTCTGAATTACTCCTGATCTCATACTTTATAGAGGAGTAAGAATCTAGTCCAATGTACTTTTCAGTTATTCTTTTTCTACTCGCAAAACTTATTCACAGGCACTGGAAAAATCCATAAACAGAATTCAATGAAACTATGTCATGAGACATCGAGACTTAAGGACAGAAGCATTCAATCTTTTTCACGTGTCAATGATAAAATGAACGTGCTTGTTGCCAAAAGGATGGGGAAAAAAAAGAAATTGAGCAGTTAGTTCTAACATGCCCAATGTTCTAATTTCAGCTACCAAACAATTTTTAAAGAAAGCATTATTTTTGTATTATCTTATAATGGGAGGTAATTTTGCCCTTTTAAATAAGGCAGAATATTTACCATTAGCACTACTTATATACTGCTCCCTCTTACTAAGAAGAAGGGAACAAAGGAAACTGAGACTGCTGCTGCTAAGAAAGTACCTATTTATTTAACTTCAGAAGAATCACAGAATATGGTGAAGTGAAGCCACACATTTGCATTTATCTCCATGCCTTAATGAATCCTGTAAGGACTCTCATAACTAATGGATTAGTAGGCTCCATCTTCTGTTTATGGCATAATGAAAAAACTTTTCTTCTATGCTGTTCTCCTCACAACAGAAAATAGATGAGAGACATACCCATATGGTTCTCACTCTTCTCATGCATTTCCTATCAGATGGCAGTCATCAGGCTTTATTAATCTGCCAGCTCCAAGCTTAATTCTTATACTAATGGAGTAGACATAAAATCAATGTTGATTTCAGGTATATAAAAAAGATATTTAAGAAATTTATCATTTTTTCTCTACCATTTTTATCTTTTGTGTAGCTAGAATACTAACTTATTCTAATGTCACTATATATTAAAACACACAACCAAACCTGCACTGATACCTCCTGACAAAGGAGAGAGAGTTCAACAAATACTACAGAACTACCTAACTCTGTAACATGCAGAAAAATCAAATGCTAAAAAGTTCTAAAATTATTTACTTGTTAAGATTAAGACAGAAAAAGTACAATTTAAATCTTTCTTTCTCCTTCTTTCCTTATTAGCTCACTTACCTTTCCCCTAGGGTAAACATCTACATGACTGTGAAAGATAAATCTCCCACATATTCAGGCTCATGTTTTTCAGAAACTATCAAAACTACTTCTTCACAGAGAGCAAGTATGTTTTTAGAAACTAAAAGCTAAATGTAATCAAATTTTAGAGATCTCCCTCACGTTCTTTATAAGTCTTGTACAGTGTTACACACTTTATTGCTCAAATGTGATATACCAAATGGATTATTAACGTTTCACAAACATTTCGGAATCCTTCAGGTTAACACTGCCCACCTTCTGGACAGGCATTCAGCTCTTGATTAAGTTGCCTCTACACTGAGGTCCAGTGTCTGTTATTGAGCACTCTACTGAACCTCTAACTTCAACTTCAGAACATCATAACTTTCCAAGTCCCTTTTCACATCTGTGAGCACCATGAGCATGTCTCAGCTGCTGACCAGAACAGCACTACATGTCCACGTTTATGCAACTGACTTGAAGGATTCATCTGCAAATCACAGAGATCCAGTGCTGTTTCAGATACTGCACAGTAGCTGTTGAACCTTAATCACTGCTCCAGAAGACATGATGGAACCCATCTTAGCCCCATGCAAAAGACACCTTGTGTATCTACAGAGAATTTAGATACTTAACATTTATGCAGCTGAATCCTACCTTCAGAGTTTAAACATTCCTGTTAGCAATACTGTGATCAACTAGGAAGAAAGTGAATTTTAAGAAAATCAAGGAAAATCATGATGAAAAGAACTTTTTGCTGTCTTGTGAGAGAGAAGTTGCAAACTTCATTCTGGCTGGGATAATGAAGAAAAGTCGGAGGAGGGGAGAAACCTAAAGGAAATGCAGGGCAGGAGTCTATTACAAACCGTTTGAAGGTCTCTAGCAGAAGTCAGGGCTTGAAGGAACAATCTCTGGTGACTACTATTCTAGTAATAGCAAAGGTCATCAGTTTTGTTGATGATTTGTTTTTGTAATAGTACAACATAGAGACAGCTGAGGTTAATACTGCAAAATCACCTTTCTAGAAGAAACTCTCATAATATTTTCCTCTTCTCATGTTTTTCAGAAGTAATCAAAACTAAGAAGATCCCAAGTGGAGCTGGAAACTGTAGCTTATGAATGCACACCATGTTGCACAGTACTGCATACTCACAGGATAGTAGGCACTGGGAGTGCAGAAGAAATGGAAGAGCCAAGTGTTCTGCTATGTAAACCTGGCAACAATGCCCACAATGGCACAGGCAGCTCAGAAACTTTAAGGAAAGGAAATGGCATAAATAGGGATGGAAAAGAAGATTCATTTAAACACTGAATAACACAGAGAGACAAAGATACCTAATTAAAGTAAATATTCTTCATATTGGCAAGACGATCTCAAGATCAGTTCAAACAGAGTCTTCAGATGCAGAGTAATCCTGAGATTAGTAGATTTCTTTGGTATTCAGTTGAGTATAATGACAGAGATTAATCTACAAATCATGTACATGCTCAGTACTACAACGCATGACAGTCTCTGAACTAAAATGGTCTTTGTGAAAAAACACAAAGATCTGCTGTGTTTTATTTAATAAAACATAGCCATCCAACAGGACTCTCAAGTAGATAAAATACTACAAATCATTTGCAGAACATCCCAAATTTACACAGAGCTTAATAGCCATGAAGCAAAACAAGCTCTTTGATCAGAAAAGCTTATATTATAATAACTTTATATGGAAAAAAAATGCTACACCCATATCTGAGATCCTTATGTAAAAGAGATTTAGCTAGGATGAAAGAGTCCACAGCAGGGCAAGTGAACTGGTTGGTAGCATGGCCAGATTTACATACAAAATAAACTTGCAAATATTAGGATTACTTATTCAGGAAAAGGAAAGCTTTAAGAAAAAACAAGCCTGAAGTACTGAAAGTTATGGAGGGTGTGCACAAACTATTTGTTCTTTTCTATTCTGTCAGTTTTTACTGTAGAAGAATAAATGCAAGTATGTACTCAGGAAATAAAATGCCTACACATACAGAATGTTCTGCAAAACATACAGGGATTATTGAGGTAAATAACGTGGCAGATTGGACCAAAAGGATTAGATACATTTAGGATTCACCAGAGCAAGCTAAACACCTAACAGCGTTCAGAGAGATATATTTGTCTGTAAGCTGTTTTCCTGCAAGTATCTGATAGTCAAGGAATTTGCCACACACATACATAATTGAACAGACTGATTAAATATTCCAGAAAACCATTATAGTGGAAAAGAAGTAGTATTTTTTAATGCAGATTAGATGAACTGGTGGCTTGGCCAGCACCTCCCCCTAGTTATACTTTACTCCATGTGGTTTAAATCATACTAAGTGTTGTCATGTTTCGGCATTTTATATTCTTAAATAAGTACTGACTATCTCACAGGGTATGTCTGTGCGGCACACTGGAGGATTGTCTAGCAATAGTTCTACCAGAAATCACAGCAGCAGGGAGCTGTAGGCTAATTTAGCTGGCTGGGAAGCATGCCATCGGGTAAATTATTCTATGTAGAGTTCCACTCGGTTGCAGTTAGGTTCCTTCCAACACAGAAGTCTTCATGACGTTGTACTAAAGCACGGCGTATCTTACAGACACAGAAATAGCCTACAGTAGTTCTTTTAGTCACTAAAGAACATAGGTTAGGAAAGGATACCAAAGAAACATTTGAATTTCCCTTCGCTAGGTAAACTACTTAACAAGAAGGGGCAAAATTTTGTGTGAAGTTGATATGTTTCGCTATACTTCTTTGTAACGACTACCTCATCTTTACATAGAATTTGGAAACCATTTTGTAAAGTATTTCATAGCAAGGTACCATATTTGAGAACAGAAACCGCGGATGCTTGGTACTGGATGTTGGATTATAAATGCCTAATGAAATAAATTACAGCAAAAACAGCTCTTCTCAGTGGGAAATACCACTGTGTGCATTAGAAACTGGGACTAACAGATGGTTTTTAGTTGGGTGGTAGCTTTTAAAAACAATTTATGAAGTTACATAATCTTATCTTCAGAGAGTGGGTAGACTTTTGCAACAAGGGAATCTTAAAATGTAAGGTTTATATATCCTGTGAATGTAAGGTTTATATATCCTGTGAGGAATAGCTTCTGCATCCTTATTTCCAATAGAAATAAAAGTTAGCATTTGTTTGTAAAATGAGATTTGTAATTGAACTAGCGGTAAGAGTTACAAATCAACAATATAAAATTCTTGCAATATCATAATTTGAGAATATAAAAATTATCTATAAAAGAGGAATTAAGTAAAATTATTTCAAACATTGATTCTTGGTATAATTCTCTTTTTTTTTTTTAACATCATAAATACAAATTACAAAAATAGATATAGCTAAGCTGTGTTATCAAATTCAATAATTTTTCCTACATTAAATAATTTAAAATATAACTGATTCTTTCCATGGAGTCCCAACAAATTAAGCCTGATTGTTTCACTGTTTACTAATAAATAAATAACCAAATTGTCCTTGAATGTGTTTTTAATTTATCCACATCAGTCAGACATTGTATATACTTCTTGCTTGCTCATCATTATCATGTGGAATTTGCCTCAGTCTCCCAATAATGCCTACATGCAAATCTGTAATACTGCCAAAGGATATCACATTTCACCCAAGGTGGCAATCTTGGTGACAATCCAAGATGACAATGTATTTGGTCCTCTTTGCCACTATAATATTTTAGCACAGCCAACATTTATTTAAATGTTATGTTAAAAAAATCAATATTATCAAATGCTTCAATAATGTAAATTGTCCCATTATTCTTCAAAAAATTCCAGTTATTATTAATTTGCAAAAAAAAATTATTTGTTTTTAATGTTTTGAACATGAGTTTCTTATCAAAATTATTTTTTCTTTGTGTTAGATAAACAAATAAGAATAACCATGTCTAAATTTTATTCACCTCTAACATACTCAACCACTTTCTTCCCAAAACACACAGTCCTACCATTTTAAATCTCCTCTTGAACACACAAAAAAAATCATATTGCCTTCGCAAACCTTCAGCTGGATTTTCTGACATGAGAATTAAAAGTGAATCTTCGCTTTGAATATGTACCATCAATGTTTTCAATAATGTTAATAAGACATGTTTTAAAGTATGTTTTTTTCATTCTCTCTTAATGTACATAAGTATCAACTTCTCTTTTTAGATGACAGAATTAAGGAGGTCTTGACATTTGTGTTCTTGTGATGAAATCCAAATCTTTTTCCTGAGACTATACAGAACCTTTCTCTTTGCTTAAATTACTGCTGCCAGCCTTTATTATCTATTATATAACCTCATTAAATTTAATCAGATATACTGCTACCACTTCTGAGAAATCCGTCTGTAGAGCAGTCCCTATAATCCTACATGACTTTAGTACTTCAGTTTTATTCTGTAAGGAAAAAAATGGGGGCACCTCATAGCACAAGTTTGTCAGTATTTACTCCAGGTAATTAAGAAGAACAGCACAAAAGCACTTTCTGGAACTATACATCCTTTAATCTAAACTCACATCATAAAACCAAAGACAGTAAGGTATTGCACTGCACATTGCACATGCAAATCTATAATGTAGGTTATGCAGTCCGCTTCTGAACACAATAACAAAAATGTAAAAGCAAACATTTCAAGCAAGTACCTTCTACACAAGATTGAAAGGACTGTTCTGAAGAAAATATTTCCATTTGAAGTTTCATTTTTATTAAGTGTATCTGGCAGAATTTCATTATTTTAAAACTAGTTTTAGTTCCAAATTTCTCTTCCTTTTTTTTTTTCCTCAGCTCCAAATATGGAGAACATCTGTTTATACTCACACTATAAAGAACACAACACTTTTCAAATTCATTCTTAATTGAGGATTAGAAATATGGACTAACCTTCTGAACAGAGAACAAGATAAACCTCTTTTAAAAGTCAATTTAAAAAAGTTCATTACATTAAAACAGCCAATTTATGAAAGAAAAAGACTGTGATGTGCTGTATCCAATATGCAAGTCTCGCATATATATGTATACATTTACATACACATAGAGGAGTGTAGATGTCCTTAATACTCTATTTTTTGTTTTGCAAACACAGGCAAACAAAAAGTAGCATAACATTCACTGGTATGGAGAGGAATTTTTTCTTACATGGACGCAAAAAAAGCCATTCTCTCTCTTCTCTTAATGTTTTTAAATTAAGAAGCACAAAGAAGTACGTTGTAATAAATACAGCATATTTCTGTTTTTAATATTATGTTTAGAACAATTTGTTCTCCCATGAATACTTACACAGGAGCCTCAAATCTGACAAACAGGTAATGATGTTAGTACTCCAAGGGCACAGAAATCTAAATTAAAGCAATTTCCTAGCAGAAGCTCTGGAAGATTCCTCACAACATATAATTTGACATTCTTGTGTTTGTTTTCCTGATACTCAGTTCTTCTGGATCCTTAGTTTGCAAGCTATACCCATTTAAATTTTCTTACCTGCACTTGAATTCCCACAGATCTTTTGAATATGTGCTTGACATGTAACCTCAATGTAATAAAGCACCTCTAAATTCAGCCCTGAGATTTTAGTTTGTAGCTTAAATGCATGCCATGATGTTCAATACATTATCCACTTATAAGAATTGCAGACATTTTAAAGTAGTTTATACTATTAACTGTTTTAAAACTGCATGATTTTAACATAGCAATGAAAAAAGTTGAAAAACTCTTGCATAACACGGCTGCTTTTGTTCTTGAAATTACTGAGCCAGACTGCCATCTATTGGAAAATAAATACTTCTAAAATTATACTTTTTTGAAAACTGAAACTACTGTTAAGTTACTGTGAAAACATGACTTTGCAAGCAATCATACTTAAGACAGCTAAATTTTAAAAATAAATGCCCAAGTTATCTGGACTGTGTTACTAGCAAGGATTTTCCTACACCTTTTTCTATAACATTTTATGAAACATATTTTGAAGCACAGCTCCTTTTCTGACTCGCTGAACAGTCAAATCCTGGTTATTTGGAGTTAAAGTTAGGCATTTACCAAACACAGTAAAACTGTGCTACGTAATATGTCAGCATTGAACAATGTATAGATATAAAGCTTTCTTAGCTCACCTGTGCAGCTTTCAATGTCTTTGCATGCACAGAGGACCTAAAGAGTATATTCCAGTCACAATAACCAAAATGAAAAATAAGGCAGAGAGGAAACAGGAGTAAAAATATATGAATCCAGTGTACATCCCTTTGAGAAAAATGCTCACTTCCAACTGAATGATGCCTAGGTGTATAAATGCTTTTTTTTGGAGCTCTCTTTAAAATAGCGTAACAACCTACATTCACAATTGCGAGACTGTCTTTGCTTTGACCTATACTTTGTAGAAAGAACAAACAGGGAGTTGCAGTCTGGTAACTCAAACTCTACTTGTTTTAATGACTAGTGAAGATACATTAAGAAAACTTGGAATATTTTACATGACAGCACATGGTAAGTATGTTGAAACAAAGACAAACTTTCAGAATCAAGCACAAAAAATTATGAAGTTTCTGGTATAGCTTTAACTCTCTTTAGTTCATTCTTTATAATGAGCTCTTCAAATAAATGATTAAGTTAACTTATTCTCATCTGACTTCGTACTATTCAGCAAACAAACATTCAATGTTTTTATCTGCTATCCTCTTTCAGGAAGCTAAAAGTTCTAGAATCCTGAATTTTATCCAGTTCTTTTGCTTTTGGAATGAAATTTTGTTATTGAGGGCATTTTTACTTATCTCCTCATCTGTTGCTATTCAAACCTACACTGTGGCATCTATTTTTATTCTCCTTATTTTCACTTACTTCTCCATTGTATACACTTCATCCCAGAGGTTTAAGCGTTCTAATTTGCAAGATCTTGCCCTACAGTTTTCCTATTCAACTTTTCCATGTCCTGAGGAAACTTTTGAGTCAACGCATAGCTGATCAGTAATTTGGAGTTAAGGCGTCTAAACCAAAGATTTTCATCTAGGAAGCTCTTTTTCAGTTTCACCTGACTTCAGAGTTGTGCAAACTCTACTTCTTATCTCACTTTAAGTTTCTGTAAACACATTAACTTCCAGTTTTGTTAAATGCCTTATATCGCAAGTCAGACACCTGGTCAAAGGAAATATAAAGCTATAAAACATGTAGTGTTTTCAATTCAAAATTTGATGAAAAGGTTGTCCTGAAGGTTGAAGTCCACTATTCCAAACATATCAGAAAAGCCTGCTGAGCGGCTGGATGACCAATCATCCAGCTACTCAGCAAATAGACAATTGGATTCAATTATGTGCTTAACCTAAGAAAGTTCTAACCCACAACTTCTTCAAAAGACAATGCAGTATTCTGTAAATGCTGTATCACTAAGCAAAAAACAATGCAAGACCTCTGAGGCCAAGGAAGGAACAAAATTTACTAGTGAACAGGCAGTCCTAAGCCACTCAGGATTGCACCAGTATTTTTCCAGTGGCTGTAAAATGCACAAAAGAATCCTGGAGGGAATCAACTCAGACCTTTTATCTGGGAGACTACAAATGTTATGTTAAAACCCATCTTATGCCATAGAGAGAGCTGAACCTCACTTTTCAGCTTCCTAGGTGAAATCTTTTATGGTCCAGTTACTGCATTAAAAAGTGGGCAACACCATTACTACTCCTATGCAAAACAAAAAAACAGTGAGTCCTGCTATTTCAAATATCAGAGGTTGGCACTGATTCAGGACAGAATTTCAAACTGTGGATGCTAGATAGACAAACATTTTTTCAGTTCTGAATCAATCTAAATCTTATCTAGTGAGAGCAGTGCCACAGGAGATTTAACTCTCTTCAAAAGTTTCACTTGCTTTAAAAAGCTACCAAACACACCCTGCTTCCTGATGCTTTCTCTTTCATGTGCCACCTCAGGAGATGGATCCTTGCTCCAAATGATCAGATCTTGTCCCACAAGTCCTCCTATTTCTCTAAAGAATAGTACGATGCAAAGGTAGAGAGAAAAATGTCTCCTAGCAGCCAGTTCCTTCGGAGAATCTCCCGAAGGTTACGAAGCATCTTTGGAAAGTGTTCAGAATACTGGACTACAAAAGTATGAATCAGTCATCATCTCAAGAACCAACATTTGTCCAAGAAATAACATCATCTGACACACTACCAATGGGGACCTTACTTCTGCACCTGCTCAGAGCTGACAATGCCACAGTTATCAATGCATTAGAGGAAGAGTTGCTGATCAGTTGTTGAATCTGAAGCAATTGCTCACTTGCAGAGGCTCACTTGGTGCAGTTAGCACCTCTGTGCTGGAGCTGGTAACAGAGGACAGTACTCTTGGTCCTACAGGCAGAAAGAGTCTGTGCTCCAGTGTCACCATACTCCTCTGCTGGCCCTGCTTACAAAGGGTCTTGGCATGTGCAGCAGCAATGTGTGTCAGCTAAATGGATAACAGGAGAATCCACTTACCCTACTGAGATTATTTACAGAAGCTTCCCAGCAAGGAGAAAACTAAACTCAGAAAAAAGGTTGTAAGAATCTCTCTTTAATACTTATCCAGGAATGTATTTCTGCTCTCTGTATCTATATTTGCCTCCTTCTATCTCTTTCTCTCTGTATATCCACGTTCCTATACATAAATACTTATTTAGGTTTCTTCAGTCATCACCCTTCACTATTCTGCCACCTTGGTTGCTGGTCCTGCTTCTAGAATACTTTTGCAGTATTAACCTTTGAATGCATTTTCAGAGCTAAACACATCTCTTCAGTTTAGCGTCTCTTCTTGGTTATGTCTGGATGGCTCCTTACAGGCCTATGGGTTTTCATCTCACCCATACACTATACAGAGAATCTATACAACAAGGGAAAGTAGCACATCACCAAAATGAAAAGACCACTTGTCAAAATTGGGAATAACTTCCTTTTTGGCTACTAGGCAGTCAGACAGCAACTGAACAGAAATACTTTTTTAAATACTTTTTAAAATGAAATGGATCTTTTAGATCAAACAGTAAAATCTCATATCACAGTAGAGTTATTTCCATATATAGGCCTATATAATTGGGTCCACTCAAGAGAAAAATATATTCTGCCCTGAACTGTCACTTGATGGTCAAATTTCATATCATCATCTTGATTCTAATNGGGGGGGGAACTTGTTGCATTAGAAGAAAAAATTACAACATGCTTTAACCAGTCCACAGTTTTGAAGATTTGTTTTCATCTATGGTTCAATAAATAAACAGATGAAATCTCAGCAAATGTATTTGCCTGATTTACCTGCTGTAAACTACAGATTTATTGATTGAATACTGCAAAAATTTCTGTAAAAATGTCTGTAAAAATTTCAGTCCAAGTAGACAGAATTATATGAATTACATTTTCTGCAAAAAAGCAGTTAAGCAGACTTAAATAGCAGTTAGCATCTAAATACAGAGGGACACTAGGAAGACAGAAAAATGCTTAAATGTGTTCAATACCTTGTTTAGACTGACTTCAATATGTGTTACGTATCTAATTGCTCAAACATAAAAGTGCTTTACAAAAGTAACTGCTGCATTTTGGGACAGATAATCATTTTTGTAAACCTCATTCTGCATAGGAATCCTCTAGCATATAAAATGCCTTAACTTGCTATGCTTCTCCCCACATGAGAGCATAACCATTTTTAATTTATGAAAAAAATCAAAGTTCAGGATTTAACATTTTTGCTCTGTTCTATGTATTATTTCCCAAACAATCCAATTTATTTTACTTACCGAGGAAAAGAATTCAATTAAAAGAAAAGAAAAAGTGCCTTGTTACTCTGTAATGAAAAAAGGAGTCCTACAGCACTCTGTTTACAGGAATAGTATTAATTAAGTTATATTTTCAACTGTAGGTGGAAATTATTGAAGTATCACAGTCACAACAATTTTCAGTATTAGACACTCAGTCCTTAATAACATTAACTGCTGGGAAAGCTGCACAGTAATAAAATATGTAGGAATCATAACTGGAGATGTTTAGCTTCTTATTTTGGGAAGCACTTCTGATCAAATTCTTCAAGCATTTAGTCTCAGGTATAGTACTGAGCATACTGATTTCAATGTATTTCTCCAAAAAACCCTCCCTGCACTCCCCATGCTCAAAAGGAAAACTGGCCTGAACTTTTGGTCATATTCGTAGAGCCATCAAAAGCCACTCTTAGGTCAAGTACACAATATCTTTATAAAATTTGGGGAACGCTAAATTCTAAATCTGTAATGAGAACGTTAAATTTTTTTTTTTACTGTTATATTGTTAGATTTGTATTATACTTACTCTTGTACTATTTTTTTCTGGAATATAATGTAAATAAAGCAAATATAGAATCATCTAGGTTAGAAAAAACCTTCAAGATCATTGAGTCAAACCATCAGTCTGACCCACTGAGTCCCATCACTAAATCATGCCCCTTAGTAGCATATCCACACCTCCAAAATAGCTCAGGGATGCGGACTCCACCACTTTCCTGGGCAGCTCATTCCTAGGCTAAACCACCCCCTCCAGGAAGAAATCATTCCTAATATCCAATCTAAATCCACTCTGGCACTATTTGAGATTGTTAAGCCTTTCACTGTTTTTCCTATAAGCCCCTCAGAAGATCAAACTGATTGCAAATGTGGTCCTGATGGCCCTAGAGTGTTAGGAGGAAGCTATCATTGGGCAACAATTCCCTTAAATCTGGATCCACGGGTATAAAATAGAACAACTATAACTGAATATATTGTCTTTGTATCTCATCTTACTTACTACATTAAGCTTGGTTTGGATTCCACTGGTCATAAGTTCTTCCTCTGATATTTTACTAAAATTGTCCAGATAATGGTCTGATATTGTATGAGACAGATCTTCAAAAGAGTATTCCTTTTCTTGGCACAATTTGATTTCATCTAAGAGCTTTGATAATTCTCCAGTCACAGCTTCACCTTTAAAAACAGACATACCGTTAGTCAATAATTAGAATATCAGAGGTCATTTATGCTTAAAAAGGGAATGCACATTCTTTACATTTTTACTTAGTATTTCTTACATTCCATGCCTTATTATCTAAATGCAAAATTCTCCCCTCAAAAATAATGGCATCTCATTCCAGAATGGGAGTTACTGGAAGTAATTATTTATTTCTGCATTCCTCTATAACTCGTATTTAGTTAGGATGAAATGCAATATATACTTACCCTTTCTCTGTTTTCCAACCCTGAACAGCAGCTAAAACCAACAACTATCCAAGAATATAAGATTAATCCAGAAAAGGAAAGTTTCTACAAACATATAAAACTGCTGTTCCATATTCTGCACTGGATTCACACCTGCTGCTCTGAACAGGTACGACATTACATAGGTTCCATAAACTCTAAGTAGATTGGAATTGAGTTTCTGAGAATGCACATCTATCCCATCAAAGAATCTTAACAATAAACAAAGAATATAAACAATCCATGGTCACTTTTCCTGAATCCAATTTTTTGGAATAATGGAAAGATAAACCGGGCAAAATCTACAAGTCTGAAATGTCTTCCTTACGGCAGCCCATCAGAAACTCATGCTTAGTGTATTCTTTATTGTATTTCATTATTTCTCTTTCATTTATAAGATATCTTCAGTTAAGAAATTTACCAAAACAATAAGACAATGCACTTTTAAAGTCTATACTAACTGAAAGATAAGAAGTAGCAGTAAGTATTAGAATAACACTGAGTGTTAATTTTTCTGCAAATAGCCAATTGGCAGCCACAAGATCTCCATGAAGTAAAAGCTACTTATTAGGAACAACTGGGTTAGGTTCTGATAATCCACTGCATGTGTGCTACAGTTACCTTTAAGTAATAGCAATGAACATGTGAATAAAAGCCAAGCTTTTTTCCTTAGGCAAATTAGAGATTTTTCTCTTAAATAGGTTTCCAAGAGTTATACTGTTGGAAACCACAGTCCTTCTACTCTACTCTATAAAATACAGAGATAAATTCATTTTACTCCATCCTTGGGAATAAAATGTAACTAAAGCCCCAGGTAGGATTCTTTCTGTTAGGTCTAGAGCTCTTTTTGTGTCATATTTCTTCACAGCCAATTTTTTCATCATTTGTTATGCTAGGTAAGCATAAATAACAGAATTTATTCTGAAATATTTTTTAAATCACAACTAAGACTGCAATTTTTAAAGCCAAGAACATACGTTGTTAATTAAAATAATCTAATTGCCTATTAAGTACAAGAAAATTTTATTCAAAACTTTCATTACTCTTAGTCAATAGTAAGTTTGCACAAATTTGTAAATAAATCAACATTGTAATTAGATCTATTTATATTTAGCTTTCTAATTAGAAAATTTATTTTGTTGCAGATTAATATTAGGATAAATAAAAGTAGGAAGTAAAAGACCTGA
The DNA here is from genome assembly GCA_013396635.1 of Penelope pileata. Lineage (NCBI taxonomy): Eukaryota > Metazoa > Chordata > Aves > Galliformes > Cracidae > Penelope > Penelope pileata. The sequence goes on along the minus strand of WBMW01003681.1, from coordinate 217,403 downwards.
ATATTAAGAACTATTTAAAAAATATCCTAGAGTATCATAAAAACACAGGACTACTGTTTCCTTCAGATTTTTGTTCATGTATCCTAGTTCTCTCAGTTCAAAATCTGATGTTTTTCCACATATGTCTTACAATTATGCTTACTGGGCAAGAATTACTTGTATGTGGTAAGAATAGAACTGCAAATGTGATAACTGATCTGTCAGTAAGTGTATGCTAACTGGCTAGATGATTGCTGCCAAAAAGAATACATAAAAGATTTTTGACCAACTTTCTTTCAGTGATGGTCTAAGTAAGGTCTCTCTATCCAGCTATCTGTTTTCATGAAAGTCATAAGAAGGTAATTGATAACAGATATCCCTCTTCCAAATTTGGCTTAAATCATTTGAAATTTGGTTATTAGAAAATGGCAGATGGATGGAAAGTACAATCATGTACAATTTCTTTCCTTTAGAATCAGATTACGAAACAGAAAAGAGAAAGCAAACTAGCATGTTTTATGGTACTTATGTCTTGAAAGTAGAAACAAGGAATGAGAGATGATAACCTTAACATTAAGAAGTAAAACATATTTTAAAAATATCTACTACTTAAGGACATTTCTATTGCATAGGGTAGCTGAGTTCATGAATGATTCTAGTAAGCTCAAAGGAACCATTTGTCTTTGTACTTTACATGGCTGTTAAATACCTCAGTGGAAAACTGAGAATGACTAGAACTAGAGTATTTGTTTACTGTCACCATGAAGATCATAGTCTGGCTTGCAGTAGTAAACTCGTTTTTCTCACGAATGAAACTCTCCTAGTAAAGGGGTAAAAAAGTCAATAAAAACAAAGACAGGCAGAAGTATTTGCCAGCAGTCACTTATGTACTTTGGATGACTATAGAAGCCAGTAATCAGGTTTTGTTCTGCAACAGGATGGTTTTCATGAAGAGCAGGATTACAACACACTTGGGAAATGCCCCTCTAAGACTGTGATGCATAAAAGGTAAGAAAGAACATCAGATGAAAGCATGTACACATAGCAGTGACAGCTGTAGTACATGGAAGGTATGTTAGAAGATTTATCTGCAGGAAGAATGGGAAAGCAGTACACAAATGATCCTATGAAGAGTCATCCAAATGTAACACAACTGGAAAAGGTACTCACTGGCAGAGACAAAATAAATTCTCTCATTAACTTGAAAGTCTACATAGTATTTTAACATAATTATTAATCTTCTGTTTTACTTATGAAATGCAATGTTATAGAAATTAAAAAGATTTAAAATCAAGCAATGTAATACATTGTAACCAATCTATGACTTGTCATTTTTGAGAATAGTTCTTCACTTTCCTGTATGACTTGTCATTATAGTGTATGTAGTCAAGCCAGGTAGTTCAGTCTCTCTTTTTCATTTCATATGTTTATAGAAATGTGTTAATAATATAATTTTAACATTAAAGACAATTCAATACAGCTTCTGTATTCACAGAGTACATGTATTTACTTTTAGCCTTTGGAGATGAAGGAACTTCTGGGGACAAAATGCAAGACTGATGTTCTGCGCATTCCAGTGGGCGTTCCTCTGAAACACTTGCATTTCCCGTTTCCATATATTCTGCAATTTAAAGATATAAATACACATAAACTCCTGAATGAAGGTTTATCCCAGCCGAAAGTATATTTCCTATTTCCTTTTTATGTGAAAACCTTTCCAATTTTTTAAATTAGAACCCTATAATTATTCATAAACATTGCTGTAAGGAAATCATTTATTGAAAATATTATAAAAACGCTATAATGGTCAGCTATCTCATCTGATCTGCTGAAACTGTTACAGAAATCTAACTGTAAAAGTAACAAGTTGTGAGTATCACTGTGCTTTTCCTGTCTCCTTGAAATATCCACATAACTTTTCCATTACATAGTTACTGTTGAGTCTTCTTTTGTTTTAAATTTAAGACTTTTTAATCAAGATTCAAATTGACAATAAATAGACATGTTGATACTAAGAAGATAAAATATTCTGCTTGCAGTACAGAGACTGAGTACATGACAAGAAAATCACTCTCAAAATTCAGATTTAACTAGTAGTCTAGAAAACTGTTCTAAATTTTTCTTCCCTTTTGTCTTTAAAATTTGCATTGTCCCACCTTCATGATCATGCTTATAAAAACAGACGTGGAATGATGAATGTGATAAACTTCAATTTCACTACTACTATTTTAGCGTAAATATACATTATTTTCATGTGGTTTTGTAGACAGCCAAGCTCAATGAGATACTAAGACCTTTATGAATGTAATTGCAGGATAAATATTAAATAATTCAAAATTAATTTATGCAACAGTGGCTTTCTTTTTATCAGCTGAGTGAATGTTTCCCAGTTCAGGCAGTTGTTTTGCATCTTTACTTTATTGATTTCCTGAAGTTTCTTAGCCAAATAGTAACCACAACATTACATGTGGCAACATATAACAGTGAACTACAATAAGCGCTTTCATCAATATCACACTGAAGGACTACAGTTTCTGGAAACTGAAAACCTCCCTGATTTAATTTCTGCAGTCTACAATGCACTTGTTTAGCTAGCTTTTATTCCCAATTAAATAACAAATCCCAAAACCCAAATACAATGAGATAAAATCAGCAAATTAGAAAATGAAATTGGAAATGGCAAAGACCAGCATGCAGTTTCAGAATGCTCTGCAGGTTGGTTTTTTTGTTGTTGTGTGTTTTGTTTTTATTTCTTGTTTGTTCTTTGTTTTTTTTTTAAGACTCTCTGATTTGAAAATGTCATATATTAAGACTGATGGCTTGCAATGGTCCCCTGGATAATCTGTCATACATTTCTCTATATGAAAATGGGCATTTTTATTTTGTTGTGTATTAACTGAAATCAAAGATGAGTTAGAAGCAAGAGACCATGAGAAAACCAGCAGCAAGACAAAATACTCTGGAACGTTTTCCAGCTCTACCAGCTATATGATTTGTTGAGTTATTGTGTGAGGTGGAGGAGAAATAAAAGGGAAGCAAGATTCAAAGAAAAGGGAAAAGACGAAGTAATGCTTGAAAATACATACTTGATAATTTTGCAACTGTCCAAAAGCAAGTGAAACATCTATCAAGTAGCAGTGTTCAAATTATTGGACCAATAATTATATTATTAGGAAAGGAAGCGTAGGTGAGACTGTGAAGAACTTTAACCTTGGTGTCGTAATGATATTCATACAAGACTCAGGAAACCTCTAACAAAAGCTCAGCACGCAACGTGCTGCAAAGATTTAGAACAGGCCAACAGAACATGCCATCCTGGTAAAACGCACAGGGCAGCACGTACAGCTTCAGACTTCCGTGGTACTTCTACTGTTAACTTAGTTTTACACCATTGAAAATTCTACTGGGTACAAGCAAAAACAATAAAGACACGAATTCAGTTGTGAGAAGCTCATTGCCTAGGTAAACACCAACTTACCGGTAATGTTATCAAAGAAACAAACACAAACCAGGTGATCTATTTTAAGAGCCAATGACAAACTACATAAAAGCAGTGGATGCTTTCACCTGCAACAAAAACCTGCAGCTAGCATGGAACTCATTTTCCATGCCTTTCCAAACTTATTGAAAAAGATGTTGTTAACCATCATCTGCCCTGATTATGGCGCACCTGAGAGACTGCTCTGGATTCTATCACTTTCCTCAAAAAAGAAAGATATTTTGGAACAAAGGCAAGCTTATTCAATTAGCTCGCTTAATGACTGGAACAGTTTCCACAGTAGTTGTCTCAGAGTTCAGAGAAGAGACTCATTCCTGCAATAGGGGACGGTAAAGTCTGATCAGGACACAACCTGTCAGCTTCATAATGCTTCCTGCATCAGCTTCCTGTGTCACATTGTCCTGTTCCACGTTTCACAGACAGTCGACATGATTAACACAAATGGGGTGAGGGAAGCGTATGTTAATATGCACACTTCAAAGATGGCTCTTCACCAAACTGCTTTGGGAAGAATGGAGTATTTTACATCTGTTGACTCAAATGGCGATTACAGTTCAGTGAGAATTGACATGAAGAATCTGAAAAGCTTTGCAGTATTGTTTTCAACAGCTATCTGATTTTAAAATAGCATTACTCAATTTAAACAGGGCCATGTGTACAAAAAGTAACAGTATAGAAGTAGTCAAAGAACACTGGAAATAACAGCAGTGGGGAATATGACCTCAAGAACGTAACATGTTCCAGAAAGGTTGAACAGCAGGAACTCCGGCTTTCTCACTTCTGTAACATGCACTAGGCCAAAGTCAAGCAGAAGGGAAAGTGTTAAGATGTAAGCAGACACACACAGCTGTCTCGCACAGCAGCAAGCACCAGGAAGATAAGCCATGAAGGGAACATGGCCCAGCTCAGCTAAGTTGTTGCCGAACGTCCAGAGGCAATGAAAGCTGAGGCTCGGGAGGACAGCTTGCTCTAACTTCAGCTCTCCTAGGAGCTGAATTTAGTTACCCGTTCCACAGTAAGGCCAGGATTTTTGCTTAATTCATAAAATTTGGCTTTTAGAGAGAGAAGATTGTCCTTTATTTTTATTTTGTATTATTATTATTTAGTATAAGATCATTTGCCTTTTGTTTTGATAATCTACATCAGCCAAGCAATGGGGTGGAATCATCCAGAGTTCCTCCCTAGACTGCAGGAGGTCTACACAGGAGACCAAAAGGCTTTTAAACTCTGAAAAAGCAAAATTTGATTAACATAAAAATATGTATGCTCACCTTTTCAAGCAGAAAAATTTCCAATAACTAAAGCAGTAGAAAAAAGCATGCCTACAGGCACACAGCCTCTGTCCCTGCAGGATCATCCTTACTCCTCCACAGCTCCATGCCTTCCTGGATGGCAGCAATCTTCATGGCACCCTCTGCCCTTCCTGGGGCTCCCAGCACCTGGCTAAGCTCCCTCAGCTCCACCACATCCCACCTCAGCTCTCTAGAAGCAGCTCCAGAAATGGCTCACTTGCTCCCTGGAAAGGAGCGATTCCCAGCTCACCAGAGGCTTTATGACCCAATTCCTCCTGCCTATACAGCAGCAGCGGTTATAGGGAACTGACTGAAAACCGCTACCTTCACGTCTGCTAAGGTGGCAGGTGCGAGCTGAGACTAAGGCCAGACTGACTCCAGTCTACTATGTTTCACAGCACAATTCTGAATGACCCAATTTTAACACGACATCAGGAAAAAGAAAATCTAGATGTTTAGTTTGTAGGCACGTAAGCAGATATTTGTACACATGTTCAGGGATGACAAACAGAAGCAAGCACTGAAAGACTGCTATAAGTCTGAGACAGGTGAGGAAGCTGCTAAGCAGCAGTTAAATTAATAAACGTAGTACTATACAGCATTTGCACAGTAGCCTGATAAAAGCAGCAGGGAAATCCCCAGGGGGAAGACAAAAAAAGAGGTGGTGGTGATGGTGGGGAATTCTTTTCCTCCCACAAAGATCTAATAAATCTCAGACTGGAAAACTCTTTCAGTGAGGCTGCAGACATGTATTGAAGGGAAGGGAAAATCTATTTGCCCACAGAGAGAAAGAAAGAGAGAGCAAGAATAGACTAAAGGTCTGTGATAATGACATTGCAGCTATTTAAGTAGAGGGGAGAAAACAGAGTCCTGGTTCTGCTTCCATTCCAGTAGCTGCTTACGTATTTTCCACTTATGGATAATTAGGTAACATGTACAAACTATGTTAGCTTCTTAAGCATCAGCAGCAGGAGAGATAGGAAACAGCTTTCCATTACATCTCCCTCCATACTGTCTATACTGCAGAGCTTACTGTGTCTTCCTGGTCATTCCTCCTGTCACTTCTCATCTGTTTATACACTATTTCAGTTGTTTTTTTTTCATAATATCAAGAATTCTTTTTTCAGAAATAGTAAAAAAGAAAGATTCTAATAGAGAACATATTGGGCTGTGGAGAAAGGGTTGAAAGATGGTATAGCATGCACCTGCGTCACGTTCACATGTGCTGAAACTAAAACACAGCTGGTCGGTTTAATTTTAGGCCTACTAGCCTTGGCAACAACCCTTTTATCTTCAATGCCTAATTATAAAGCCCTAAGTGCCAATGCTGTTAACTGCTTCAGCACTGAATGATGTTGTTTCACTACATCTTATAGATGCATGTGCTCAGTAGAACAGCCTTGCTTGGCACAGTACTCTAATTCTCCACTCTTTGAGTGCATCATGTCAAAACAACAAATTCTTCACTACCTTATAAAGAATCTATACTTTAGCAAGCATTTATAACTAAGCTCAATTCACTTCAGACCTGAGCCAGACATAGAAAATGATGAGACATATATGAAAGGCAAAGAATTAAAACTTGAGCTGTCATTCTAATAATTCCATCTGTAATTAACAGGCAGTAAAAAAAAAAAAAAAAAAAAAAGTTCAGGTGGTATATAGTTTAGTTTAGAGCAGCCTTTTTCAGGTTGCTCTCGAAAGCTATTTCATTATTTATTTGCCGTCTACCAGATAATGCACCAAACTCTCCAACAAGATGGAAGACTTTTCAAGCACCTTTTTTCTTTTTTCCGCAGAAACTTCAATTACTGTTTTCTCTGGTTGAACGGATTTAATATTGCTGCCTCCATAAACTGCTTCCAAGGATGTAAATTAATTTCTTCTTTCATGGAACTCCTTTCCCTTCAAAGTTTCTCATCAATATCCTCAAACCCAATACATTATTCTCCCTGAAAACTTTTCTTACTATTTTGCTAACCCTCTGTTTATAGCATTGACCACTGCCTATCGGGATCACCACTAATACCGGTCCCATTATTTCCTGGTTTGTTTCAGTCAATCTGTTTATATGTATCTTTCAGCCTTTGTTTCAAATTTTGAAAGGTAATGTCTTGCAGCAGGAACAAATGTTAGAGTTTGTGTTAACACTCTAAACCCTACAGTGACACTTTAAGACTTAAATAGAATTACTAGGTTTCATAACAATGCAAGGGGGAAATGGTAGAAATTAGTAAAAATGCCAGGAGATAAAATCGTACTCTAACCTGGCAGCAAGGTGAAAGAATCAATTCAATACCATTATGTCTACAAAGAGAAAAAAAAATAGGAAGAAACTTAGAAAATCCAGGCAGTAATTGTCTGACACCATTCATTTCATTTCTTTTTCCTTTAAGTCTACATGAAGGAGACATGTAAGCTTCCCTAGGCAAGCATCTGAACACAGGAGGTTTAACAGGGATGTATTTGGAGGCTCCTAACTCTCTCTCAACATCTGCCCTTTCTTTAAGAGGAATTCATTACCCACTGAAGTCAAACTTAATTAGAGTACATTCAGGTTTCCCAAAATCCCAGTGCTTCTGGGATTTCTCAGCTACAATGGAATAAATGCTCACACTTCAATGAAGAATATCCTCAACTGGCTTTTTAGAGGCAGGGTAGGACTGCTGTACCATCATCAGTGCTAGTACTGAATCCTGCCATTCTTGTTCTTTATTTTTCAACTTCATCTCGAAGTTCAAGCTTTATCTTTGACGGTTAAAGCTTTAGTAAACCCTTTTGCTGATGAAAAAGAACCTCCATGGGCTCCTCAAAGAAGTTCTGAAGGGGCTCCTCCAGTTATCTCAAGGTTGAAAATGACATCTTTATAAACATTTTTCATCCTTGCACATCACTTCTGATTATAAGGCAGACGGAACAAAAATAAATGATTGTTTGTTATAAGTCACACTAATACAAGCTGAAAGTACGAAGCAACCTTCTCTATATTTTCAAGGCAAAGATATGAAAAAGATGCCATCTCAAAGCACCAAAAAGCCTCGACATTGATAAATTTCTTTTTTTGTGATAAAAACTAAGAGCAGGTACTGATCCAGACAAATAACAAACCCTTAAGTTGCATTTGGGTGCTGATATTACTGCTTTTCATATAGCAGGGGTACTTTGAAGAAACTGTTGATTGGTGCGGTTGAGACTATCAAATTGTATGAAATTAGGAGCTCTCTCCTCCTGATTCTACTTGCCTCTCCCATATCTTCCTCCCCACTTTCTGACGCACATTTCTTCCATTTACCTAGGACAAAGCTAACTCTGGGAACTCAGCCATATAGGAGGCAAGGTCATCAAAGCAAACAGATGTATATTTGTATGATTACAGTATTGTTTTATATTATTTTACTTAGTATTAAATACATGTAATAAACTATATATATATACATAGGTCAATCCGAAAGTAATGCCTCCTATTTACTTCCAAGGAATCTACAACTACGAAGAGCACAATAACACTACTTGATACAGCAAATTCTCAGCTTCAAAACACTTTTTCAACATAGTCACCACCATTAGCTCTGCATTTTCACCAGCGATGAACAAGAGCCTGCATGCCACGCTCATAAAAATCTGCACCAGTGGAGGTGACCCACTGTTTCACAGCTGCTACGACAGCATAGCTGCTGAAATGCAGCACCTACTGCCTCACTGTGCTCACATCCACTGTTTGGCTTCCATAAAGGTTCAGCAAGCATTGATGAATGTCAATGCGTGCAATTATTTCTACATGGAGGAATTCAATGACACACCTTTGGTTCATACATGCTTCCACATCAGATGCCATTTGTGTCAGACTGCCCCTCTGCTGCCGTCTGTCACACAGCAACAAAATGGAACAGAATATTGATGGGAAGGTTCAACCTCTACTGCCATACCACCAACATCTGCCTCCAATGTGGTAGGCTAACATAATAAAATAGGGCGCATTACTTTCAGAGCAGCCCTCTTGTGTTACTGATTAATGAACTAACTCAGATCACCTTGCAATCTACTGTAAGCAGGGAATAAGGAACTGTATAACTGAAGGTACAAGAGGAGGAACAGAGAACGGAACAAAAGGAAAAAGAAAATAGGAAGGAAGGAGAAGAGTTAGACTACTCCTTTCAGTAAGAGCGAGCTGTTAATTCAGTTCAGCTACAACATGAATCTGCACCTTAAGAGAACATCTTCCTTCCAGCCTGCAAAATTTTCATTATACTTGTAGAAACTTTGTATCTTCTGCCCACCACCTCATTTGGAAAGTTTATGGAAACTCACTAGGCAGTCTGTAAAGAAAAGAAAACCTGAAGGACAGTATGTTGCCACATGACATCATTTTCTCTAGAAGTTGTTCTTATGATACACAGGTATGAGGGAGACTGAAGCATGAGCTAGTACACTTGTAGCACATACTGAACTGATTAAAATGCCACATTTAAAGAAAGAATCAATACAAGTGTACATGCAGCACTGACACCTGCAGTGATCAACTTAGTCAAAAATAGCTAATGAAAGACTGGTCTGAAAATGAAGGCAAAAATTTAATACAAGAGAAAGAACAATGTGTAGCACTGAATTATGTACTAGCTGATGTCTGACCAGCAAATAATGGAGTTCCATCAGTTTTACACCATGAAAGTAAGATAACGAATGACAATAAACACATGTGCAACAAAATTACTTTGCTTCTCCTATAATGACAAGAGTAACTGCCTGCTTTTTTCTTTTCTTTTTTTTAAATTTAATTTTAAAGAAAATTGAAATGAGAATTTTTGAAAGTTTGACATTGTTGTTCAGCCACATTTGTTATTTATGAAAGAATCAAGCCTTTCGGTTTTAGTTTACCATCACAATTGAATGGAACTGCAGTGAAACATTATTATACATTACTTTGTGATGTAGAATGTACAAAGAGTAACTGCAAGTGACACACCATACTAAGGTCTATTGTCAGGAAAAAAAAAGTTTACCCTGAAATCCAGATATTCAATCACTTAATTTTGTGTATCTAGCAAAAAAAAAAAATTATCTTTTTAATCCAAAAGAAGAACCCTTTTGTGTAATAAAATATTTTAAGAGTAGAAATGACTATATTTCTTAGTATTCCTCTGTGCTATTCTGATTTGTTTCTACACTGAACACGACTTACCTTGAAGCAGAGCTGCAATTTGGAGTGACTGTTGAGATGGATGTTCTTTAAGAATATCTAAAACCGTTCTACCCAAACTGTCCTTTATGTTGGTATCAATTCCTGAAAAAGAATATGAATTGTGATTGAAATTTTAATCCCAAATTCTGATTATAAATGTGGCATATCAGACTCAATTATCTGACAAATTGACTGCAAGCCGTTAAACAACGGTAGCAGATTAACAGCTGTGCTACAGTTGGAGTACAACATCCATTTCTGTTTAAAGCTCGAGTAGCTCGAAATTCACATGCTGACATGAATTGTTTTTATGTTTCTCTAGCTCATGGCAATATAAAAGAAGCTTCTTAAACTGAATTTGGGAATATTTTAACAGACTGTTCCTAAGAAACAGCCATCCTGAAAACAATGTTTTATAAAATCAAGAAATTCTCTGGATGTTTTTCCAATATTTCTGGATTTTAACTGTCCCCAATCTGCTATAGTTCATTGGGGATTTTCTAGTGTATAGAACCAGTATGCATGTTGGGAGAAACACTGAAAAAGTTATTAACCCTCAAAGTTTTGTACTCCCCAAAAAGACTGAAATAGCCACGTGGTGTTAAGGACTGTATGCAAAGCCACAACATTTCCTCACAGATTGTTCAGACTGTTAAACAAGTAATTGCCTCAAACCATGAACATAAGCATAAATATGTAAGTTTGAAGCTTATCTTGGATAGGTCTCAGAGAATGTGGCATACACAATGCTCATGAACCTCTCACCTTTGTTTCTTTGGGAATGTTTGCTTGACGGCATAAGAACAGAATTGTTTTTTACTTTAGATCTACTTTCATAAAAAGAAATATGAAAGATATTAACAAACAGAATGAGATTCTTCTCAGGAAACTGTATAGAGGAAATTAGAAGAAGCAGGATTTAGGAAGACGTTGAGGAAGCATAAAGGGATTGATTTCTCTACTCACCTGAAAAGGCTGCAGCTCTTGTTATTTCCTGACCTGATGGACAGATTCCTAATTTGTTTTATGAGAAAGAGATATTTGTTTTCTCAATGAAAATGAAGGCAAAGTATTGCTGGGCTAGTTAGCTATGGAAGCTGATTTTCAGAGTCTGGATACATCAACTTACACTTTTCCTTTGCAATAGCTATTCATAATATCTGAATATTCTTTGAAGCAGAGCTAGAGAAAAAGAGATTGTTAGATAAAAAGGGATCAGGTGGGGAACGTTGCCAGAAGTGCAGAGCAGTTGAGGTTGAAGGAGTTCACAGTGAATGTTCTACTCCACTACCTTGTAAAATTGTACTGTTGTAGAGGCTATAACATACACTGTTCTATGAGAGGTATTATTTATCTGTGGTATAAGGGCTTCCGATATTTCTGTTATTTTCTTCATTCCTTCCTCTTTTATGTGAATTGATGTAAAAAGACTCTGCCTTTTTGAGGGTGGGTGCAGATCCTTTTTTGCCTTTTTCTTAGTCATCCAAACAGAAAAAACATCTCGGAAGGACCCTTTCTCTGAAAGTAGATCTCAGATTAGACAGATATGCACTAGCTGAGATTCAGTTGAGAAGTTGTGAGTGTGACATTCCTTCTTTTGCACTGTATAACCCCATAAGCACTGATAATAAGGATCAGTAAGAACCCTCACTATAATGGAAGTTCGTATATCTCAGATCATATTATCTCTGTATATTCATATTTTCATTGGTCTTCTAATTTATCTGAGAACACAGTTGTTTAGATGATCGATTTACCTCAAGTACTTCTGAAACTCTTAGTAGTAGATGAGTTTGTCGGGATTCTGTATCCTTGTTCTCCTGTCCTTTCAGCACAAATGTAGTTCTCATATAACCAGTGCTTTCCTTCAGAGACAGTTTAAATTTATTCAGACAATGAAGGAGAAGCGGGATGGCATGTTTGTTAGGAAATAAACTTGAAAATGAGTCTTCTGGCCTCTAGATAAAAGAAATAAATTTTTAGTTGATGTTATGTTGGGTCCATTTAATTTCAGAATCAGGGCACCCATGGTGTGCATTATACGTGTTTACACAGGGATGTATAAAAATGCATAAGCACAGTTTTAGAGCACTTAGAAGACTTATCAAGGGTAAGTCACAGTACAGGCTGTGACCAAAGACTATGAGAATGCCTGAAGATCTATATCACCTTATTGCAACTGCTAGATAACCCCTCCTCTCATCATGCTCTGCATTGTTATCACTTTCTGCAAAGATTCCTGCTAGTTTCCCTTGAGCTGTTTTTCACCTGCTTCCATTCTTAGTCCATGTGTCCCATACCTGTTTCACCATGAGGAGGAAAACTGAGGAGGGAATGCTGAGGCTTTGATGAAGATGTTATGCAGGAAGATGAAATATGACTGAATGTACTAAAGGATCAAATATGCGCTCAGTGTATCTTATTGCTTGGACAACCTTGGTCAGATATCCAGAAGCAGCGAAGCGGGAGAACTAGACCTTGTGCATGGGAGTACTGAAATTTTTTAAAATGAAAATCAAATCCCCCAAATCTTCCTTAATTAAAAGCCAGAACTGCACAATGGTATCTCATCTCTTTTTAATGCGTGGCAAAATGACTAAAAATAAATGTCTGTAAAACAAGAAATGAAGACTTGGAATATATGGAATCTCCATAGTATAATAACACCATCATCTCTGAAGGATGACATGTAATCAGACTTCCTTCACAGTGGTTACAGAAGATGTAGGGGAGCAAAACTGATAGGCATCTTAGGTCAATTCAGGCATAGTGACAAGAGACTACACTGCTGTATAATCTTAAAGTCATGTAGAGCACCACAGGCTCCAATAAATGGAAGAAAATAAGAAATGGCGCAATAACATCTTTTATTTCCTTGCTGAAACAAAGTATTTTTGGCTGTCTTTCAGAGTAAATAAAAAAAATGTATGTAGTCATTTTATTCTCAGAACACGTTTAGTCTCAGAATACAGTGGCATACACTGAGTCATATATGGATTTCTGAGTCTTAGAGAAAATGTTGCTTTTTTCTTTATGTGCATATTGGTATCTTGTTCTAAAAGAATAAGATTTCATTTAATGAGAAGTACATGTGATTAGATTTGCAAAGGCTGAGAAATAAAAGAGTAATTTGTATAAACAACACTTGAGGTAAATAGGAGATTAAGAATATTAAGGGTATTTGTTCAGCGTTTCCCGTAAGTTTAATTTACCTGTTTCGAGCAAAATGCGTGCTACTTCCACCTTTCCAAACAGGGCTGCTTCATGTAGTGCACTCCCTTTTTCTGTCTAGAAAAACAAAAATATTGTGTCATTTAAAATACAAATCTAAAATAACAAAGAATCGTTTTGAAAATAATATGTTTAGAAAATAAGTCTTTATTTTTCCCTCTATTTTATCTGCATGTAAAAAATATTGAGTGGGTAAAAAAACATACTACCCTAACGTAATTTCTTACTCAAGATAACAACATAAATGTTGTCAGTTCTACTATAAAAATTAATAACTATATAAGAAAATATAGTAGGGATGTAATAAAACTCCCAATTAAACAAAGCAAATTTGTGCAAAATTTCTAAACTTCTATTACAGGCAGTGAAAATCTATTTGATACATTCAGAGGAACATAGCTGTTCAGCAGAGACAGTTTACATGTAGGCAGCTACACTTAGATTTTTTAATCCGAAAATGGATTACACCCTAGATGGTCAATTTAGTTGCACAAGGAGAGCTACCCTAGGATACTCTACCTGGCCTCCAGCTGATGTTGTAATTGATGCTCCTATTTGATCTGCATCACATCTGCCCCATGCAGATGCCTTGGATACCCTAAGGCACCTCCAACAGTATCAGATGTCTATGTTTAGATCATTTAAATCCTGCCTTAGATATCTGTGAACCTGATTGTGCAGAATTCCATGACACAATTGTGAATGTTTTTTGCTCAAAAAAAAGTTACAGTTCTGAAAACAAACTGTCTTAACAAGGTACTTCTCTTACTGTTTAGTATTGCTGACTGTTATTCAAGAATCTGTAGCATTAGCTACAGATAGAGAACAGTATTAGCAATAGCTATTAGATCTCAGTGAATCTCTGGCTCATCTACTTGTTTGGACAGTAAAACAGATTTTGAGTGTTTTTTATTCGTGTGCAACTGTTAAAGCTTTTGCTGGTTGTGCTAGTTGGTTTTGGTATGTTTCTATCTAAACGCATCCATGTCATTTTTGCCGTGATGGAAAGACTTCCAAGACAAAAAGTATTTTAACTCTGAAATAAAATAGTAGTTCATTATTTATTATCTGTATCAGAATGCATCAGTGTTACAGAGATGCAAAGACAGGATACTTAGAAATAATCAGTGTTCTTGAAGTGTGATGTGAGTGCACAGTAGTCATGTTCTGACAATTGTGCCTGAAAACTCTTTGCTACACCCTTAGCAGGAACACTCACTTTTTATCTTTCTTCATATTTAGTACATTGATGTATCAAGTAGAGCATGCAAAATGTCATTTTACACCCAGCACATGAGGAATAACAGTATAATGGAGAGGAAAAGGAGGTCAGTAAGAGAACATATGTATGAAATACATACCTCAAAACAATTTCTGATCTTTCAATTTTCAGAAACAATCTAGATGGACATTCACAGACTTATTCTGAACAAGAAAACTAAATATTCAGATTTATTAAGAGATCGTTTCAGATTCCTTTACTCAAAAAGTAACTAAAAGTGTTTTCCACTAGCTGTGACCAACCTTAACACCGGATGACTCTGCAATGACATAGTGCAACCAGTAAGGTACATGCAGAGCTTAAGCTGCAGCTCAGAAATTATAGGGCATGGAAACTGTTCTCATAAAAAGCATTGATAGCTAGAGGTCTGATTACTGAAAAACACCTCAGCACTTTCACAAAAGGCTTTGACACAGCCTATTGTCCTCTTCAGTGTTTGTGTGGATATGGCATTTCCTTTGGATTGACCACTTGCTGACATGAATAAACCTCAAGAATATTGGGTGGACTGGTACATAGAGTCAGTTGTCATCAAGGATGAGCAGTAGAGCTTTGGTCCCCAAAATATTTGATTTAGGAAACACAGAAGGTGAAATTCGAAAGCCACAACAGGAAGAAGCTTAGCACGGTAGCATATCAGAGAATGCTGAAAGAGGTGATCACTCCCAATCATTCACTGTTTTAAGAAAATTGGAATGCCTCTCTAATCTTTGAACATAGTTTACTGTGTCATTGGAGGGAGGAAAAAAAAAAAAGGTAATGATATTCTGGGCTGCATTAGCCAAAGTATTGTCAGCAGGTCGAGGCAAGATGATCCTTCTCCTCTATTCAGCACTGCTGAGTACCGTGTCTGGTTCTGGAATTCTTGGTACGAGGTCTTCCGGAACTACTGGATAGAATTCAGTGAAGGGTCACTAAGACGATCAAGGAACTGGAGCATCTCTCCTATGATGAAAAGCTGAGAGAGCTGAGGCTGTTTCAGTATGGAGAAAAGACGAATCAGGGGATCTTATCAATGTCTATGAACACCTGAAGAGATGGTGCAAAGAAAAGCCAGGCTCTTCCCAGTGGTGCCCAGTGTCAGGACAAGAGGCAACAGGTATAAACTGAAACACAGGAGGTTTCATTTGAACATCAGGAAACACCCTTTATTGTGAGGTTGACTGTCACTTTTTCCCAACAGGTTGTGGAGTCTTCCTTCCTTGAGCTATTCTAAAGCGTCTGATCATGGCTGTGGGCAACCTGCTCTGAGTGTCCCTGTTTGAGCAGGGCCACTGGACCAGATGAACTTCAGAGATCCCTTCCAACTTCAGCCATTCTGTGACTCTGTAAGGGGCAGTAATCACAGTGATGCATATGCCAGCAATGCAGTTCACAGAGGTTCAAATGTTATCAGAAGTCTCTGCACTAAATTTTAGTTCTACAGATGATGAAGTGCAGGGATGGAAGACAGATATGCCTTGGTTAAATTGTAGAGATATTTCTGTATTAATATTAATAACGAACATTTTTCAGTGGAGAAACTCAACATACTTTAGTGACAACATCTATCTAGAATCCATTGCTGTGATTTGGGTCTGAGAAGAATTAATGGTCCTGTATCAACAGCTTTGAGGACAAGGAAAAGGACTGACCCTTAGACTCACTCTTCAGTTAAGAGGTGGAAAAGATTCTGATATGACAGTCAGAATTGGCAGCAATTGATCAAAAGTTGCCAAATCAGAGAGACTGGAGGAAGGGCAAATAATAGTTGACCAAAGCATGTATCTTGCAAGAACTCAAGTGAAGATTAACATAAGAGAAAATTTCCTGCTGAGATCTAACATAAACAAGTAACTTGAGAGTTGGAAGATAGTTCAATAACAATGAACCAAAACTCTCTTATACATTGAAGCAGTAGAGAAACTTAAGCATTTATGAATTACAAGTGTAATTTATAGTGTTGGGAAAGGAATCCAAAGCCAAATGACTTCTTTTTCATTTTGCACTTTCTTGTTTCTTGATGTATTATATGGTGGCATTTCCTCTTATATCTGAATACAATCCTGAAACACTCTGCAGGTATTCTGCACTGCCCCGAATTTCAGGGCAGTCTGCTTTACAACTCTAAGTTATCATACAATGCCAATTAATGCTATATCCCAGAAAAAAGGTATAGATTACAAACAATAAGGAAGAGGAATTTGAAAGGCACACCATATAAACAGTGGACTGACCTGTCCACTAGACAGGTGATTTTCTGAACAAGAAAAGAAATATTATCAGCAAATTGAAAGAAAATCAGTCCGGAAACATGAAGATTGAGAAGCATACTTGTAAGATGCAGATGTGTAATCCTGCATGAGATATCGCAAAGATGAAAGCTGACGTAAATCCTGAAAGCTCTAGGCAGGATTTCATGGTAATAGTGAATACCTAATGAGTGAATCAGATCCTTCTTGACCCAAAAAAACTGTCCAGAAGGCAGAAATGCCCTTGTTACCAGAGCATTCAGTTACCAAACTCCATTTTAACACAAGGAAAATGCTGATTCTCAGGATGGACAGGGCCAAGAGGACTGGCAGAGTAGATACATATCCCTTTGTAAATGTCCATTTGGAATACTACTTGAAGATAGAAATGATTTTTTTTTTCTGGTGCAATAGAGCACATTACACAAATTGTAATTATTAAAATGTAGTTGCAAATAATTTCCCTACTCTTCTGTGAGCCACACAGGAGTTTTTAAGTGTAGGTCTTTTTCACTTAAAATGGTGTACCCACATGCCTATATACTCTTGTTGTCTACATTACACCAAGTAAACTTAAAATCTATACACAATTTTCTCTGCTTCACTTCCTGAAGCTTTCATTGCCCTGGATCATATATCTGGAAAATCCATATATCTGGAAATTCTTCCACAGCCTCAGTTAATGCAAGAAATGACAATATTTTCTCATGTGCACAGTGAGCTACAGTCTGCTTGACTTTGCACAGATGTATTGCACCTTGATTCCCTACATTAAGTTTTCTGTAACAGTTGGGCACACAAAATAAGCAAGGATAGAAGAACATTGTGAGTAGGAACACCAGGACACGTAAATCAACTTGGTGTACAATTTGCAGGCTCATGTAAAAGCATCAAGGATTTTATTAGAATTTTTGTTTCCTTGCTTGCTTTTTAATCACGTAAATATGAAAGAGATTGTAATTAGGTCGCTTGTCTAGTCCTTATTCATCAGCAGTTTAACATAGGTTTGATATGAGTCTCAGAGATGCTCTAGATCACAGAGCGATAGCTTTGCAAACTCATTCACAGAATATCCTCCATACATTGAGACAGAAAAATGGGGCACAGCTCTTTGCAGAAGAACTTTGGTGATAAGCAGTGGAAATTGTCACCACTGCTGGGTCAGATGGGAAGGCAAATAGGGGTAGGTAAAAGTGGGATAGGCAGAGAGGGCCAAGTTGTGAAAGTATTTACAATTATAAAATCCCTGTTTACATGAAACATACTGAACCGTGCAGTATCTATCTTATTTTTTACTGAGGGCCCCAAATCTATCACTCATCAAAACCTGTGTATTTTTCATGTGTTTCAATTAAAATGAAAACTTCAAAGCATAAAGAGACGAAGCAGATTTGTATTGCCCGCTTCTAAATAATTTCAGATTGAAGGATATTGAATAGACCTGGGAAATGAATAAAATGGGTGATTAATTCAATCAAAAATTAAATGCTGCCTACTATTAGTCCAAATATTTGCTATGATTAAAAGTGCTCAAGGAGTACAGAAGAGAAAGATAACATGGCTAAAGTAAGCTTCCCATTTAAACAAATAAATATTTACATTTACAGAGAGATAGCAGATAGGCTATTTCTATAATTGTCTCTCTACGTTCTGATAACTCTTTACTGTTGATAAGCTGAATTTATTTAATGTGTATGAATGTGTACAATTTTATTTACCACATGAGATAATACTTTGTACGTTGCTCTTTCCCAATCAGTGATGCAGAGCAATTTAATGAATATTAAAACAGCTGTGTTCAGTTTTAAGTAATAGGCTGATATTGTATGCCCTGCTCATTTTAATGAGCTGACAGAAATCATCAACAAAGAAGTTTTCAGAGGTTCCAGAAGCTAACAATATGCACAGAGCCAACTTGCCAATACTTTAAGATGCAGAATGAAAGAAACATTCCGATGGAGAAAATGGATACTGCTACAGAAATAAAGAAATTATATAAAATTAAAACACCTCTGTCCAATAATAATAAAGAAAAACAAGAATATAAAGAAATTAGAATGCCAAGAGAAAAAAAAAATCCTAGGATTCTAGTATGTGTGGCAAAAAGTTTAACATTACTAAAAGAACATCTCATTTCAACCTAAAAAGATATATCATTGCACAAAATTTGCAGCCACTATATTTTTTAAATGCTAGTGAAAAACCGTTGGTATAACTAGAGATAGAAATGGCTTGAAAGAATTCACAGTAGTGCTAAAATTATCTAGATTGCATAACTGGAAAGACACATTTCATAAAATCATTGTATAATATTCAGCCCTCATGTAATCATCAGTTTGCAAGTTGTCACAAAAGAGACTATTTTTCCTCAATCATTTTATTTCTTAAGTATCAATTCAGGCATCAGCTCAGCTTCCTTCTGTCTTTTTTCCCATTCATTTGCTACAGACAGAAAACAAATTATACATCCAGAAAAAATATATTTGAGGGTTTCGTTACGTGTCACTTTAGCATTAAATTTTCCTAAATTGCTGAAGATGTACTCATCGTAAAGGGCAGCTGAAACAAAAGAGCTGTTTGTGTCAACCATTTCAAGTAAATCATTTTCTAAAGAAAATTTAAAGCAAATTTCATATGGCTGTAGATGAAAGCATAATGGTAGGCAAATACACAAGTAAGCAAAGCACATAAGAAAAGTGTTTCAGTTTAAAAGTTTGAAGCAACTAACAGTGCCAACACTAAAGCTAGCAGAGCAAACAAAATTAGCAAAATAATTTTATCACATTTTCATATTGAAGACACTTGTGAATAACCATCTTCAATCTTAAAATATATTAATAATTTCTGTTTTGCTTGCTGTTGTGGTTTTTTAATTTATCTTTCCCAGTTTGCATTCTTTTCCTCAAAAGCTGAAAAATTGTCTTAATGTAAAATCCAGAAATAACAAAAGTGCAATCTTTCTTAGTGTACAGATGTTACCGTTGTTTCAAGTAAACCATGTTTGAAGCTTAAAATGGCTACAAATCTTAACCAAAGTTTAGGTAAAGGTCATAAGATTTATTAAATTGCCTATTTATAAAGAATTCCTGTACATGGCACTAAAATAGACGAAATTATGTGTTTGTTTTTTAATTTCAACATAAAGTAGAAGCCACCTTAATTCAAAGGCCAGACAGCAAGAAAGCTATTTTAAATCTGAATATAAAACACATTTTAACCTTGAATACAGTACCATCAATCAAATAAAGAGAAACCTCGATTTCATACAGAATCAGGTCCTCTACAGAAAAAGACTTGAACACTTTCCACTACAATGAAGTGGGCATAAAATTTATTGTTGCTGTACCTTGCCTCTGTTCCCATCTATGTCACTTTTATTTAAAGTTACCCCTTCTACACCATTAATTTGTATTATGCATGGAATTATGTGCACCAAACAGCTAGTATATTGGAGTCAATAGCTGAAAGAGAGTATTGCTGTAGAATTTTCTTTTAGATGTACATAACAAAGCATTTAGAAAAATTATTATCACTTATTGGCTTTGTTTATAGAATGGGATAGCCCTGGGAAAATGAGTTCTCACACAAACATTGCTTCAGATTGCCATGACCAATTACATGAAGAGCCACAGATTTAGCAATTCAGCTTTGTATCATTAAAGCCAACAGTGTCATACATATATTTATTTATATGAATGGGTAATATTATTTGAGTGTTTACATATGTATGCCTCGAGGCAATATTAAAATATACACTCAGCTTTGAAAATATGGGTCTTTCTTGAGAGCATATAATCTGGGTTGTAAAAAAATTTATAATCAAGAAAATGCAAGTATATATTAAAAAAAATGTAGGAAGCTGTTTCATTTGAATCATATTCTACTGATAAAGAAAAGTAAATAAAGATAGCAAGAAGGGAGAAAAGGAAGAAGGAAAGAAAGAAATTGTGTACTAACTTGGCAGCTGACATCCATTCCAGCCTCCAGAAGCACCTGTACAACAGCTTTGTGGCCATTACGTGCAGCAAGATGCAAAGGCGTGTGCTTTCTCGTATTACAGTTCATCAGGTTTGGATACGCTTTGATGATCATTTTTACAACACGTAGACGTCCATAAAGTGCTGCCAGATCCAGAGGTGTTTCTAATTTGTTGTTCCTTATTGTAGGGTCTGTTAGCTCTTCCAACAGAACAGCAACTACTTCTGAATGACCATACTGAGCTGCACAATGCAGCGCTGTTTCATTTTCATTGTTCTGTTAAAACAGAAATTCATGTTTAATCACACAATGGAACTGCTCTGTTTGCATAAATTGCCTCTGTGAGATAACTACCTAGGCAGGGTTTGCAACATAATGTATGGTAATGCATGCTCAATCCTTCAGAATGACTCTACTAAAATTTTACTTGCGACACATTAATATTGCAGCTTTGTGGGTCTAAAGCAGATCAGGTCCCTGTGTCCCCATCATTCCCAATATATTTTTAACATGCCCCTCAGAATACATGTTGCTCATGAGGATGTCCCAAAGTCTGTAATCCTTTTTAATTCAACTGTCCCTGAAATCACAGCTGTGTCCTTCAATTAGAAATACTCCGACACTTAAATCTCTCTCCTCAGTATAATTGTTTTTAAGTCATAGAAGTTTATTAGAGTAGTGAAAATACAGACAAAAACTCTGTAATGAAAGTGTATCAGGCACAACACTACTTCCATACAGCACTATAAAAGTTACAAGTTATCAAGACAATAATTAAAACTTGGAAGACGGCAAAATAGCAACTGTAGATATTACGAAGACTTTTTTGTGTCACATTTTGAGGCATATGAGTCTTTGTATGCTGTGGATTGTATGTGTTTTTGCTTTATAAACAACCCCACCCCCAAGTCTTTCCCCTCAAACTATTTAACAGTCTTAATAATAAATAAATATTGAGAATAAGCAGTATATTCTTTAAGTGCCTTCTTCTGGTTCTGCCTGTATACCTGCAATATAAAGCAGGCAAATAACTTTAGGCAGAGAGGAAGGAAATAATTTATAGAGCTCTCTGAATTCTGTATGCCATCTGTATTGTTAATATATCTTCTGTAGTCTCTGTGAAGACTTAAAATAGGCTAGGCACTGTAAATTTAAGAAGTATGTACATTGAATGCCTCTTCTGATAGATGATTTATAAAATTTTGTGACAGTTGAAAATGTTGTAAAAGGAAGCCAATAAGCCATTGTGCCATGTAAAGAATTACAAATTTAATGTAAAATCAAAAAAGATACTAGGAACGTATAGAAATACAGTTCTGAAGAAAGGAAAAGAGGTAAGTCTGAACCCACATGCTGTATTTCTAAAGGAAACAACCGAAAAAAGTTCTGGGGACAGAGAGGTGAAAGCAGAAAAGATTTGTCTTTTGAAAGACAGAAAGCATGAGAGAATCAGAGAAATGAAGGTTTGGCCTTTTACTCAAATGCAAACACTGGCTAGGATGATAAAATCCATGTTGCACAGTAATATCTAGAAAGAGGGAAAGGATTTTTTTTTTCCTTCTTTTTTTTTCCTTCCTGTTCCTATCTGTGTTCCTAATTTTACAGTCAAGAACTAAAAACTCTCCTTTGTGATTTTAACAACATTACTCTCAATTTAATCTCATCTTGACTTAAAATGACTCAGGTGAACACATGCAAACACATATCAATACATTCTGATAAACTAATGCTGCAGATAAACTCTTCAGGTAAATGCAACTCCGCACAGGCCTGAGGATCCCAATGACTGGAATGCATTTCCCGCTAAGCCGCAAGACAGAAGTTGGAAAGAAGAGCCAGGTAGAAAGTGAGATGTTTTCACTTGGCAGACATGACTCGATGACTAACAAGTATTTGAATCAGTGTGCATTATTCAGACCACCACATGGTCTTTCCGTTATTACACAGACTGTACATTCAGGTAAAAATCTCTACTACCTACTAATATCAAATATCTACTACATGACTGCAATGATCTATCAACTACCTGTGATATGTTTTTTGAGCTCTAGTGACTTTACAGGAAACATATATGTTTCACCAAAGACTGCGCAAAGCTTTTTTTTTTTTTTTTTTTTTTTTTCTATGGNACAAAGCTTTTTTTTTTTTTTTTTTTTTTTTGTACAGTGGTATACCCATACATCATAGACATAGTTTATTAGTATGTATTTGTAAAGCTTATTAGAACCTATTTTATAAAAGCACAAATTTTCAATATTTAATGGACAGAACGGCAAAGATGAACAGGCAATTGCAGTATAATTTTGTGTACAATTACCACAATTAAACATGAAAGTCAGATAACTGCAAATAAAATGGCCAATTATGGTAATTTCTGCCTGCAGTTACTGTATTTACAAATCCAATGGAAATAGTTCCAAAAAGAAATTAAATGTATAACTTAATCCACATTCTGAGAGTTTACAAACATTTGCAAAAGAAACGTAATAATGCTACAAGTATTTTACTTAAACTAGATATCAGTTTTAAGAGGAGACATACTCATAAATAACCTTGTTGGACATGGGCATTTCCTTCTTCCTGTAGCACTACTGTGTTTCTTTACATTTCTCTTTAAATCTTCAATAAATTGATATCAAGATCCTGAAACACTTCACTGCACGCTACCCAGGTCCATTTCTACTCTTTCCTTCTCAGTGCAGTTTAAACTTCTGTACTCTAATTCCTAATTAACATGTTTTAATGAATAGCTTTATTAAAAGATAAATTAAGAAAAAATGGCATCTATATTGTTCTTGTATGGATAAGAATAATGTAGAGAACACATGGATTTAGACAGTAAGATTTTTTCAAAAAAATAATTTTCATAGAAGTTATTGGCAAAAATTCTGTTGCAAGTTATCCAGTGTGAATCAAAATCAAGTGAACTGAATTTCCATTGAAGTTTGCTTTTATGTATAAATAAAATTTAAAAAATAATTCTGTAATTTAGTTGACTACTTTGAATAAAATTTACTTAAAATTTGTTGCTGTGATCAGATCAAATCAAATTGTTTATGTACTATTTTTTTAAAAATTCAAAAATGACTATAATACTTGCAAGATATATTCCGTAATTAATCTGCATATTCTCTAACTTAAAGTGGGGGAAAACATCAAATGCAGAACATGAAAATGATTGTTTTTTCAGACTACTTGGAATAGAATTTGTACTTCTAGAAGTCGCTATTGTCATTAAGAGAAGCATATAATGCCTGTGCTTCATTCTGATGATCTGGCTAAGTCAGTAAATATGTGTCTTAGTTTCTAACAGAAGTTACGCTTCCCATAGTGTCTAGTATGAAGCTATGTTATGGCCTCAGAGGATAAACAAAAACTGATAACACCCTGGCAGTGTTGAACGGAGCCGAGGACATAACTCAGTTCCGCATTCCTCTGCCAGTGAAACAGTTAGGGGGGCATAAGGAGCTGGGAACTGGGAGGGGACAGGACCAGGGCAGCTGACCCAAATTGACCAAAGAGCTATTCCATACCATATAACAGCATGTGATTGGTTTGTTGGGGTTCCGGGTGCTCTTCGTTACGGAAGGAGCTAGCCAGGAGGAAGGGTCGCTGCTGGCTGTGAGCCCTTGCTCTGCGTATCCTCTTTGTGTGTACATATATATATATGTACTGTTATTTCTTTTGTTCTCTTTACTATTTTAGTAAATAGCATTTATCTCAACCCACGCATTTTACCGCATATCTCTCTACTTCTCTCCCCCGTCCCATTTGGGGAGGGGGGAGGGTGAGTGAATAACTGTGTGGAACTTAGCTATCTGCTGAGTCAAACCACGACAATATGTTAAATATTCAAATATTATTAATGCATCCTGAACTCTTTTCCTTCCCATTTCAGAAGAAATGTCAAACAGCATTAAGGAAATGTGAGTATTCTTTACGACTATCATGATTTGATGTGCTGAAAAATTCCACAGTACCTTAAATATATTAATGCAAGTGAAACGTCTCATGTATAGAACGAAAAAGCGGCAAATTCACATAGCAGTAGAACACCACCAAGAAATTTCAGAAGTGTTCATATTTTTTCTTGTAAATATTTTACTATTCATATTCTCTAAACATGTATTCTGAACCTTATATTTCTTTCTAATGCATATCATCTTTTTGCATGAGATTGTATGTTCATTTATTCCTGCACTTATACTGAGCACTACATATTGAGATATATGTGGCCATTATTTATAATTAAATTCTGTGTATAATAGGATTTCTTATTGCTTGTATGATTTTATGTTGGCAGCTACCATAAAAAATGTTTGTGTTACGTAGATGTCTTTATATAAACAAATATGTAAGTAGTTTGAGTCTTAACAACATACATTTTTATTACATTTGGTATTCATTTACTAATAAATTTGGATCTCTTACTACTTACTTGATCTTTATTCACTTTACAATTTACATATTTTCAAGTCTTCATCAATAAGGTTTTTTTCATTTCTCCATGTTTTGTGATTTAAAACATGTCAAGTGTGTTTTATATATGTGAACTAAAATTGCTATATTAAACAGTGATAGAATTATTCTTCCATACTTGTCCTGACATAACTATTTGCTGAATATCTACACTCGAACACCACCATGAAATAACTGTTGCTTAACTGTTGACCTCTTTACAATTTTTTTTTTTAACTTTATGTAATAGGAACAGTAGGGGGCATTCAGAGCTTTAGATGCTGGATATAATCCTATGATGTTAGTTAACTGCATTTTAAATGTGTAGAAAACAGTTCAATTAATTTACGGTGTACCATATTAAATTCACTAATTCATGTAATGTACATGTATGCATCTATGCATCATAAGCTTCTCATTTACTTTGTTGTTTTATTCAATCTTACGTACTCTCACTTAAGTGTTTAGAAACATTTATTTCACACATAATTTTAACAACAAATGAAAAGTGAAGATATACTGAATTTCAAATTAGTTGCAACAAATCTAAAACAAATCTAATTTCTTAAGCCGAAAGTACGTAAATCCTTAACATGATCCTTACAAAAACAAAAAAACAGGAAAAGTCTGACTTGAATACATGATTTGTTGTGGTGAAAAAGTACCATAAAAGACAGCTACTCTTCTCCCCACTACTCAGGAGAGAAAGTAAAGCACAAGAGAAAGAAAGAAGGCAGGAAGGAAGGCAAGGAGAGAAAGACAGAGAGAGAGAAGGAGCGAGAAGAATAGCTCACGATTTCTGACAAACTATAGCTTCGGCTCCACAGATCTAAGAACTGCTATGGCTACTATGAGAAGTCACAGTCCTTATTGACCCTTATTTTCTAATGAAAATAAGCAAAAGTTTAAGAAACCACAGACTCGTAAGATTGCAAAATACAGGTGCCAGATGAGGATGCCACTCTGGTGTTACTTGAGGATATGTGGATGAAGTTGTCTTTCCCTCATTCTATGAAGTGGATAATATTCTCCTGCACAGAGGGCTAATTTAGCAAGCTAACGACTAGGTGCCAGCAAAGTGGTCCCCTACAAAAACTGGCTACTGTCTAAAACAGAACACTGGGAGATTTACTAAGTCAGGACAACTATGTATGCGTGAGTTTAACTTCAAAGTTTTATATGATTGAGACTCTCTTGAGAGATTTAGGGACCAACATTTTTTGTGAGGATTGCTCACACGTCTTCCATTATGAAATTTTTGGGTAAAATGCACAAACAGCAGGGGATCTGAACAAAAGACCCTTTTTCACTTAGTGAGATATGGAATCAGCTATGTCTCCACTAACCTGATCCAACAATCAAACCAGAGAGAGAGGACAGCATACCCAATCAAGCTTAAGAATATTCTAGAAATTTGGATGTGTGGGGTATTGGGAAGAATTAGGTTTGAATTTACATTTCTCTTTCTGATCCTAAGAAATATCTTTTTCAGTATCCCTCTCTCTGTTGTTCCTGCATAGCTTCCAGGTTTCTGTCAGTAGAGCATATGGAAATTCTTCAAGCAAATGGACAACATGCAACCAGAAAGTTACTCATTTTTATTCTGCCACAGAAATAAAATGGAAGAAAACTGTCTCATTGACAAAAGGTAATCCTTCTTCATTCTGCATGCAACATCTGATGAGAATGAGAAATTCACAGAAACTCCAAATCTGCAAATCAAATCAAACCACAGAATGACAAGTTTTGTTTCTTGGTGGTTTTTTTTTGTTTGTTTCTTTTTTTTTTTTTTGGATGAGCTAGGGTTTTATAGCATTTCCCAGAAGTATTCATATCAGCGGATTTTATTATTTTATTTTCCTTTATTTTCTGCACTAATACTTGATATTCAAATCATGGTTATTGTGAAGATTACAATGGCTCAGTGTTTTAACTTCAAATATCAAATAGATTATTCAAGGGATGGCATCTCACAGTGATTAAATGTTTGCAATTTAGGTCTACAGTACTTCTCATTTCTTTCAGTTTGCTTTCCTGCCACACTAATGTAGACAGCATGGGTGCCAATCATCTGTCAGATTGTACATCGTCATTTGAAGTGCTCTAGGATATCCTACCTGGAGCCCAGCTGCCACTCCAAAGGGACATGGAAATCATGAGCACCCTCTGCCATGCCTTCCAGCCCCTGCACATATCTCAGCTAGAAGGACCTTAGAAGGTACTGGATTTCTGTGTTCAGGCAGATGAATCCTGCCCTTACTTTTGGTCACCAGAATAATCCTGTTGACATTCTGATTATACTGACTAGACCTCCATGGAATAAAGCAGTGCACATGCAGGCCAGATGACCGCCAACATTTAGAGCTGAATCTGGAGCTGACTTCCGTCTTTGCATTCTGAAAACCTTCTGATTATCCTTGCAAGTTCAGTAGTTTATGATTACTACTCATATTTCACAGCCTACCTCCAGTCCTCAGGCAGTTCAGCTGATTATACACGGCATCAGATTTTCTATTTCTAAATACTATTTCTACAAATGGACCTTATAGGTATAATGAGAATGAAAAGAGAAGGTATGCCATGTTTGACAACCAAATGGAATGCATTTATCCTACCCTTACCCATGTTAATTTATCATTTTTCCATTTTCTTTCTGCTGTATTCACCAGGCAAGTTAATCTATTTCCTTTTGGATAGGCATGTATATGTACATACGCACATATACAGTCCATGTGGTTTGTCATTTATCTCTGCTTATCAGTTTTACAGTACACTCAAAACATACAACCAATATTAATTTTATCACATTTTTTTCAGAAATTTGACATATAATAAAGTAAAAAAGACAGAGCTTATGCAAACTTACATTAATATTTATGATGTATTAGCTAGAGTATGTCTTCATGTGATTTTTCAGAAAGAAGCAGAAGGATTTTTCATACTCTTTAGATTAATACTCTTTAGGTCTGTGTCCAGGCAGAAAAAAAGATACCCGGTATACTTATTCTGGAAGATCTTATTTGTCTTGCAGAAGAAATTACCTGGAAGTGGTAAATAGACTTTTTTCTTCCAATCTGACTATAAATTTGCCAAACCTAAAGAGTATGTGCTGCTCTTTTCTGATGATGTACACAAATATTTTTAATCACTTTACCTGTTCATTCACTCTGGAGTGTGAGGGCCCATGATGGATGAGAATCTTCACAATGTCTACATCTCCTCTCCAAGCAGCCAAGTGAATAGGAAAATAACCTTTATTATCTGCCACATTAGTTGATGCTTCATACTGAAGTAATTTGAGAACTATATCCCTGTAAAACAGGAGGTAAAACTAAAAATTGATGGGAAGCTTACTTTCTTAATTTTTTACATGATCATACATATTACCAAAATTTTTACCCTGAATAAAAGAGAAAAAAAAATGTTATTCAATTGAAACAGACATAACCATAAAGATCAACGATTTCTAGGAATTAAATTGATAGCAAAATATGCTATGTTTATATTCTGCTATAAGCTATATCTATAGTGAAAATATGCAGCTCATGTCATGACTATAAATGAAGCCCTTCACCACAAAAGAAGATAAACGTAAGAAGAAGAATGTAAGAAGATAAAGTAAATCCCAGTGCAGTTGTTCTCCCAACCTTGATGGAACCTCATTTAATTGCCTATTGAGAAAAAAATGTCGCAAAGAGGGAATATAGCCAGGTCAAAAGAAACTCCCACTTGTCTCCAAAAGAAGTCATAGAGATTTTGGAGTCATCACATCTAAGCCTTGAGGGAGACTTTAGGTTGAATTTTGCTTACTCCTGGCAAAGTCAAATATTGTGAAAACAACAAAGAGTAACTCCACTGCTGAAAGACTTTTGCTACATGGAAAGTTCCAGAGAAGTGACTCCTCAGAGAGACTTCTTAGTGCAAATTGGGTTTGAAAGACTTCTCATGTTACGTCACTCTTGCAATAGGTAGTCTAATGAAGGCTAGAGCTACAAAGGTGGTTTGAAAGTGACACACTTACCAAAAAAAGAAATTGAAGTAAGGAAAAACACACAAACAAACAAACAAACAAAAACAATAAAAAAGCACTCTACAACTGAAATCTATAGATAACAGCAATGTACAGTAACTATTAGGAGGAAAAGTATTTCAGAATTTTCTTCAATCAGATAAAACTGGCCCACAATATCCAATTGTTTTAAAGAAATGCATAAACTTGTGCAAATTTTATCAGAAAAATCTTCCCAGATCTGAAACAGAATTTCAGGTCAAATACAGTAAAACCATGATGAACTGTGTCCAAGTATAGTCAACTGAAAGGTGGACGCTAATCTGGAATGTGGAAACCTTAGACTTCAGTCGCCTGTCAAGTTACAAATTAGCACATAGGTCTCCTTCAGCCTTCAAGAATGCCCTGACCTTTCAAACTTTTCTAGAGTGATTTTTTTTCAGTGCTCCATAGGAACTTTTTGATTTTGTAGAAAGAAGTTTGAAAGAGCAAAAGACTGAGGCACTAGCCCAGCAAAATTACTGGGCTAAGTAAAATTACTTAGGGGAGGCAGATTCAAATCCCTGCCCCAGATATGTCTTAACTATATAAAGCAAAATAGCTTCAATAGGAAAGAGAACTATCCCAGAATAACCAATGAGGAGGGAATTCATCTTGTACAATTATCAAGTAGGTACTTAAACACTGGTGTCCAACAAGTGTCCCAGACATAAATAACTGGTTAGGTCACTGAGTCTTATGCTCCCAATTTTCATGAAAAACTTCGAAGTGACTCAAGTTCATTGTAGCGTAAAGTGTGAAAAATTAAAACTCCAAAAGTTTTCAAAGGACAAGAACATCTCCTATGCAGAAAGGACTCTGCCAGAAGATTGTACCCACTATTGATTTTGAATATCAAGTTTCTGATCTGAAACAGAGTGTAGAGCTATTTGTTATTTGTGATGACTAATCGAATTACAAACACAGAGTGTCTGTCCAATTCCACTGTTGCTGACAGTGCTATCATTGTAGCAGGGTCAATATGATGAATTGGATGCCAGGTTCTGAACCATCATAATTTATCATGAAATATATCATCATGTATTTCAGATTACTTTAATAAGACAAACTTCAAAGACGGTGTCAGCAACTGCTCCCCACCATGCTGTGAGTGTAAAGGGTTAATAGCAACCAGTGGTCATTATGATCTTTCCAAAACGTGCAGTTGTATCTTCTGCTGTTCACATCCTGAACTTCTCTCTGACTTCAGCAGAGGTTTGCCCAACATTGTGTCTGAAAATACCATTTGGCTTTTGAATGCTCTGGAATTCCATGGTTTATATTGCTAGGATTCACTTGAAATATGTGATAGATTCAACTTTATAGAGCAATAAATTTATTTTGCTGGGTAACTATTGGTTTATACTAAAACTAGTTTTAGTCTATTTAAAAAACTGATGAACTTTTGCAAGCTAAGACTTGGGCTTTTGACAACTAACAATGTGCAAAGGAAGAGGAAATAATCCATAAATGAGAGAAATCTGACTTTTCCCTTTTTAAAAAAGGTAAAGTTTAATGTTTCTTATTAAGGACTTAGAGCTAATTCCAAGGACTTAAAATATGTTATGATTCTAAATCTTGCTACAGAACTGAAATTTTGGAAAACATAATATCTAGCTTAATGGTATTTAAACATTATTTATTCAGAAACAACATATCGTACTTTCACCAAAAGATGCATCTGCAGAAAATATGCAAGTCTCTACAATAAAATTAAATACACATCTTATAATCTTTCCAAGCAAGAATGAAAAAATGTGAAATAAATACACTAAATGTTTAACTATTAGAGATTCCCATTATCTTACAGAGAGTCCAAAATCACTTTAAAGCTACTGTAAATCGCTCTCGATTTCAGCTGGGTTTTGATCAGATCCTTATGTCCTACAGCCTTAAGTCAAAATTTTCTGTAAGTAAAAATTCTGACAGTTTAACAATCCTCGTTTACAAACAGGACAACTGGACTGCATTAAGTGGGGCAGCTCTTACTTTGGTGATAGAATCATAGAATCATAGAAACCTCTGATTGGAAAGAACCTACAAGATCATCTAGTCCAACCGTCCTCTTATCACCATCCCTACCCACTAAGCTACTAAATCATGTCCCTTAGCACCTCATCCAGACGCTTCTTGAACAGCGCCAGCGATGGTGACTCCACCACCTCCCTGGGCAGGCCATTCCAGTGCCGGACCACTCTTTCAGAGAAAAAATTTTTCCTTATATCTAATCTAAATTTTCCCTGGCGCAACTTGTGGCCATTCCCTCTTGTCCTGTCAGTAGTTATCTGGGAGAAGAGGCCGACTCCCTCCTCACCACAACCTCCCTTCAGGAAGTTGTGGAGTGCAATGAGGTCTCCCCTGAGCCTCCTCTTCTCCAGACTAAGTGGGGTCCATCCCACTAGAAGTTTATGGACCTCAAAAATATTTCTTTCTTGGTCTGTCTTAATAACAACATGCAGCTGGCAGCAGAATACAATAGAGGTAATATGGAGTCAGGGGCAACATGTAACAACAGAGGCAACACAGAACAAATTACAAGGTGTTAAACCAGAAAAGGTACCAAGTTTCCACATTTTTCTGCTTTGTTGGTTTTTGTTTTCTTGTATTGTTTTTTTTTTTTTTTTTCCCTTGTTTTTTACAGACACTTAAATTCCTTAAAGAGCTCGCCTGCACTGGTATGCCTGCACAGTGGCCCTCAGTGTGGATTTTGCATGTTTTGCTCAAACTTGTGGACAAGTGCATGTCGTAGCTTGGTAAAAATTATACAGTTACATACAAGGCGATGAACCTTTTTTTTCTGCTTTCATGTGGACAACTACTAAGCATTATAATCATTCTACTTTGAAAATGATTAAACTACACTGTTCTTATTTCATATATTACTGTTTCCTTACACATCCATTGCACTATATATGTGTGTATACATACACACAAGTATACTACAATTTTTTCTGTTGCAATTTCCCATCAGCTAAAAAGCACTAAAGCTACCACTCGCAGTAACAATAAGAAATGGACTCAAAAACAAACAAGAATTTAAAATAATCTGTATAGAATCAGTAACTTCTGAACTGTACTTCCCATTTGTAAATACTACATGGTGATACAAATGACAGTGTCAAGAATTCTTATATTATTAAAATAATCTTACCTACCATGGGATATAGTAAGTCTGTGTTTGTCACCTTTCAGCGTATATTTCAAGGCTACGCAACATACACTAAAGTATGGGGTTAAATATCATTCTTGTACTTAAGAACTGAACATGAGGTACTTACTTGTGTCCATTCAAAGCTGCATGATGTAAAGCAGTATAACCCGAACTGTCTGTGCAGTTTATATTTGGTCCACGCCAGATGCTGCAAATAAAGCACAATTTAAAGTTCTGGTTTGTTTTTTCAATGTGGAAAGTAAAGAAATATCAGAAAATCAATGTATAATTCACCTTAAGATCACTGCAACAAGTGTGATTAAACTTTATAAGAGACAAACTATCTTTGAAAGACCTTAAAATAGCAAAAATCATGTTGATATTAATATAATTTATTTATAACAGTTATTTTACATATTCATCATTATATCAGTCATGAACTTTATGTAGGGCAATTCTCAAAGACTAATAACTATTCTGCCATTTCAATTAGAGCTGTTTTCCCAGTATCACCCTGATAATTGCATTGCTCTCATAATCTGATTTTCCACTAATTTTTTCACAAGTATAGATTTGTTGACTTTAGGTCAGTTTTTCTAGATTCATACAAATGTAAGAACCAATCATACTCTTTCAAGAGTCACTAAATTCGTCCTTTCTACATGGCCTGATATTTTTATTTTGACAGTTACATTGTTGCATACACTGTATAGATTAAAAAAAACTAATAATCATCAGTGGTTTATTTATGTTTGTTATCTTCCTGTATTTTGCAACACTTATTTTACAGTAAGCTTCATTGGATGCCCTGTTTCCCAACCAGTTTCCCAACTTATCATGGACAAAATAGTAAAAGAGATTTTTTGCTTCAAAGTAGAAAACTGTGATTGATAATCTACAAAAACAAACAAAGAAATGGAAATAATTGAATATCAGAGGCCTAAAGAGTACCTTCAGTTCTTTTTCTAACTGACTAAATGTGAAGCTGACTGCATCCTTTCTGGAAGCAATTTTCTACCTATTTTTTATTTAGTAACACAGTTTTAAATCATTAGTATTACCACTTCCAGGACACAAGGTCATAAACCTTGAATTACAGTATGTCTTCCTCAGCTTCTAATACAGTGGTAAACAGTAATTGGCAGACAAACTTATCATTTTACCTTATACTTCAGATGCTGCAGTTTAAAGAAGATAATGTGAAGCTAGTAAGTAAAAAGAATTTTTCATGCTGCCATTTTCCATGATCTGCATCAATAAAATGACACGTAATGCAAAGCATATGCTTTTTAAAAACTCTGTACTTCTGAATGTGTGTTTTATTACCTACAGAAATCTTGTTTCACAGAATGGTCTCTTTTTTCTTCATTATTAATCATCATGATTAATTTGATCATAAATTTAAACAGTTGTTTAACCATAAATATTACATGCATATATAGTGTGAAACACTATGTTCTGCAGTGAGTGTAATACTACATAATTCTGGGTACCTCACCTCTCCCTGCAGTTTCAGTTCTTGGAAAAACAGGACTGAAATATTTCCTTGGGTGCACAAAATCAAAATGCAAAGGTTTGTTGTTTTTTTTTTTTTTTCATGTTGGCACCACAAACACAATAAATGAGGGCTCATCAAGTATATTAATTTATCTGTATATTGAGATACTTAAATAGTTACTGTGAAACCAACACTGAAGAGAATCTGGAACAAAACCAATTACAATTCAACCTACAGAAAACAATGTTCAGTGACAAGAGATTAACAGCTCTTTAGATTACTATTAATATAAGATGTTCTGAAAAACATGGTTCTATTATTTAATGCTGCCAGCAAACAAACTACTTCATTTTACATACATTAGTAAGACAATTTTTTCCTATGTACATCATTAAATTACAAAAATCTAAGATTCTTAATGAATCTTTAGAAACTAATTAAATATCCTTTTTTTGTGCAAAAAAAAAACAAACAGCAGTTTTCAGACAATGGTGAGCTAGAATTCTGAATTAAAACATGTTCACAAATCAATTTCTTCAATTATAACTTGCCAAAATGAGGCACAAAGAAACTGTTTTGTTATGCTGCTTCAACTGCATTGCCAAAAGCAGAAAGGTCTTCTAATAATAACTTGCTCTCAATGTGGACAAAGAATACTGACCTTTTGAACTGATGTCAAATATTAATTGGAAGTATTTCTTCTCTTTTACAAGCTGAAGATAATTACATATAAAGAACAGCATTTCAAAAGTGATATGAAAATGACAGACTACTTGAGAAAAAGATGATTAGTCGTTTGATTTGCTATTTTTCAAAACAAAAGCAAAATCTTTGCTTTTTATTTTTGCAAAAAAAATGTAAAAAATAATTGTGAAGTGACTGCTGTTACATAGATGAACAAAAAAGCAAGGAAATGAAAAGTTAGTTCAGTTAGTCTTCAGAACACAGGTACAATATTCCCTATCAACAGCAAATGAACATATATGCACAGCATGTCCGTCACAACCTTAAATCTGTGTTCACTGTATTTCTCATCTCTACATATGCTCTCATTACATTATTTCATTATCCATGCACTAACAGTTATGGCCTTAATATGATCTACCAAGATGAAAGGAAAATATTTTGGTAAGCAACATGAGTCATTAAAAGCTGAAGAGAGTTGTCTGATGACACCACTGTCTGTCTGCCCATTGGTTTCACTTAAACTTTATCTGACAACCAAGTGATAACTCTCTTTGCCACTTCCTTCTTCTCAGAAATGATGTAGTAGGGAAGAGGATGACACTTCCTGGATGAAATCAGTCCCTTCAGAGGTAAAGGACAGAGCACAGCATTCATGCCACATATTTTGGGGTCAAAATCCTGTCAAGGGCTGAGTCCTAGCATATGCCTAGATTTCACACGTCCCGCTCCTCTCCTCACCTATCTCAGGTCTTCAAGATATTTTGAAGCTGTTTCTAGAGACCCACTTCTTCCAGACTACAGTAGTGAATCTTGCCAGGTCAGTTCTAGTAGTGGGAAAGCCTAAATATCACCCCGTTCCCACTGATGTCAGTGGTAAACACCAAGCAGCTCCCATAAACCCAGATTCCTTATTACTCACATGTTTCATAAAATAAATATGGAACTATACAGATACAGGTATTTGTGTTGTTCTAAGTCAAAATCTTCCAAAATTTTCATGTCTATTGTTGCATAATCTGACACAAACACATTGCCAGAAGAAATCAGAGTACATAATCAGGTGCCTATACTAAATATTGCTCTGCCTACATTCATACACATTTTCAGTCATGTAAACTGAGCTTATACAAAATACATGGACAATTTAAAGAGCAGTACTGAAAATGCAAATTTTTATATTATATGTATCATCAGTTATTCAGACACATAATAGTAATTTCACTTGCTGTGAACATCAGCAAAATAGTTCCCTTTCTCTACTTTATGCACAAATAAATCAAACTGACAACCACATTGCTGTAACCTATTTAAAGTAATAATGTTATTTATCAACATGGAAGGGCTTCATTTCAGTGAATTTAATATTTTTTCTTCCAATTCCTCTTTGATGGCATCCAGTGTTTATGTCTTTTTCATGTGTGGTTTTACCTACTTTGGTTTTACCTACTATGGTTTTACACTACTTTGAATTTGAGCTACATTTTTCAATTGCTTCAAGGAAAGTCAATACTTGCCTTGAGTGAAACTGAGCAAAAATCCTTTTAGAAATTCACACTTTAAAGAATAATAAGTACCATATGCTATTACAGAATCATAATGTGCTGGAAGGGACCTACAAGGGTCATCAAGTCCAACTTCTCACTACACACAAGACCACCCAAAATTCAAATGCTATGTCTGAGAGCATTGCCCACACACTTCTTGATCTCCAGCAGCCTCGGTGCCATGACCACTGCACTGGGAAGCCTGTTTCAGTGCCTGATCAACCCCTTGGTGAAGAATTTTTATTCTAATCCCCAACCTGATCCTCCCCTGACACAGCTCCATGCTGTTTCCTCGGGCCCTGTTGCTGTCACCAGAGAGCAGAGCTCAGCACTGCCCCACTGCTACCCTTGTGAGGAAGCTGTAGGCCGCCATGAGGCCTCCCCTCAGCCTCCTCTGCTCTGAGCTGAACAAACCAAGGGACCTCAGCCATTCCTCATACGTCTTGCTCTCCAGATCCTTCAACAATTTCATTGAAATTGTTCCTGAGCTCCTGTGATGCTCTTGAATAGTTTTATGCCTTTCTTAGGTAGTCCAATGTACACACAAAAACATCAAAAAAATGCATTCTAGGATTCTTTATGGGAAAGCGTATAGTTTTAAAATGACAAAAGTAGATGGATTATAGCATAAGGCTGTCCAGTATCTTCTTTTCAGTATTGAAAACTGCTGTTACATGTAACAACTGAGAGTTAAAAAAATGAAAATGAAAATAATCATAATAAAAAATTAAAAAGAAGTTGAAAATAATTGTTATGTTTCTACTCATTTAAAATTAATATTAAGTAAATGAAAATAGATGAGGAGAACTATTCTTTGAAGCATGAATCCAGCTTTTATAAGAAATTGTTAAAAATTTACTTTTGAATTGTAAAGTGAAATAGTCATTTATGACTTTCATTTAAAAAATATAACAATTCTAGAAATGAAATTCCACCATAAATAGAATAATTATTTTGGAAAACTATAGGTCATGTTTTTGATAAGAAACTTAAACCTGAAAGTCCTGGAAAGTAGTACTCCTGTATTACAGATAAATTTTCTTTGAGGCATACCAAAGTAGGTGGGAAGGCAGTACAGGTGAGTAGCAACAATTTTTGTGAAAGTGTTGTGTTGAATTTATTGGAACACACTTAAAACACACATGGACAAGTAATGTTTCTTGCAATTTTAACTGTCCACAGAGGAAGGATAACTGTGAACATTCTATGAAAGTCACGACGAAAGGGAACTGTATTCCTAATCATGTAACAAGGATCTTCAGGAATAGTCAGGATCTCTCCCTGGATAGGCATTAAGAGTCTCCACACTACGGGCCAGCTTACAATTTACTTCTTTCCTGTTATATTAGAGGGAAAGCTCCAACAACTGTATTTCCTAAATCCTCTGAACTTCTCTCTTACTTTTTAAGAATCATAGAATCATAGAAACACTAGGTTGGAAAAGACCTACAAGATCATCTAGTCCAACCATCCTCCTACCACCATCCCTACCCACTAAGCTACTAAAGGGGAACAGCAGAGGGACTATCATAGAATGATAGTGGCTTGAGTTGGAAGGAGCCTTAAAGATCACCTAGTTTGAACCCCCCTGCCATGGGCAGGGTTATCACCCACTGGATCAGGCAGCCCAGGGCCTCACCCAAGCTGGTTTTGAGCACCTCCAGGGATGGGGCATCCACAGCTTCTTTGGGCAGCCTGTTCCAGTGCCTCACCAACCAGTGAGAAAAAATTTCCTTCTAACAACTAACCTAAATCTTCCTTCTTTTAGTTTTAAATCATTCTCCCTTGTCCTGAAAAAAAGCCAGTCTTCATCCTTTTTATAAGCTCCTTTTAAATACTGAAAGACTGCAACGAGGTCTCCCTGGAGCCTTCTCTTATCCAAACAGAACAAGTCCAGCTCCCTCAGCCATTCTTCGTAGGAGAGGTGCTCCGGCCCGCTGATCATCTTTGTGACTTCCTCTGGACCCACTTCAACAGCTGCAAGTCTTTCATGTGCTGGGAGCCTCAGGCCTGATTGGAGTACTCCAAATGGGGCCTCACAAGGGTGAAGGAGAGAGAGACAATCACCTCCCTCACCCTCCTATCCACTTAATTAGCTTTTTTTAAAAAAAATTATTATATATATAACTTCAATTGTGTATAGAAGTACTTCAGTTGTTTCACTGTAAAACACATCTCAAACACATTTCATTTTTTAATGTGTGGCATATGCTTAGCTTATTTTGATTCCTGCTGTCTAGTTGTGTCAGTATAAATAATTTTTAACAAAAATTTGTGGTCAAATAATTTACAGGATAAAGTATGTTATTCAAGTTGAGGCTCTGAAGCAGCTTATTCCATTTGTTTTCTTTAACTTTGATCTATTTACAGTCTTGGCCATAAATAGTTTAAGCCTGGAAAAAGGGAGAACTTCACTGAACCATGATCTTATTTCCATACTGATTCTTTCAATTGATGTAATTTCTATTTAGAATCAAAGAATTATTTAAGTTGGAAAAGACCTTCAAGTCCAACCATCAATCTGACCTAATGATTACCACCACTAAATCATGTCCATTAGTGCTATGTCCACACATCTCTTAAATGCCTCCAGGGATGTGGACTCCACCACTTCCCTAGGCAGTCCATTCCAATATTTGATCACTTCCCTCCAGGAAGAAATTTTTCTGAATTTCTTCAGAAAACCTCCCATGATGCAACTTGAGATTATTTTCTCATGTCCAAACACTTGCCACCAGCAAAAAGAGACCAAAACATCCTCCTCTCTACAAACGCCTTTCAGGTAGTTGGGAACTCTGAAGGGGTTGCTTAGGCAAGAAATCACAGAACATGCACATGAGGACGTTCAGATTGTGAAATGTCCAAACAGTCCAGAACAGTACTGCAATAAAAAATTTCATTCATGTTCATTTGCATATCCACAGAGGAGCAAAAAAAAAAAACAACAGCAGATGGGGGAGACCAAACAATACCCTGCCCTAGCTACTCCAAAGCTCATCAGAGGGGAGTCATCAGCCCATCAAAGGCCAGTCTCTACAATTCCGGCAAAGCGCAAAGGCACAAGGGCAGGTGGGAACTCAAATTATGAACTCAAAGTAATACTCTGCCTGTTGGAGCTGTCCTGCAATGACCTATCCCTATTGTCCAGGGGTGACATTCATCAAGATGAGGCCATGCTGGAGCACCTTTCAGACTATGGGTGGTTACTGCATAGGGATAAGGGACGCATTATAAGATTGCACAAGGTAACCTAGGGGAAGTCTGTGGAAGAATCAAAAACATGCAAAGAGATGTATTTATATGATTTGGGGAGGAACAAGTGTGGGAAAATAGAGGGATAAGGGCCAATCACATGTAGATAGTTGCCTGTTAGGTACAATTGTCCGGCCATGCCCTGCACCTGACCTTATTAAATTCCATTTCTATTTTCCTAGGTGAGGAACTCTACTCTGTGTATAGGTGTGTGTATGACAGTCCAACTGCCAGCAAGTGGGTCAGACCATGGGTTAAAGGACTCGTGTCTGAGAGCCACCAACTGGAGTGGGACCATGGGTTAGAGGGCCTGTGTGCCCATGGAGCTTGCAACTTCAGGGAATACAGATGTGCAAAAGTGTGTGATTGCTAGCAAAAATCAAACTGGCTAGCTAAAATGAAGGTGTACAACAGACTTAGGCCACTGAGAGGTGCGTTCTTGAAGTCTGCAGATCAGACAATGTGTATATGCATTTACACATTTACATACATTTACACATTTACACATGCCCAGTTTGGTAAAGAATCTAAGTAGAAAAAAACATGTTGAGGAGCACTCAGAATTTCCAGTAAGTACTTCATACCATAAGAATTAAGTGAACCCAACCCAAAGTCACATAAAGTAGCTTAACTGAACTGGAACTCCATTTGCTTGAACTGGGAATCAGTTTCATTTAAAGATACTTTATCTTGCTTTGATAGTTATTAGTTGTATCAGTATAACAGTTATCTTTTTGCATATTACCTGTTTCTTTATAAAGAAGAAACACTGAATTTTGATGATGTCATGCAAAGTAATATATGACAAAATAGTCATTCTTTATTAAAGGAATCTGTCATATATGATGTTGTTTTGTATTTGACCTTTATCTAACCAGCAAGACTTCATCATTCTTTATGGGATATTCATCTGGAAGTACAATGCCTGGAAATACT
This sequence comes from Penelope pileata, assembly GCA_013396635.1. Taxonomy (NCBI): domain Eukaryota; kingdom Metazoa; phylum Chordata; class Aves; order Galliformes; family Cracidae; genus Penelope; species Penelope pileata. The sequence goes on along the minus strand of WBMW01003681.1, from coordinate 177,158 downwards.
GCATAATCCTGTGGCTATATTCAGAAAGCAATACGTTCCTAACTAATATTGGTTAGCTTTGCCTTACCCTTACAGTCAAGATCAATTTGCCTTGAGTTGTTATAAGGGAGAAAGCTTTCATCAGTTATGACAGCAGGGTTCCTCTGTATTCCAGTTGTCTACAGGGACAAGCTGAGGTTTTGCCTAGCTCATAGCAAACCTTAGTGACTCCAGCTCGTCAATGGTGAATCAGACAGATCCTTGGATCCATTCCAAAGTTTTGTCCTTGAGAATCCAGTCATCCAGACAGGACAAAAATGTTAACTCTTGTTCTGCATTATCCTGCACAAGAACTCTGTGGGAATATCTATTAACTAAACTATGAACTCCTAAGCTAGATCAGCAAGCAATACCTTTAATAAGTGGAAGCACTGATGCTTAAGCAATCTGAACGATGTTTTAAAACTGTTGTTAATGATATCTCCTGGTATGCTCTTACATGATTGAACAACCTTCAGGGATGCCAGACAACTAATGCTGAAGATCAGTGCATAAGATTAACTGTTCCTGGAGATGGCAACTACACACAGTATGCATCAAGGATTTAGGCTCCCTGTGTATATGAGCTACAAGAGTTCTACACATTTGTAATGTATCAGATCTATAGGCTTTGTGTGAGATCTCTAGATTGATCGAGATCAACCAGTAACAGGGCTCCTCTCTGTTAGGTAACATTAGCCTATATAACAGGGAAAGAAAAATAATAAGATATATTTGACTATATTACAAATTTTCAGCATATATATATATATTGAACTCCAATTAGAAATAAAAACTATTTCCAGATAACTACTCTTTACTGAAATTATATAAGCAATAATCATTTTTCTGTAACTACAGCAATGGAAGTGGATCTTCTGAAGAGCTTTGAAAGCCATTGCATATCTCTTGATTGTAAAATACACCAAAATTAATATATCTCTGAACACTGTAGTACATAGTATTGTCGTTAGAACAACAGAACATGTTCTCAGATAGATTGCTCCAATTTTGTACTTTTGTAAAAAGTGGTTGAGATCTAAAATCCAAAATTCACCATATTTCTCATATCAGAAACAAATTGAAACAAAGTCACATTTCTCTCTCTCAAGATATGTTGACGAATTTTGTTAGAAGGGATATTCCTTTAATTATTCCTTTTTTTTATTCAACTGTCTGTGAACCTTAAGTAAGCAAAGTTGCAAAGAGCTTTTCCAAAATACATTTTTGGAAGTCCAACATAGTATTCCCATCCATCATAAAGTCATGGTGTTTGCAACTTTAAACACACACTTATCATGGACAGAGAAAGTCAATATTTGTTATAAAAGGAGATTTAAAAACATTTAAATGATTAATTATGCATCCTGAAACACTTATTGACACTTGGTTATATGTAATAAAAGCTCTTAAATCTCTGTTACTTGAAGCAGCATCATGAAGTGTAATAACATTTTTTTTGAGGTATGGATGCTGTTAGAACTATGACCTCATTGTAGAATTACAGATTGCTCATCCTAGCAACCACCATGAGATGAGATTCTTTGTTATGGCTCTAAGATACACAGAACAGAACCCTCTTCTATAGAATTTGCAGTTCAGCAGCCTTTAATATGCTGTCTTCCAATCTGGGTTTCCTCAAAAGCAGAGTAATTCCACCAGACACCAGGAAAAAAAAAGTTTTTTCTTTTTCCTCTTGATTCCAGAAGGCCATTCCATATCTCATTCTCACTTTATGCTGTGATTTGCAAAGGAGATTCACAAATAATCCTATAGTAGAGTCTTAATATCTGCATCAATTAAATCCATCACTAGTTATCTTGACATATGAGGATGAAATAGGTCTAAGAGTCTCACATTTTTGTTTACATCCACATGGTTTTAGCTCAACTACCCATACAATTTCCCTTTTTCTCAACCCAAAGCATTCATATCTTTGTGCCATAATAGCAGCAACAACGTCCAACTCTTTCAGACAACCTAACAAAAAATCCATCTAAACTCAGAAAAGTGAAAGAGCACAGCTTCAGCAACTTCCAAAATACAAACCCTGTGGTATTAAGGCTCTTGAAGTCCATCAAGAACCTGTAACATGTACAGCACATAGACAACATCTGTGCTTTCTGGCAGAATACTTTCTGAATTACTCAGACTCTGCAGCCCTAAGCAGACAATGGGCAAAACAGACAATATCAGAGGCCTATAATAGTACATTTTTGGAACATAGAAAGTAATTGAAAGGAATCTGAATCAAAATGAATTCAAAATAGTCATAAAAAAATCTTATCTATAACATAAAATATTAAACAATTCAAGTCTGTTCTCTGAAGTAACATAGTTTCAAAACAGAGGTGCACTTTCTCTTTGCTAGAATGCTACTGCAGCATTGCTGCATGTTACCTGGCCCGATCCAAGTGCTAACACTCTCTTTCCATCAGCATTGTATCAACTTTGTTAACAAGAATAAAACCTAGGAAAGACATCTGAAAGATGAAGATGAAAAATATGTTAGAATTGACAGATACTGCACAGAGAACAAACTAGCACCAATTTGGATTACATCAATTTAACATTTCTTCATTTCTTTAAATTGGATTAACGCATTAAATAAGAAAGTTGATTAGTGTGAAATTAGCCATTGCAATAAGCACAACTGAGCAAAACCAATCCAATGATCATGTTTTATAAGGGGCTTAAACACTCTATTCCAGAATGGTGGTTGTATGACCTAAAATGGAGTCTTTGTGACATCTGATCTTTAACAGATCAGGCTATTATAACGTGATATGTTTGAGTATTGGTGGCACAGCACAGAAAATATGGAGTAGAAATATACTGGATGAAGCTATGTTCTATGGGACAAAAATTACTAAACCAGGAAATTTTATTAACTAGGAACAATTTGGGCAAAAATCCTCTGTCCTATGCTCAAGCTAATCAGAACAGTTGGATGAAAAAAAAAAAAAAACCTTTCAAATAATAAAAATCTAGAATTAATGCCATAATTTCTCCTTTCAGCAACATGTGATGTCTGAAATAATATACAAACAGACGTATGCTACTAAGTACGCATTTCATTTGCTCTGCTTTGCCAACAGAGGTCATAATTACCTCAGGAGCATCCAAAGCATTAATATGATCATGATTGGAATTACTTGATCAGCACAAAGTTACCTGCACAAAGACAAATAAAATAGATTAACTCTCTAGTTAACTCTCTGTCTTGTTAAAGGACAGAGGCTAAAGTTTCACAACTCTACATATTTCAAAGGCATTCCAAGTTTTTGGATATCCAACAAGAATATCACTACTTTAAAATCCCATGAACCAACGAAATATTTTATAGGATGTACTAATAATCACTTGGATCACCCAGAAAAAATAAATTCAGTCTACACTATGCCTTTAATGGAACAAAATCATTTATGACACATAGCTTAGAATGCAAAATGTAATCACAGTAAAAATATGCTATAAATCTACAGCCTATTTATGTTAGAATTCCCTACTCAAGTCCATTAAATTTTATTGCTTCTATTCTATTAAAAAGTCTTATCAAATGTAGAAATGAAATCCAAGACTGAGAGGTTTAAATTACACAGATTCTTCTACTACAACAGAAGACCTGGGCTGATGTAGAGCATCAAATTGCTTAAAGGGGAAAAAAACCACTCTTATTTCTAAATGTATCTAAAGCAAACTCTGGGTTTGGAGTTCTACAAAAACAATGAAATACTAACAAAGAAACTAAACATTATTTACATCCTCAAATGGGACATGTTTTCTAGAAAATGAAACAGCCACCCATTCTAAGTATTCTATTCACTTGCAGCCTCTGGTCATGAACTTATCATCGATCCTAAAATACAAATTCTAAATTTGGGAAAAAAATACTAAGAGAAAGTTAACTGAATAATCTTGTCATCTCTCTGCTCCTTAAAACAGAACTGATAGGATACTCCAAAAAATCTGTTTTGGTAGATACCTTTATGCTAAATGCATTATAATACTCAGACATTACAGGAATAATTTAATGTTCTTTCTAAACTGCCTCTTTGGTAAGAGATAGTTGGAAAACCCAAATTTGCATGCAAATATTCCTGCCAATACAACAACAGATTTTGAGAAATACTGGAAAAGAGAGCCCAATTCCACAGTAAAATACTATGCAAAATGATTCATCCCAACCCTTTTCCCCTATAATCTACTATTAGCAACATGGTACATTCAGGACTCATTAAATAATTCTTACTAATTTTTCAGTTGTGTTTAATGCCAACAGTGTTCCTACTTTACTTTTTTTATATAACACAGCAATAAATGAACAATCCCTGACTAAATATCTCAGATAATTAAGTAAACATAACATACAAGAATAGACTGTTCTACAATGTAAAAAAAAGAAGTGATACACAAAAAAGTTACAGAACGCATTTGAGAGATGGTAGATTTTTTTCCCCTTATTACTGTATAAAACACAGTTATTTTATGTTAAACATCATTAAATGTAAGTCATTTGCACAAAGAAAAGGTTTCTTGTTTGTGAAATCACTAGAAAGGTTCAAATTTTTTGAGAATGATGGAAGGCTTGTGAATGTGCCAGGTTCTCTGGAAGCTACTTAACAGTAACTGTTAAAAGAATCCAGACCCAAAGCCTGAAAAACAGGTCCCTGTTGAATTCGCCTTGTCGTGAGTTTACCTTAAATTTTAATTATCTTTAATCTGGAGGGGGAAAAAAAAAAATCTTTTTCTACATCTCATTGTAAGGTCTCTTTCAACATGCAAATTTGTCTGTTAGTTCAATCTTGACAGTATAATCAATCTGTTAAGCCAATATATCATTTCACCAGAGTGTGCATAATCTGATTTAGGGCTGTAGGATAAGGAAGGTATTCCTCACCAAAAAAATGCTTACTTGGAGTCATATCAGAAAAATACATATATATACCAACCTTCCTAGTGGAAAGAAGTTTATGAAGTGGTGGAGGCTCCACCCTGAGAAGTCTGAAAATTGAAACATAACTCAGTTTAGATGAACTTTTCTGAGTAGGTAGACGCCTCTGTTGGCCCCACTATCCAGGCAGAGAAACTCATAAAGGTGTGTCTGACAGAGCTCGAATGAGGAACATTCCTATTCCAGTGTGTGGTTCTGCAGCAAGTAAAAGGTAAATGTTTAAAAAAACACCTAGTCATCTCTTCCAGATTTTCAAGCAACCAACTGAAGAGCGCAAAGAGATTTGAAGGGATTTGGCACCTCAAAAGGCATGAGAGCTCATCCCGGATTTGTAGGAAATAGCTGCATTGATAAAAAGCCTCAAAGTATTACTCCTTTAGTGTTTATAACTGAGAAACTGAATTACCTGGCATGCATTACTAGCATAAAAAACTACCAGTCATGATCAAAAATAATTTCACAGAGATTTTGATCATGCTAGTTCTAAGTGTTCTGTATGGAGAGACAACTTGTAAAAAGTTCTAAGTAATAGTGTACTCAAAGTTGAAAAGTTGTTTTCTCCAAGACCAGAGACACATAATACCAGGATGCAGTCCTGGGCAGTTTATGATTGTAGAAATTTTAAATCTGCACCAAACAAAAACGGAAACAAAACTTCTGACCTTTCTGAAAACCAGAAAACATTAACAGTTCAATTGGCAGTGAAGCAATAGATTCTCATTAGAGTGAAACACAAATTTTAACCTAGTTGACCAAATAGTTCTGCCACCTAGGAGACAAAAATTTAGTAACAAATTCAGGACATGAAATCATTTCAGAATGTCTTTGGAGGCTTATTTTAAATGTCAAGATGAAATTTATGACTTCAGTTTTAAGTCACCATGGTTACAAAAACCTTCACCCAAAAGGTAAACAGATACAGGACTGTCTCTTTAAATTTGCAAACAGAAACTATTTTTCTGATAGGCTTTCATATACTCCCCAGTCACTCTGAGTAATCAGAAATCTAATTTTCCAGACATGTGTAGGTAATGGACTTTTGTTTACTTGGCTTCCATGTAAAAGAGGTAGAACTGGTTTAGTCCTCATTGAGTCTTTTGATTTATAAAAGGGCAGTGGGCAATACAGGATCTAGAATATTTACTATACATAATGAGTTTGAGGTACAATCTAGATCATTAAAACCATCTGCATCTGTTTAGCTCCCAGAAGTTATGCCATGGGTTGTACGCACGTTAGGACTCTGCATTCTGCCAGACTATCATGTTAGTTCCGTTGTCACTTCCAGTCTGATTCTCTGGCATTGAGATCATACTGGCATAGAATGCTCCACACTTACAGTATTTAAACCTTCCAAACAGGACAGTTGCATCCAAACTGTCTATTGGGCTCTAGGCCCATACTAATTCTTCAGCTGTGCCTGGTAACTCATTCTCTGGGAGAATGCCACATGGCAATACCCAGATATGTTCACTGGCATGTTTAAGGTAGATGTAGCCTCACATTCTTGTCATAGATTTGGCAGAAACCAGTCTCCCAACAACAGCACTCCTCAGCCTAGAGGACAGAAGAGCAATACTGTCTGGGTTTGGGTCCAGATAGATCTCATGAACATCTGTCCATTGTTCATGTTTCTGCTTTATGTGCTTGAACCTCCCAGAAAATGGCATAGGGGTAAACCCTTTTGTTGGGCCTCAGCTAGACTCCACTATAGAGGGTAAGTAAAGCTGTATATGTGAACATCCCAAACTAAATTATTTTGTCTTTCTTCACATGCACACTCATATTGATCAAAATTCCTAGCAGTGCATCCATAATTACACAGTTCACATCAACCACAAATAATAATAACTGAGTTATAATATAAAATTCATATTCTTTTTTTAATCTCTGTTTATACTTTCCATTTATGTGGCTCACTGGAAGTTAAAAGAAATATACAGTCCTAAACTTAGACTCCAACCTACAGACACCAATTAAAAAATAAGTAACAATGATCCATACGCAGACAATCCACAGTTAGAAACTACATGTATCTTCACACACTGTATAATGTTACCTTATTTTAAATTTAAAACATTTTAAATATAGTTATTGTTATAAGCAAAGACATACATCTACAAACAGAGGATAAGATGTTCTTCTAAATGCTACACACTGTGCAAGACTTTGTCAATAAGAGATATATGTATATAGTATGATTACTCACTTCTTCCTAAGGCCAACTAACTTCTTTGGAAATCATTTCCATACCTTAACACTGTGCAATATCAAGCAGAACTCATATTTTCAATATCTCTGATGAAAAAATCTTTGTATTTTCCAAACGAAAATGTTTCAATTTTCTTCACATGAAGGAACCCGCTTAAAGTCTCACTATACTGAACTCTACCTAAGCCTTAAATGAATAAGAAATTATAAAAAAGCCAACGTAGTTACTATAGAAATTGGCATCAATATTTCAGCATTGTAAAGATAGTAATATAAAATTAACTTTTACTACAACATCTGGGACTATTCTATTATATATATATATAATATTTTGCAGTTGAATGAGTGAAGTTACTTTGTCAATAATTCAGGCAATACAAGAATAACAATTACCCATATGTCAGTTCTTCCAATGGCATTTGTTTCTATCTTTATTGGTTCTATTTTTACTTCTTTTTTCTTTTACTTAAATATGAAAACACAAAATGAGGGTAACTCATAGCTGTTTAATACTTATATAAAATAGCAGTATTTTCCTGATAATTCTTCTTACGTGAAGGGATTAAGTTTCTTTAAATAAAGCTACCTTCTCAGGATAAAATAAATTAAAATAAAAATATTTTACAAATTCTAGTCCAGATCATCAGCATAGTTACACACAATTGTTACTGAGAGAAAAGCATCATTTTTTTGGCTTCCAAAACTATGGACCAAAGTTTCTTTCATAAGAATAGAGGCTGAGAGAGCTGGAACCGTTTAGGCTGGAGAAAGCCTAGGGAGGATCTGATCAATAGATATCTGATGGGTGGGTATAAAGAGTGTCTCAGAGGTGGCCAGAGACAAGACAAGAGGCAAAGGGCGCAGACTGAAACATGTGAAATTCCATCTGAAGAAATAAATATACCCAGTCATTGGAAACCAGTGAGTTGGGGGTTTGGGAATTTTTTTTAAGGATTCACACCAAAGCAAAATTGGAACATCTCCATTTTGCCTTTAGTAGCTGCCAGAAGCTATTCCTGAAACATAAAACACTTTCATGACTAACTCATTCCTTGGACTTAAGAGTGGTAGATAACTACATATCAGAAAGGATGAAATAAATATTGTCCGACATTCCATATGATCTAAAATCACTGAAGACTCAATAATAACTAATTTGAGGTTCCATTACTGCTGCCTGCTTGCAGGAAACACAAAAGGATGCACATTTTGCAGAGCCATATCAGAAAGGAAAAGAACAAACAGTCAAATGATCCAGAACACTTCATCATTAAAAAGGTAGCTTACCAAATGAGTAGGAAAAAAGTGAATGGAGATGAACTTTGTGCAGATTTCTTTCAAGAGCAATTAGTGAAGCAGTAGGCATCTCTCAGAAGGAAAGAAGATTAAGAATAAGAAGACTGTGCTGTGCTAGCATAGGAGAGAAAGCTGGGAAGATGTACAAAAGCTGTATTAACTTAGTTGTCTTTGGGATTAAAGGGTTAAAGCAACAGATATTCTCATTGCTGTCAGCCTGATCTGTCAAGAGTTCAAATTTACCAATTATCCTGAAGCCAGCTGTCGATACAATTTTGTTCTAAATTTAGTAGCCTTGGGAAAATGTTTTCTTTCTAAATTAAAATGATTTGCCAAAGACATGGTAAACCGCTGCCAAGTAAGATCCCCACTTAGCCACAAAGACATACACACACCTTCACTCTGACTGAACACAACCTTTTTGCTTTTACTCTCACCTTGGTTCCTGAAAAGCATCTACAGTTCTAAGAAAAATACTTGAGTATTTTTATCTTTTCCACATTTACTTCATTCCTTTTCATTTCTGCTTCACTTCTCCTCTTGATAATCATTTTTGATAGAAGCTTCCATTTTCCATTTTCCAGTTTTTGTACTAAGCTCTGTGAATCTGGATGCCTACAGAAATCTGAAATTTGTTCAGATTTAATTAAATTCTTACTTTCTTAGTTTATCTTGAATTCTACCATTGACAGTCAATATATTTTAAATTTTATTCTCAAATTAATGGATTAATTTTCTTCAAGACTGACAAACGCCAAAGTTCAATTGAAAATTCTGACACTAAAAACATGCTTTAGGAGCAGAAGATCAAGATAAATTGAGGATAACTTGATAATAAGACTTGGTATGATATTGTATTAATAACAAACCAGAAAATCAGCATTAAAAGTAATTATTTTCCTTATAGGAACTACTCAAAACTTAAGACTCACTTCTAAACAAAAATATAATTAATATTTTTCTATTTTTTTCTACTTGTAAATTAGAAACTTCATAATTTCTATTTTTTAAAATGAATTTTTTAATTTTTAAGCCTGACAAAGAATGGGAGCTTTGTTTTATTTTGACCACAGCTATCATAAAACCACTTTAGAAAGCAAACTGTGCACATGGAAGACTCTGGGAGATGGATAACGTTAGATCTGTTAAACTAAGCTTTAAAGGGTTTGATTTATTTGTTATCAGTCAGCTGTATGTTTCATTGACATCACACCTTGTCGTTTCTAATTCACTGTCTTTTAGGCTTTCAACAAATTTTCAAGCGTGCTCTTCACTACACATGTTCCTGAGTACCTTCATAGGAAATAATCTAATACACCTGAAATTGTATAACATAATAAAATTCACACATGATGGATCTATTCCAACTGCTTATATACAGTAGTCTTCTCAGAATGTCATTAGAACTATCTGAAGATGTGTTTAAAAGCCTGTTGGCTTCAGCAGCCTTGGGGAGCTACTGAAAGTGCAACTTACATCTCTTGAGGTTCACAGAAGTATCCCAGATTCGGCCTCAAATATCTTCAGCTGAAGATGGTTTTGTAATTTTACTGCAAATCATAGTTTCATTGTGGAAGGAGAGAGAAGAAAGATGCCATAGATCCAGTAAAAACCACAAGGATCTATTTTAAAATATGGGCACTCAGATGTCAAGCTTGAGTTATCAATAAACATTTCAGATGCTGTATACAGTAACAGTGGAAGTCAGATTACCATTAGGTTTGATACAGCTTCTGAAAAAGAAATGGCAAACCTGTGGATGCAAGGTATCAGTTTATCAAGTGAAAGCAGCATAAATTTGATCAGCAGTCATGAGAAAACTTTCAGCAGTGTGAGGATCTGTTTTAACTTAAAATTATTTAAGAAATTACTGAAAAGAACAACTCATTACTAGTGATAGCATGCTAGCCTTCATATATAATTTGAGTCAAAAATGTTAATTGTTTGAGATGTCAAGAACAGATCTTGGCATTTACATATAGACAAAGTTTCAGCTCCATAGCTAAATAACAGATTTTGCCCCAGCTACCTGCAGGTGCTGCTAGATATGAATTCCTCTGGGTGTTTCAACACAAAACGAGCCAGGCAGCAGAATGTCTGCCAGGTACCAACCATGTAAGTGACACCATTTTGCTTAGAGACATCAAAGAAGAGGAAAACAGTGAAACACTAAGATGCAACAACTGCTACAAGGGAGTAGGAAAAAATAAGTAAGACTTAAAGTAGACAAACTAAAGTTGAAAGGAACTGAATACCAAAATGCAGACATCTGAGAAACTCTAGACAGACTGAGAAGACAAGAACCACTGATCGATACAAAATAATGTGAAAAGAAATTCCAGTTTTGGCAGACTCTTTTGTTGTAGTCCTTTCTGTGACTTTTGTTTGTTTTGTCTTTGTATTGTAAACTATTTGGGACTGGGAATATTCCTACTATAGGTTGCTAGAGAATTTAGGTGTGCTGAGCTTTCTGGAGATATCTTGCTTCTTTTGATAGTGTGAACAGAAGTATCTATACACAGTGGTTACCTCAAGTATCGGATATAAATTTCTGCACACTCAGTTTTCTTTCTATATTCTGTCATCACAGTTTTATTTGTATTCTTATAAATAGTCTTTAATTATCAAAGTATTTTATTTATTTCAACCTATTCCTGTAGATTATCAAGTTTTTGTTATAGTACAATCCTGTCCTATAAGGTATTTTGTAAACTTTTCAAGTTTTTGAACATATGTAAATTTGACAAATTTAACTTCAGTTTCTTCCTCCACAATCATTGTGTAAAATCACTTTGGCATGTCCCCAAGTGACAACTCATTTCAAGACTCTGAATGAAGTAAACAAACAGGTTGGAGGAACATGACAGCTTTCACACCAGACTTTCTTGAGGTTAGCCTGGGAGTAAGCCACATTTAAATGTGCCTTCCTCTTTGTTTTACTATTAGAAAAACTCTCTAGTTACTAAGCTTAAAATACTTTTTTATCATTTTATATTTTTTATTTTTATTATATTTTATCTCTATTTTATAGGCTGTCATCTAGAAAAATCTTAATCCACTAAATCATTCGTATGCAAGCCAATATATTTTTTATAATTAGTTTTAAAAATCAGAGTATCATTTGGTTTACTTAAGTCCAATTATAAATTTAAAATAAAAATGTTGCATATTCTGCATTTCCTGCACTATCCAACTTTATAATTCTATTTTGAATGGAACAGTTTTTCATAAATTAGGATTCATGAATAAGTAATAATTTCTTTCTAGGTTCTAGATAATTAATAATTTTATCTTATTATTCAGAATTATTCAAAATTATGGGAAAATATGATTTTAAATTTATGGAAAATAATCACTAGCATCATATTTTTTCTTTTCAAAAACTATCAACCAGATTGTGAGATGATTTCAGTCCTTCACAACTTTCTTTAAGAAGTCCCAAATGTGAAGTAGATTTTCAAGCTCATAATAACCTTAATAAAATAAAACACCCAGCCAATACAACAAAAAAGTACTTAATTATCAAGTATTCTAAAATTCGCATAATTTCTTGAAGAAATTTACAAGGTCTTACCTCCTTATGTATCCATCAAATACTTTGATGAAGTATCTTTCTTAGTCGAGACATTTATAAAAGTATGTTCTGAATGTAAAATGTACTGAAGTTAGTTCTCCACTTGGAACAAATTATCTGTACAGTGGTAATACTGTAATACAGAGTACCGTAACATGCATATGGGGTGAATTCTAGCAAAATAGTGCTGATTGCCACAAAGGACCTTTCCCACTCCTTTTCCAGAGTAACTACTTAAACCAATATAACTAACTTCATTTACTATTTATTTTTTCCTTTTATACGTGTATTTTCTGTATATATATACATATACATATCTCACAGGATTGGGATTAGAGTGTGTTTTCATTCCCTTTCCTATTCCTTCAATACATTTCATGGTATCTTCCTAGTCATGCTAGCCATGAAAATCACAAGTTTAACATTATTTGCTGCTCTAAAACCTTCTTTGCAAGTCTCAGGGGACTGAATATTATTCTGCAGAATTAGCATTCTTTTTTTTCTCTTAAATATGAGAGTTCTAACACACAAGTTTTCACGTACTTTTATGTATGATTTTTTGAAAACCTCTTGTAAATAGTATTATTCTAGAATTTCTCAAACTATTTCCATACTACTTGATCACAGTATTCCCTTCAATCCTCTTAAATCATGCAATTGTTTTTTACAAACACAAAAGTTCTTTGTGTGTACCGTTCCTGCACTAACGCATTCTACGAATCTGTTCATTCTACCCTGCAGAATTAAATAAATCATGGTCTTCTCTACTCACTATGCTAAAAAGACACTGTCAATCAGTAAAAACAAAACAAAAACAAACAAACAAAAAAAAAAAAAACAGATCCAGGGATGTTCTTTTTCTGGCTAAATTTCTTCATGGATAGTAAATTTAGAAGGTGCCCTAACAACACTACATACTATTAAGGATTACCTCCACTTCCCAGTGTAACATCACATTTTACTTTGCTTATAACTACAACAGCTTTATTTGGGTTGGAATTTTGTATGCCAAATATCTACCTCAGACTGAAGACTTTTAAGAAAGAAGATCTAGAGTCTAATGAGAAAATAGGGGATTTCTGAGGACGGGAAAAGTGAGTGAGCAGATGAATGGAAATTCAAAGGAAATTAAAATCTAATTAAATGGGAAGACACAAAAGAAGACACAACTGGTACAGGCAAGACCACAAATTGTTTAGGAATTGAAGGAATGGAAATAATTGAGTGAAATGACTGGATGTGTCAGTCTCCAGGGTAAGACTAAGACCAGTAACAGCACACAAAGACGGCATAAGAAGCATGAGATGGTTGGAGTAAAGGCTAAGGCTAAGAAGACAGCTGGACAGATTACAAGACTTGGCAAAATAATAACGTATATGACCACTGGCTACTCCTACCAAACCGTTCCACGAAGTTACAGCGCTCGGTTCAGGATATATTAAAAAGCCATCTCTGCTGTTGATCTGCAATAGGTCCATGTAGTTAGTGGTTTGCAAGCTTGATCTGGCATGAAAGATGACTTCTTTGGCCATGCATGTTCACGTCCTTAACCCCATAAGGTGTTACCATGCAGCTGACTGGCTGTGATGCAAAAATATGAGTACATCACAAGCATGATGGAATTTTTAATCTACCAGCTTGTTGTTTTTTCTGAAATTACATAGATACAATTATTTCAAAAGAACAGAAGTTACACACTGAAAAGTTAATAGCACAAATGACTTTACAATACTAATTAATCTCCTGCTTATGAATGCAAAATCTTTGATCCCATGCTCCATTAATTACATGCTGTATTTTCTTGCCTCAGTAAACCTGCTTCAGCCCATGTACACAACCTGCTCTGAAGGTAGATCATGACTGTGTGGTAACAGAACACGTTGAATATAATGTCAAACAGAAAGGGAAGTATATTCTGAATGATCTAGAGAACTCCAAGCAGAAAAAGAAGAAATTAATAGGCGGGGTAGTAGGCAGTGTTGTCCTGTAAATGTAGACTTAATCGACCACAGAGTTTTTGACAGTAGGAGTCTCTTAAATCTAACAAAAATTATCATTAAGGATGTGACTTTCAGGGCACCCTATTTCATCTCCTGAAGTTTGAATGTAAAAGCATTAACCATTTGCATCTGCCCTTGCAGTCAAAGGAAACTGTGCTTTGCACTTTTAAATGGTATGCAACAACAAATATTCTGCAAAATCAGAAATAAGGTTTTAGGTGCTTTGAACTACAGATCTAAAATTATCCAGCAACGTAAAACTTAATGTCTCAGGGCTTCATATATCCATTTGTAAAGCAGAGTAATAATACCCTGTCATCAAACAGGGTTGTTTTGAAAATAAATCAGTATGTTTGCAAAATTCTCCTAAGCAGCATGTGAGGAAAATAATTCCCTTTCCAGAAACATCTGCATAATGCACACTAAAGACATAATCCCACAAAAACAAAAACGGAATTAAAGACTAAATAGCATCTTACTAAGTGAACACCATCTATCTTGTGCTCTGAAAGAGGAGAAATTTTTACCTAAAGGATACCATGTGACAACATCCCACATTCAGTGGTATGTACAACAGACAACATACAGTCCACATGCCACAGTTCGCAGGCAGACTGTCTGCAAATAGGAGTACAGAAACATAGAACCTGTCTTCACAAAGGTAGTTTGGATCTATTAGTGCTCCTTAGCCAACCACGTGTAGTTATAATGCTTTCAAAGTCAGCTGAGGTCTGGAAGAACCACAGCTGCATTTTCATGCCACTGAATCTGAGCTGATAAACCCTGCTAGACCCATGCCTGTGCTGGCTAGATGCAGCTGGAGTGTTGTTCCTACATGTGAATCTAAGCAGAGCCATACAGAGATTATCAGCTGGCTGTAGCAGTCGACACTGCCACAGGTATCTCACCCTCAGATAAAATGGGTGAGTGTTACTTCAACACACTCCTCAGTGCTTCTGGCTCCAAGAGGCCTTATAATACGTTATCTAACCTTCTACAGCTCCATGTCTGAACTTAAGATCTTTCTGAAACAGATAAGCCTAGGATGTGGAATGCAGAGTACATTACCTTGTTCTTTACAAGCCAGTTCTACATGAATTATCTCTTTGTCAATACAATTGCAAAATGAGTTTAAAGATCTGCTCTTCTATATCTTCTCTTCGTATCTCTTCTAAATAGTATATTTACCCTTCTTACTTCTGTTTAAGTTAACAGAAGAATCCCCTCCGTGTTTGTTATACACCACTAAATCACTCAACCACTGTCCTTTTCCCCACTCTGTTTGCTTTTCTATAAAAACCTTTACCTTAAACTGTCTTCATGCTTATTCCAAAGCAGTACTACTGTAAATCTGAAATACTTGAGTGTTCATCTGTTTACAATACACTAAAAAGAAAGCCATTTCTGAACATGATGCCCATCCAACACAATCTAGTAATATCACTGAAGTCAATCACATGCTTATGAATCCATAACTTGTTTTCTCTTTACTGCCAGTAATCCCTAGTCACAATTCTTTTCTTTTCACTTACAGTTGTCATCTACAGTATTTCTGAAAATATATCAGACATTATCATTTTAAGCTCTTTTCTTAAATGTCTGAAGTACTTCATGTTCCCATCAAATATTACCCTACAGGCTTTTATTCCCTCATGAACTTAAGTATAATCAGTAATATATTCCAAAAACCCTTAAAGATATTTGCTACTATTAGTATACCAGTCTCTATTTATAGAAGAGAATATACAACGCAAGTATATTTCCATAGTTTACATAAAACATTTATTTTCCTCTATTTCACTCTCTTTTCGATTTTAGATGGGATTATGGATGACTTTTAGTCTGATCATTCTTGTCATTGGCTCATCTTCAGCAAGAAAAAGCAATTCTTTTTCTAAATAAAGACATTAATTTCTCTTTTCAGATTACTACTCCTGTTCACTACATTCATCTATCTATTTCCAGCTCAACAAAAAATTGTTTCATCATTTCTTTTTCTTGTATTATTTTGTTTCAGGTAATTCCCTGTATGATTTAAACTGGTAAAGAGAGAAAAATAGACCAGCTGAGAGATAACAACAGAGCGAGAAGGGGAGACTGGAAGAGTTGGAGAGAGAGACACGAATGAGGTGTCAATGGATGGATGGATGGAGAGAGAAATGGATAAAGAGAGACACACGTCAGGGGTTAGGGTGTAGGAGGAGAATGGGAGAGATAGAGAGACAGGGAAGAGAGAGAATGAAAATATAGATACTTGAGAGACCCATCTGCTCTAAATTATCATATTTCAATAATTTTCTACTTTAATAAATATATTTTCCCCCAAAACAGTTTAGCTAGAAGCCATATATGAACAGGAATTATTTCAGCTGACAAAAGTTATTACACAAATACGAAACTTTACCATGGACAAGAATGGACTTACAACATCTATCTGAAAATAAACAGTTCTAAATTTTGTTCAGTGCCTAAAGAAATCTAACCTATGACTGACACAGGTGTAACTGTGAAGTTCTTACTAAGTCTATAAAGTCTTTGAGAAGTTCATTTTTGTACCTCTTTGAAGCTCACACCGCAGAGAAAACTACAAGTCCATGCCAAACAGGGCGAACTGTTCTGAAAATTCCACCAAAGCTGTAACAGTTTCTTACTCATTAGAAAAAGTTGTCACACAAAAATAATGCAGTTAAGAAGTGTTGTTTAGAGAAGATACAATGTAGCACAAACAGAACAATCCTTTGCAACATATTGCCTTTCCCAATCCAGTAAAGTGAGTTTGCCTTTTCTGAGTTTTTGATAATTCCACTATTTTATGTGAAACTTAAACTAAGATTCTCAATGCCATTCTGAAATTTTTGGATTTTTTTGTTCTTGTTTTTTTATTGGTTTTTGTTTTGGTATGGTTTTCTGTTTTGGTTTTGTTTTGGTGTTTTGGGGGGGCATGAAGGGGGCATGTTTCTAGTTCTTTGAAAAGGAAAGAACACAAAGTGGAACTCAAGACTAATGGATTATGGTAGGCGTATTCAAGTCCCCTTTCATCATTTGTCCTGTTTTCCAAGCAAGCATCTTGACAATAAGAAAAGCATTACAAGCATTAGCTATTTCTGAAACTATTTCAATACATTTATGTAACTACACATAAAAGCCCTTCATGGCTATGTCACACATTCATGCATGCCGAAAGCCATGCAGACAGACATCTCTACTTTCCTGAAAAAAGTTGGGGGTGAGGAAGAGGACAGAGCTTCAATGTCATCACATTATTTGAGGAATGCATGCCACTAAGGAAAAGAACTTGCTCTTTTCACTGAAATAAAAACACAAAATGGACATACAGCTACCTAACTGTGGCTGCACTCACTTCCAGATTTTGCAAGATTTCTTCTGTAGGCAAGACACCACTCAAATTAATTGGCAAAAATTCTTCAGTGTGATTGTTCCTGCTTGCATTATTTTCTGCAGGATGGGAATACCAAGCCGTTACCAGCATTTAAGGAACATCCCTAAACAGAAAAGTGTGTGATAATAAAGTGAGCAACGTGATTATTTACAGGAGATATTTAAGATGCAGTGGAAAATCCTGACTTAACTGAGAAATTGATAGGCTAGCTCAGTATCAGTTAACAGTGAAACACATAAACACAACTTGATAGTGTTTCAAATGGAAAAGAGAATCTAATGATCAAAGCACTATCATAATTTGATCCGTGTAATATTTAGCACAAATGGGAGCGGTAATACTCAATTGCACAGCATCATTAATATGTTCAGTGTCTAGTTACTGAATACATTTATGTTAGCTGAACTATGTTTTGTTAATTTGAAACAAAAAAACTATTAGTTTAAGGGAAGTATGATTAAGTGCGTGGATAAAAATTAAAAAAAAAACATCCCACAGAAAGATTCCTACAGGTGTAGGAGGTTTTTAAATTAAAATATTACTGAGCAAAATAAAATAAAATGATCAGAAAATAAAAAATAAATATGACTGACTGAAATGCGAACTAATGCTTAAGTGCGCAAGTATTAAGCTGTTATGCTAAAGATATAAACCTAACATTCAGTTTTAAGAGATGCATGGCAAACTTCTCTTTGGGCACAATAATTGCTACTCAGAGCATATGCTTGCTGTCCAAAAATAATCTGTTCAAAAATTAAACAATCTTTTCAATATGATGAGGAAAATCAGATGCTCTATTACATATGGCTAGCTTCAGCACAGAAGCACAATACCAAATTAAGAGAAAGATCACGTTTCAGACAAGAAGTCATTATTTCCTTTTCTGACAATTTTCAAGGTGTGTTACAAATCACTAATCTTAGTTCAATGTGATTGTTCACAGGTTTTTCTACATTTTCATGTCTACCTATAAACTATTTGCAGGATGCATATCAAAACTGAACTGAAAACACTTTAGAAAGAAAATAATTCTTCATAAATTAACCACGAATGTTTTAAATACCAACTTGAAAAACAAATACTTTAATCATTCATATTACTGTCAAGTTCTGTATGTTTAGATGTACAAGAATGAGCCTGAATAGAGTTGCAGACGGAAAGAGATCTGTCATCAAAACTATAGTGCATCTATCTGTAATGATCTGAATGTTACGGTGTGACTAAAATTGCATTTGATTAGAAGAATGCACTGAGCAGTGCTAACAGGGACAGGACAGCCCCTCTGTTGCTCTGATAAATCTGCACTATTTAAATGGCTCCTGACAACTCCCTGTGTGAGTGTCAATCCAACTGCTTTGAAAGGTAGCATCTGCATTTTAGTTACAGTAAATATAAAGAAATCCTTTGCAGAGATTCTTATGTTTTATAGGAGCCTCATCTGATTCCCAACAAGTGTGGTATTGCAATTAGCTGGTTCTCTGGAATTAGTTTGAGATATACATATACACATCAAAATATTGATATATATATTTTGATATATATATTTTTGACCCAAAAATAAATCAGAATTCTTTTCAGGAATGAAATGAATTGCCAATTTTATCAAAAATTTTGTTCCACACAGGAAGATCTCAGCTGTATTCTGGACTCCCAGGAGACTGTAATGATGCTGGTTGTATGATGGTTGCTGATAACTACTGAAAAGCCACAGCATCTCACAGGTCAAGTGAAACTTGGAGAGAGACGTGTACCATGAGATGACCTTCTGGAATAAATGTTCTTAATTCCTCTTTAGAGTTTATTGGGAACTTATCCAGAAATTGTGACATCTTGCAGTATTTAAGAAAGTCTTATTTTCAAAGGAGATCTGAGTAATGAGCTACTATAAATTGAAAACGAGCCAAAGTATTACACTTCCTTCCAAAGAGGTCTAGACACTCTGGCTCCATCCTTTAAAGGCTAATCCTGAAGCCTGCTGTCTGATTCTCTCTTGAGTTTTTTTTGTTTGTTTGTCTTTTGCCCAAGAACACATTTAAACAGAAATACCACAAAGGGACTCAGCTCCTTACCTCTGCCTTTTTTCAGAGCTAGTGGTTTTGGTTTTGGCATTTTCTCAAGTACCTTGGTGGATTCATTCATACATGCTACAAGTCTGTCAGGCAAAGATCTAACAACATCCAACCAGCACTTTCTTTCAAGCTTTCTGATGAATTTTGTTGCTTTTCCATGCCTTTGTCAAATCTAGCATCTTCCCCATTCTCTAGAACCATTAACTTAAACATTTTTCGTACTTGGCTCCTTAACGCTGGGGTGGGTATCAGCAGCAAGGTCCTGTTTTCCAAGGTTGGCAAAAGGGAACTTCAGGATCCTAACTTTTTCCCCTTCCCTTTTTTGAGCTGGATGTCATAGTAAGAAAAAGGAAAGGGAGACAAATATTGGGGAAAGGAGAAACAAGGAGAAAAAATTAAATTTAGACAGTACTCTGTTAATGAGGGAAGGGAAAAAAAGGTTTTTGTAGTTACGGCAGTTAGCTGATTCATTCCCTGGAGGTAAATGGCAGAGGTAGGCAGCCTCACAGAGAGGATGCTCCCTTGGCTGTTTAACAAACAAACACTTCTTAGCAACATCGCTTGCTTTTCTCAAAACTTATTTCCTGAGTCTGTGCGCTGTTACAGCCTGTACAGCTTCAGAGCAAGAAGAGGAGAAGCAAATCTTGCATTGGTTCATTTGGTGGGAAAAAAAAAAAAATTATACATTTGAAACAACACAAGATTTCTGTTGCTGTTACTTCTTTTCTGACATTTATATCTGTACAACTCTAGAACAGTTTTGGAGCACTTAAATGAATCCCGTGGCAAGGTTACTTGTCATAACTGCTACTAAGAGTCTAGTTCTCTGAGTTTTCATATACCTCAGGTTTGATCAAAAGAGTGATGAGACTGCATGATTAAAGTTAACTCCAAGTATGTTTTGAAAACTAACAACAAATACTAACCAACCTTCATGAAAAGTTTGAGTATCTACCATTGTTAATACAGTCACACCACATTTTAAAACTGTCTCAACTTTGTTTAGGCTTGAGCCAATAACCACTATTGTGTGAGAAACAGTATTTAAAAAACAAACAAAAACAAAACAGAAAAAAGGAAAATTATTTCTACACACTAACTTCAGAAGTCACTGATCTAGTTCGAGTAAGTGAGCTACAAAAGCCAAAGATTCTTCTTCTGTGTGTATCAGAAACATTCAACAAGGAAAAACACAGGATGAATAGATAATATTCTTGTTTCAGTATAACTGAGTATTTTTTATTTTTTCTTTCCCTGAAACTTAACCTTAGAAGTATTCCGTAATTTTATTTTTTTTTGGGGGGAGGGGGAAGGAGGTGGGGTTGTTTGCTTTTTGCTGACAGCCCTTTAATTATATAAATTCCCCAATCTTTCCTTTCAGCAAAAACTTTTTTGTTTTAAAGTGTTATCTTATACCACATTAGACTTACTAGGAAATATCTAGAAAAATATACAAAAAAAAATGCATTTCCATGCTTTAAAATGTCAGCATAAATTATATTGTCCATATATTAATAATTTGAAATTTCAAATAAACCAGTCACTTCAGCAGGATATATATATTTTTAATTTAAATGAAAGGTAAAGTTATAGTATATGCACAGCTAACTGGCTTCCTTGAGCTGACTGCCTCATTTTAACAACAGAGGCATATTTAAAAAATTAAAGAACAAAAAACTGCAGTATCATTAAATCTAGTGCAACATATTTCCATCTCATGTAAAGATTTTAGCATTCTGCTCACTTGGAGAGGAGAAGAAAATATCCCAAAATAAACTAATATTCTTTAGGGGCATCTCATTAAGCCATGGCTTATTAAACGTAAAGGCAGGTGTAAAATATATACACAGATTGCTTGACTAAACATCTGGAACTTAAACTCTATGAAACATTTGCCACTTTAACCCTTGAGGTAAAGAAAGCATTAAGGTGAGTACCCATTTAGTACATACTCGCACCTCTTCAAGGTAATTTTGCCTTTCTAGAAGTGTATATTTTTAAAATAATATATATATGTGATCATCTAAATCACAATGAGTTAAAAAATAAGGGAATCTTAGCCTGTGAGGATCCCACTGTATTTCTCATGACCCCCATCTCTCTGCCTTTAACCCCTACTGATGTCCAAATCTGAACCTGCTCCCCAAAATCAACTTCTTGGAATTTAGAAAAGGTCAAATAATGGTATCACACTGAGTATCTCACTGTTTCCCCAGGATTTTCTGCAAAATCTGAAACTGGATCTAAATCCTCTTTCTTACCAACATGTTAAGCACCTGTAACCATGACTGATCTCATTCACTGTAAAGCTGATACTCCAAAAGTAATTCATTAAGTCTGATTAGCCAGCCTAAGTGGGGAAATGATACACATCCCGCATCACTGGTGAATGGCTGGAGACTTGGCTGTCTCCTCCATAACTCCTTCCCTCACAAGAAGAGAAGACAGAACCATTGCTATCCTATACAAAGCTATTTCACTTCCAACTACACAAACTACTTTCAGCAATTAATTAAAGATTGATTTTCCTCACCTCACATTTGCTGTTTGAGGCAATACAGTAGGAATTTTGTTTAAATGAGTATTATTAGATATGCCAAAAAGAAAAAGAAATATTTTCCAAGGCCCTCAATCTCTTATCATTCTTCATAAAGACATGGAATATACATCAGGAGTTGAACTGTTTGTAAATTAATAGAGGCATCTCCAAATCCAGTTGATCACCACAAAGACAGCCTATATCTATATCGTCAACAAATAAGTATTTTAGACAGCAGTGTATTTAAAAATTATTGAGGCAGAAAAGGCAATGATGAAAGTGCTGGTGCTAAGTCATCCCACCTATGCATATGTATTAGCCTTACAAATTACATTATTCCATATTGATTTTCCCTGTGCAATGAATGCTGGCCTTGGGATGACTGGAGGCTCTGTAACAGATGACTGATAAAAACTGTTTTATTTTTGTAAATCAAAGGTATTAAAAGGTGTGCTGGAACTAAACTAGCAAAGAACAGGAACCACAGTTTAATGCTGCACAGAAATGGATTCTATCCATGTCTGTACTCCAGGAACAAACCACTGAACATCTGAACATATCTTTATAAATTTCAACATATGAAATGCTACATAATTTATAGAGAACATTCTTCACATCATACTTCATTAAGATGTGAAACCCTTGCTGTGGGATACTGTGAATGCTAAAAAGTTGCATTTTTTCAAAGATCAATTGAAAAAAGGCGTAGAAGAAAAATCCACTAGAAGTACTAAATACAGAGACAATACATCTGTCTTGGAAAGCTGTCGTGAATTGCTGGAAGCTGCAAAACTACATTTGAGGAAATAACGCTCACTGTATATTTGCTTTGCTATTTTCTCTTACCAAGACCATCTTTTAACCTCTAACTTTCTGTCACTAGGAGAACAATACTGGGCTAGGTGTACCTTCATTCAGAGCCTGAAGAGCCATTCCTATGTTTTTACATGAACTATATAAACACAATGGAAAATGAACTTGCATTTTCCAGTTGGAAACACCAACTCAGTGGATACTTCTCACCACAATCTAACTGCGCTTCAGTGAGCATTTGTGAACTGTGGATATTAACACCCTTTCTCAGTTACAGAAGTACTGTGAAAATAAACTCATTAACGTTGTAAAGCAGTTAAATGGTATAGTGACAAACAACATTGGAAAGCCAAGGAGAAAAATTAATCATTCTTTTTCTGAGAAGAGCTTTAATAGTGCACAGTAAATAGAATAGCAAGGATAAAATATACTGAGTAACTGCTCATTCTTTAAGCATGGTTTATCCCGGGCTGCAAGTGAGGTAAGGACCTTGTGGAAGAAAAGAATACGGGATTGTGTCATTAAAAATACATAATACCTTCATTCAGGGGGTTAAATAGACACTGCACAAGCAACCTTATTTTTACCATAACAACTTCAGAATGATTGACTTTCTGCATGCTTTTAGGTATGTTGAATTTTCTAAAAAAGCAGACTACAGCTCATGAAATTCCACCATGTGCTGTCATCTTCACAAAACTTTAACAGATCTCTACAGCCAACAACCTCTTCCAACCTCTTCCACTTAAACTAATGGAAGGACCGATGGCACGTTATTAGTTTCTGTCTATTTTAACACTAAGAGAGAATAAGACAGTTTGTAAATATGCTTCCCTGCTATAACAAATGATTGTGAAATATGGAAATATCAGGCTCTGAATAAAAACTACATTTCATTAGATATACATTCTCTCTATTCTGCTTAATTTAGCTCGTCTTCATACTGCTCCTTGTATCTTGACTCCTAAACTTGCCTCTTCCATGCCTCACAAATGCTAACAAGTCTCAGTTCTTATACCCATTTATTTTACCAACCTTTTCTAGCATTCCATCCTTTTTGTATATTTTATACAACCTTTTTGCACAAATAACCCTCTGCAAGTCTTTCCTTCTACCTATCTTCTAGACACATCTCCATCCAGAACATGTCTATCCCATTATTTGACAGGCTCCATTTTCTGCTTGTGTCATGACTCTCGCTCTTCTCAAATCAAGGCTTACAAAGTCTACATGAAAGTAAAAACAGAAAGGATAGTTTTTGCCACTGTGACAGGCAAACAACAGATTTCTAACATATACATATACTATAAACCATGTGCTTTATTTCCGCACTTGATATTTTTGATTACGTGAAAATTTACATGTGCACATTATGTGAGAAGAGCCCTGACAGATCATTAGACCACTTGGTTATGCAAGACACTGCTCTGCAATAAATGTGCACAAAATAGGAAGCAGAGTGATTGCAAATTACTTATGAACATAATCTGACAAATTAGCTATACAGATGACAAGGGGGATATGGAAGTGGATAAATAATTACTTGAGAAAATTGAAAACTAAAAATAAGTGCAAATTATGTTTTTTAGGAAACCTAACCAATGACTTAATTGAGATTCTGGGGTCAAACTGATAACGCTAATATGTTGGGGATTTCAGTCTGCAAAAGTAACTTAGACACACAAATTCAATACTCATACGTAGTGAAATCTAAAATTAGAAAACAATGACTCAGACAGGTCAACAAGTAAGCATAGAAGACCTTAAACTTAACTCTCAGAATTACCAGTAACAAACACACTAAAAAGTTATTTCACAACGGTCTGAAATTCAGGAACCATACAGACGGAAAATAGCTATTCCAGCAGATATTACCAATTCTCACGTGGAAGATTAGTTATTATTATAGTATTACCTTCACTAAAAGGCATATCTTTACTGGACTCCTCCCACTGTGTGACACTACAAATCCTGTACAACTTACACCTATTTCAGCACTTTGTCTGAGCTATGAAGGGTTAGGAATGAAAAAAAATCCACACACCAANAAAAATTGTCCAGCTCAAGAATAAAAAAGTGAGTAGAACAGGAAGAGCTTAGACAAAGCAGAATGGGTCACACACCAGGAAACAGATTATAAATGAACCTATATTCAACTCAAAACCCTTCCACCACATCACTCAACGCAACCAATAAGGATATTCATTCTTCCCAATATCCCACCTTTCTAAGTCCAGGCTCCCTCCTCTCAAAATTCTAGGGAGAAAACAGAAGACAATTCTTAAAAGAATTAAAGATGTTGAAACAGTGGAATAATGTTGTCAGCTTTACTGCCATCAAGAATTCAGATTCCTAAAACAAAGAAAAGGGTTTGTATTAAGTGTGCAAGGGTAATTTAAGGTCAAGAAACCATAATACTTTAGACCTGGTATGTGGTATATTACACAGGCTGTAATATGATACCACGGAAAAATTAAGGCTCACAAGGACCATTCTCTCTCTCCAAGCAAGGCCAACTAGATATAGCTGCCCAGGAACTCCTTGAGCTTGGATATTTCCAAGGACAGAGAGGCAACAAAACTCACTGAGCAACCTTTCCCAGGACTTGACCACCCTCAAATCAACAAAGTTACTCCTACCATCTAACTAGACCTTCCTAGGTAGCAACTGCTGTCCAATGCTGCTTGTCATGGCAATACACACCTCCAAGAAGTCCGGTCCATCTTCTTTACACTCTTCCACCTGGTAGGTGAAGGCAGCACTAGGATCACTCATTAGCCTTCTCATCTTCACACTGGACATGCATTTCACGGTTTTTTTAATACATGTCTAACTTCAACCACCCAGCACTT
Organism: Penelope pileata; assembly: GCA_013396635.1. NCBI lineage: Eukaryota > Metazoa > Chordata > Aves > Galliformes > Cracidae > Penelope > Penelope pileata. The sequence continues at coordinate 151,432 of WBMW01003681.1, read as the reverse complement.
GATGCTGCCTCTGGACCAGGTGATCTGTTGATTATCGGTAGGGTACCTAACGCTTACTAATTCTGAATCAGCCAAAAAACAAAGGTGAGAAATTCTACCAAAATTTTGTTTAAACTTAGCTATTTAAGTAGTCACCTACATATACATTCTACACATACCTTCTATTAGAATTGCTATTTTCTGTTCTTCACTGAAATGTTTTACTTGTAAAAATATTTAAATTAGAGATGTGGTTTAGTTGGAAATAAAAACATTCTGTATCAAATTTGGGGTGAGCTGAATCATTTTGTATACTCCCTAACTGTATTGACTAGATCTCCAGTGGCTCTAACAGGAACTTAGCACAGACATCAATACCAACAGAAACATAGCTACCACGAGGTGTTTTAAACTGGAACCAAATTGCACTCAAGATGTCATTTTTACCATTTCTTCTTTCTTTAGAAAATACACATGCACTAGATGGGAAACTGTAAAATGATTTTAATAAAAGTGCAAACTCATGGAATTAAATCTCTCAGAACCTTTCTTATATTAGGTAGATATATGTTATTAGAAACTCACTGATGTTAATTTAAGTACGGAAGAGTTGTTATATCATTTCTAAAATGCAAAATGAACATATTGGAAATACTGTCATCAGGAAAAAGTGATTAAAAAGTAATAAAAGTCTTCACAAAAAGGCTATGAAGTTCAAACAAAATGTGTTCCCTACTTCCCAAAAGGATCCATGTACACGAAAATGTCATATCATTAGGTAGGAATTAACATCATTCATTATGTCTTATGCATTTAACATAAACAGTTGTCAAAATATTTTATCTTGAAAATATGAAGATGATTAGGTTGGTTATTCCGATTGGAAGTGGCCAGCAGACAAATCCCATAGCAGAATGGAATTCTCCAGCTGTGGAACTCTTGTATATTTCAATTCCCCGAGACAGCATGCTTAGCTTGCTGGAGGAAAGGGTGTGTAATTGCACACTGTACAGTATTGTCTCTTAGGGATTATATACCAGTAGCATGAATTAAAGCAGTTTATAGGCCGCTCAACTAGTGCCCATGTCAGGGCAATAAAAAAATGGCCTAGAGCTATAAGCCGTTCCTTGATAGCTCATCCATGAATTTCCATACAAACTGAAACTGAGACAAAGAACAGAATCTACCCGTAGAATTTAAAAAAAACACTCATAAATTCTTCTTGGTCACTGGTGCAATTACTGTGAAAATGCTTATCTTGAAAGCATCTGTATTTTTCTCATCATAGCATTTTCAACAATGACAAGTAACACGATAGCAGGCCTTCCAGATTACATCATTCTTCATTGTTCTATTTCATTTATTTCCCCTCTTAGTTCTTCTAACACACTACCTCTTAAGACCAGCAATGTCATACATCAACTTTAAAAATGTATAATGCAGCATTAATTCTATTGAATTACCAAACTACTAAAATTATCGATGCCAGACAAGAGGGGAAACAAGACGAGGGTCAAAATGCATTTTTATGGTCTACTGCAGAAATAGACATTAGCCATCCTCTAAAGAGTTCTTTCCATTTACAGATACTTCAGCTTTTCTTTCTTTCTTTCTTTCTTTCTTTCTTTTTTTTTCTCCTGACCTTCTCCTTAAACTGCTTGTGAAATTTCTTCTATTAGTCTTCCCTAACTCCATCATCAGTTTTCCTAGCACTATATCCCATATCTTGAGTCTCTCTAATGGCAGATAATACGACCATGGTAGATTTTACCCTAGATCTACAGTTCTTGCTGTTCATTTTTCTCATTTGGTCTAACAGGCTTTAGAATATTACTGGGATGGAAACTTGAACAATACTCAAGAAATAAGATGTAGAGTAAGAAGCGAGAAGCTTATGCACAGAGATTGCCTATAGAGCTGTGAATCCAGGATCACATTGAGCTCCTAGGGAAGATTCATTACAGAAACTTTGCGAATTGCCTTGCCCTTAGCAATGAGATTTCTAGGAGACGTGCTGAAAACCATCCATATTGCTACCTTACATATTGTAAATATTTCAAATCTGTGAGGAAAATTAAGGAACCTTGTAGATATAACCTAGTATAAACCTTGATTGAAAGTGTTTTATCAGAAATAAGAATAAAAATAAGCCTAAGAAAGGTGGAAAATAACAAAATGAAGGTTTAACAGAAGCCCATACACTTGAATTGAGGCAGCAACCAACCATCACTAATATTGAACACCATAAACTAAGTTCACTAGTGGTCACTAATTTGCAATTCATACTGAAAGACAAAAGGAAGAAAGATTAAATATGTTCCAAAAAGACTTAAATATCCTACTCTGCCAGGATAAAAAAGGTAATTTCAGAACCTGGAAATGGTGGTCTCACATTGGGACACTAGTACAAACACCTTTATATATTAATTAAAAGAAGTGTAACTGAAATTAGAAATAAGCATAGAATAAATGTATGCCCTATTGACCTACAGGTAACCAACATTTGCCAGTTCCTTATTGGCACTGACTGTCTGGATTAAATATCTATCTTCTAACACAGAAGCATGACCAAAACTGAACTCACAAGTATGTGAGACCAGAAAGCTGCTACTAAAAGCCCCATATAATATGATTTGTTCACAAAATCAAGCTAAGATCTCTTTTCTTTTCCTTCAAACAATGGTATTTGTAATGAAGAATAGAACCAGTGCCTTTATTTTTGTTGATGAGACCAATTTGCAATTTAAATAAAAACATGAAAACAAAAACCACCTTTGCTAATATTTTAACTAAAGCTTTGTAAAATATATTTTTTTAATACTTTCTGCTTTGTGAGCCATTTTTAAGTGTGATCTGATTTGCCACAGGAAGTTGAACGCATCACGGGGCTCTGCACAAGGATAGAGGTAGATTTGTGTGGTTCTCAGCATGCACCCAGGCCATCAGGCTAAACTGTGGCTTTGCTGCAAGCAAGACTCTGCTCTGAGAAACAGATGAGGAAACAGATTGTGACTTGCAGACTGACAATCTGTTTTCTGCGTTTCTTATACTTTAGAGAAGAAATATCTTGGGCCAGGCATATACATGGTGTAGCTGCACTAAGGAAGGACAAGCAAAGAACAGAACCATTCCCTGCCACAGCCTGCCAAGCAGAGAAGGGGAAAAAACAGCTCCATGCAGGCTGCTCCGCCCGCCCATGCTGTGTGGTGGCAGGAGCCAACACAGAGCAGGAAGGGGCCAACTCGGCCTTCCCAACTACTCTGTGCCAGTTCACGTAGTAATTCACATTCTATCCCTTGGTCTTGGCTGAAAATCCAATGCTCCTTTACAGTGAAGAGTATTAAAAGGCTAACGATTAGCATTTAATCAAGAACTACACATTTTTCTTTAGGTTATAACACACAAGTAGGGCAAAAATGGTTGTACGTGACTGCGTATTGCCAAAACGATGTAAGGTCTTCGAGATTCATGAGAACCTTTAAAACTCTTTTTACCAAAACACTTTGAAAGAAATTAAGCCTGTCTCTACCCAATAATGAAAAATGAGTTGGTCAATAAAACCATATTACGTGTATGTGGACAATCAAACTAATATACAGAAAAAATATTGCTTTTGTTAGAAACACGTTACCTTTTTACTTTGTGCATTAAGTCATTCAAGGCATGTTTAAGGGCTTGGGATACAGGAACTGAATGAAACATTGTTAGAGATTTCACTCACGAGTTTTCAGGTTTATACTGTAGAGATATAAAAAACAGTGAACTAATTTAAAAATCAGTGAAAATTCTCCCCTATTACAGCCCTAAAAGCTTCTAACAATTTTGAAACATAGTTAATATGCTACTGCATGACATTTCCAGGAAGCAGAATCTCAAAAGAATCAGAGAAAATTCCCTCACACCTTGTAAACAGAATAGTTTCTGAGGTGTCTCAAAATATCTTCACTTCATAAAAAACCAGAACCCAGTCCTGCTGAGTTGCAGACTGTAGCCTACACAGTCATGTGCAATGCACCCTAGGTTTCCAGATTCCACCTGGGATCTAGCTGTATCTCCAGAGGACATGGGTCTTAAGTGTCAGTCCATGATGACTCAGGAACTATTGGGCATGTAACACATCTAAATAGCTAAGTGTAATCAACTGAACAGCTACAAGTTAAGCAATTAAGTTACTCTATGCCATGTGTTTCCTGAAGATTATATTTGCTCTAATATGTTGCAATGCTTTAAGTTAATTTTTGTATCTGAGTAATCCACCCTGACTATACAATCTTTACATTGCAGAGACAAAGTATGGAGACTGAGGTAAGGGGCCACAAACTGACCCGGAGCCTTTCAGCACGTCTCCTGAACTGAAGGCAGTTACATGGTTCACACTGTCCATTCTTTCAGATAAAGTAATTAGGGCTTGAAGTCTTACAAACCATCCATTATAGGTATCTGGGGGCATATGACCTCTTAATTAAGCATATACCATGTTCATGTACTTTGCATGTACTCTGTTTCAAGCATGTGTTTAAGTCCTCACAGGAATTCATTCATATACTTACACGTGTGCTCAAACAGCCCTGCTGAACAGTGTTGTTCTCCTGAACTATGGTCATAATTCAGTATAATGACTTTTAAGTGAGAAGTCAGCCCTTTGAAAGTAAGATAATTTACTACGCAGTTAACATCAATGAATGTATCCAACCATAAAACAACCATAAAAAGGCTTGCCCTATTTTTCCCCCAAGTGCCATAAAATATGCTAAGAGTCAGAAAAAAAAAGTTATAAAAATGTAAATAGAAGATCAGAGTTCAGATAGCTCGTTCCTCAGTTCAGATAACAATCAATGTGCATTTGTCAATTCATGAATATTAGATTTCACTCACAAGGAACATAATTACTGCAAAGCAAATTTCCACAAAGAAAGGGAGCAGGCCATGGAAGTTCAGCCACATAAACTCAGTTTTGTCTTTAGAAGAAAGCTGAAGGGGAGTCCTAGTTAGACCAAACATCAAGCACAGTATTGGTCCACTTGGATGCTGAAAGAGTTGAACTCTCCCAGTCTAATGCAAGAAACAGCACCGCCAAAAGGAGAAACAGCAACATGGGCCTTTCTGGGGCACCATTTTAGGAGATGAGCAATAATCATGATCAGCGAAACACTGGAAGACGCAGTCAAACACAACTCCTAAAGAGTCTATCAAAAGAAGAAAAATATGTCCCTATATTTTTTTCTATCACTTTCTCTTGTAACTTTCAAAAACACTTTTGCAAAAGCACTTTTCAGTCTAATAAAATGTTTGCAAAAAAACACTAGCATAGTTACTAGAAAAGCTATTGAAATTTGATTTCTATTAAGAAATCTTCAGATCCCTCCACCCCCAAGTTCAAAATTGCATGTTGTGCAGCTATGGCACTTCTAAAACTCTGCAATTTTCAGTAAGTGTTGTTCTCCTAAATCAGATCAAGCTGTTAGTATGACTCCTTTTCAGTATCTTCCATTGTTTCCAGGAATTCTCTACCAAGATGACACAATCCTATCACTGTGACTTAATCTTGCATGTCATTCTGGACCTCATCCATAATTACTGGCATCAGCTAGGTCATACAACTTCTCTGAAGAAGGTACATTAAAGTACTGAGCACGTGTAATTTTTGCTTGAAAATACACTCTGCAGCTACATAGCAGCTATGTTGAGCATTCCTGGTGAAGTCAATGAAATTATGAAGATTCCCTCCAAAAAGCATTATGTTCAATTATGTGTTACATTGTGAAATGTTTATGCATCAAACTACTATTGACTTCTTTTTAGATGTATTGAAATAACTTCCTTAAAACTGGAAATATTTTAGCAGCTGTATGCTAAACATTTTCTTTTGATTTTTGAAGTTATATTTACAGAAGCCATAAACATCCTTTATACTACTAGTAAGAAACAGTATAAATAAAGCAGCGTGTGTTTTAGCTTAAAAAGGCGTAGAGCAAAGAAAGTTCCCTTCCAGAAAAAGAATACAGTTGAGTTTACAATGTGAAATACTTTGATTCTGAGTGGCAAACAATGACTGCCACAGCCCATTTGTGTATACAAACCACACGGTTAATGGGTTCTGTATACACAAAGTGAAACACTTGTTTAACACAAAGACAAAAACACAAGCAAATACATTCCCTCTGGATACACAGGGCTTGTGATACACAACATGAAAGTAACAGTGCAAGAACATAGCACAGGTGCTAGCCCTGAAGAAAGTCCCCGCACAAAGCATGCAGTAGAACTGGATTATAAATGGCTAATCGTTGCACTAGAGTGAACTTCCTTCTGTCATTCCCAAAAATGGTCATCACATTTTAAAAAGCCTTATATTTTAAATTCCACCAGTTATCTGGCATATCCCCTGCTAAGCAGCACATCTGAGCACAGCACCAGAAATAACTGCATGGTGTGTTTTGAGTTTGGCCAATGGCTAGGAATTAAACAATAGTTCAATAAGTGATTGGAGTGGAGCATCACCCAAGTTTGGTAAACTACGACTACCTGGATCATTGCTGTTCACAGCTCTAAAATCATCTTCAAAATAAAAAAGCTTTACAATAGAATATACACACCTATCATTTGGACAGTTACCCAAATTTCCTGTGGTGGGGAACACTGAAGTGACACAGTGACTAGGACATATTGACAAAAGAAGCAGAAACACGCTTTCATTTAAGCAATTTCCATTTCTCTAGGCCTTCTCTTTCTTTCACAAATAGAATTAGCAATTAATTCAAGTTCTAGGTCAACAGTGTCTCAGCCTGTCTCCTTCCACTATGGCTAGCGTAGTATTTAGCACAGGGCTGCAGACCCTCTCTTTGAATACTGCCAAGTGCCACGAACGCCTGTCACAATGCTCCTATTCAGAGCATGATGAAACTTCACGTGGAAGCCGAGCCGTGGGCTCCCTGAGCTGACTAATGGTTGAAGTTCGGTCCTTCCACCAGCATGGCCAGTAACCCAGTTTCACTCCACTACACCCAGGAACCGTGGAAGCGATCCTGTTACCTAACCCGCTCTGTAAGTTTTACGCCTGTCTGCCTCAACCGTCTCCCAGAGGAAAGGTTCCCTTCCTTTGTTTTGTAGGCTCATTACCACGGCATGCCTAATTCCTTCTGCGAGTGAGAGCAGCACTGTGGGTGAGGCGCGGGGCGACGGCTATCCACACAGCATTCCCCACATGCAGCGCATCCCCGCTGCCCTGCTTAACGCTTCCACCCGTGGCTGGAAGTAGTCATTTGGAGATAGAATATCAAAAGGGAGCGATTGGTCTGCTGTGCGTGTCAGCCCTGCAATAAAAACGCAAGTTCTGCACCGCAGCGAGCAACAGAACGCACAAGTCCCTCGCTGACGCATTGGAGGCGAGGAATTCAGTACCGCCGTGTAAATAAAATGACTGCCTGTGACTTTAAACACGCTGGCACTTGGCTAGAGTGAACCATTTATTGTTACTATGAGGGATGTGGGGATGGAGATGAGAGGGGCGATGGTGATGGTGAGGAAGAGCGCCTGACTGGAATGGTGCCCCTACCTCAGCAAGCTGGACAAGGGAATAGCTCCGGATCCACTGCCCAGGATCCCGCCTTTCCTCCCGGACAGGAGTTTCTCCACCAGAGCCACATTCCCCGTGCGAGCCGCTTCCAGCAGTTCCTGGTCCTTGCCCATGGCCGGGGACCGCGCGGCCCCGCACGGCGGCAGCGCTACGGGGGCGACCGCTGCCCCGCGCCCCCCGCGGCGCCTCGGAGCGGAGCGGCGCGGAGATTCCCGCAGTCCCCTCCAGAGCAGCGGGAGCGGCAGCGGGAGGGAGGAGAGCCGCCTCCTAGTTCTACCGGATCATCTCTGGGCGGAGTGCGGGGGGGAAGGAGGGAGGGAGCGGGGCCGGCGGAGAGCCGCCCCCCCGCTCCCATCCGCACACCCCGAGCCCCGGTCCTGGCGAGCGGGGCGGGGGGCGACGACCCTCACACGGGCGAGAGAAGGGCGATGCAGCGCACCCCGGAGAGCCGGGCCAGTTGCTGGGGAGACGCGGCCGGAGCGCTCCCAGCAGCTGCCCTGGCCAGGAGCCCCCCCCGCCCGCCCC
>WBMW01003681.1:130808-143341 GCA_013396635.1 Penelope pileata | reverse complement strand
CGTGCGGGGAGCGGCACCCGCCCGCCTCTCTGCTCGCCCCGTCAGGTGCGGGGCCGCGGCGGGAGCCCCCGGGGAGCGCCGGGGAGGCGGCGCCGCCTCGCGCTGCGGAAGGGGAAGGGAGGGACGGGGGCGTGAGGGGAGAGGGCGGGGGAGCCGCCTGCTGCTGATGCCGGCGCTGAGGGTGCGGCGCGGGGCGAGGCGGCGCCGCCCCGCTGGGGGGATGTGAGGGGCCGGGCCCTGAGGTAGCGGGCCGGGAGCGTGGCATCGGGCATCTCCGTGTGTGTGTGTGTGTGTGAGGGTGGGAGATCCCCCCAGCGGGGATGTCAGCGCCGCCGGGAACATGGCTCCGGCGTGCAGGAGCCTGGTTCGTGCAGGCAGAAAGGAAAACCCGGGCCCTGCCGAGGTGGGGAACGACACGGAGCCGTTGGCTGAGCGAGGCGGGCGGATGGGACCGCCGGGATGGATCGCGCCGCTCCTTAGCGCTGCAAAGGGCGGGGAGTGTCCCTCCATCCGTGCGGTGTCGGATCCGCTCACCCTCGTCCTGGTGCTCCAGGTGCTGTTGTGGGTTTCAGGCTGTTACCCCGGGTAGCATGGCTGCGTCCTGGCACCAGAACCAAGCATTCCCTGCAGTTCTGACAAGCTCCTGGTGCTTACAAGCCATGCTGGACATCCTCTGCACTGGCCAACTTGTAAGTGATCCCTACTGAATGCCACTGTGCGTGCACGGAACCTCTCGTTACAGCCCCACATCCCCGATGAACAGCTTGGGTAGGTGGCTCTGTAGGCACAACAAGTCAGTTGTACCCCATGCTGAGAGCCACCGTGTTCTGCCATTAACTGCACGCACAGCCGTGGCAGAATAGCGTTGTGGTGGGGAGGTTAAGTGCTACGTAGCGTTAATTACTTCTGCAGCACGTCCCAGTCGACAGAAAGGTCTGTGCTTGTTTCACAAGTGGTTGGCCTTAATCCTTGCCAGTAACAGTAAAACAGGTATTTTTGTGTATTTTTTTTTAAATAATAAAACAATTTTAATCTCTTTAAATAGAAAAAGATGTTCGTCATGGAGACCTCTTTTTCCAATATGGTTGTCAATAGCTCTTAAACAATGGAAAATGTATTTTACGTATGTAGGTCACTCTGAAAGTAATGCCTCCTATTTAATTCAATGGAAACCACAGCAGATACGGAGAGCACAATAACGCTATTTGATAGAGCAAACTCTCAGCTACAAAACACTTTTTCAACACAGTCACCACCATGAGCTGTGCATTTTCGCCAGCGATGACCAAGAACCTGCATGCCGTGCTCATAACAATCTGCATGGCCATCCAGAACGCGGCTTGTCTTTCACGTTGCTGTTGCCACTGCTGAAACACAGCACCCACTGCCTCACTGCGCCCACATCCTCTGTTTGGTCTCCATCAACATTCAGCAAGGGTTGATGGATGTCAATGGGTGCCATTTTTTCCTCATGGAGGAGTTCAGTCCCACCCCTTTGCTCCATCCACACTCCCATGTCAGGCGCCATTGTGTCAGAGTGCCCTTCTGCTGCCATCTGCCACACGGCAACAACATGGAAGGGGATAGGGGTGGGAAGGTTCAACCTCTGCTGCCATCCCACCAACATCCGCATCTCATGCTGTGGGCCAACATGAAGTTTATTTTTGAATAAATAAATAAATGTATAACCACACAAATTAGGATTTACAGCTGAAGTCCTTAGTAACAGCAGAGTCACAGTGGAAAACAGTGAAAGCTGAAGTAGGAAGTTCTGTATCTTGTTACCAGCCACTTGAGTTCATTAACTAGTTCCAAAATGCTCGCAATAAACTGAGATTGCTCCTGCTTTGTTTTGAAGCTTTGTGATGTCCTTTGTTGGAATAGCCACAATTCCCCTTTATTTCTGCCGTTGGCTTTGTGTCCCGTCTCACACAACACCTGATAGGTACCTTCTCACGTGTATCCTCTGCATCCTCAGCATGGGAAAGCTTCCTCGTGTTTGCTGAGAGCCGCTGAAGAGGTGCCAGCGTTCTGTGAAGAGCTGATCATCAGGCAGCGGTGTGTGCGTAAACCTGCACCAACGTGAATGATTGTGCCAGAAGCAGGTGCTAAGCAAAACTCAGTTTTTAAAGAATTTGGATTATTTATGTGGCTGGATCAGCAGATGGCAAATATGAGTCAGTATAAACGTTACATAATTCTTCTTGGGAAAATAAAATCTCAAGACTGTGCTCTAATTGAAAAGATCATCCAGAAAGCTGTTGAGGAACAGTATGGAGTACCAGGAGAGAAATATCAATGGAGCAGATGCATGCAGTAGCCAGCAAATTCAGGAAGGTTTTATGAATGCAGCGAGGCCCAAAACATTCCCCAGTAAAGCCATCAGCCTGCTGCCCAGCCAGGCTGCAGGCCCAAACATGGGATTTGTTCTGTTAGCAAGTGGATTAGAAAACAGTTATTTTACCGATCTGAAAAACAAAAATGAATTTAAGCAGCCGTGTTTAATGGAAGGGTTAAACGTGGATAAACTCTAATGGCTATGGAAGCAAAGAATTCAGAACATGGGTTGGTCTGTATCCAGAAATGAAATCAGTAATGGACTCTGGGGGGAGGGGGGGGGAAAGGTACCGAGACCAAGCTGAATGGAAATGGTCAAACTGTTCGACCAGGTGGACTCCTTTGTGTTTAATTTAAATGTTTTACATTCTTTGTTTAAATGCTTTACATTCATTGAAATACCAGGACAACACAGTGGACAGTATTCAAAATTGCATGTACCGTAAGTCTGTTAAATAGACACAGAATGCAGAAACATTGTTTTACGATTTGCAGCAGTTAGAGATGAGAAAGATAATTGAAAGATAATTTGTAAAACAGCCAAAAGATCTTTCAAAACATTGTCTGGTTTTCAAGCAGTGCTGTTCCATACCACAGTGGAATTTTGATTTTATGATTTTAGTATATGTGAAGACATTTTAAGTTATGACCACTGCAGCTGTCAGTGCCTAAGTGGCATCACACCTTCAATCTCAAAATTTCTCTTAACACAACATATGCCTTACCTTCTGTTTTCCTCCATTTTCTAAAAAGCCAGAAAAAGCAGTTAGCCTACCTAGAAATTCTTTAATAGGTTTGTTGTTTGAAAGGACTGGGATTGACTGTAATAAGCAGGGATTTTCCTTAATGTTTTTACAATGCAAATATCGCACGGTTTTGTTCTCATTTCAGGGTGACAGCTTCTTTATTTCCTCCTCCTGCAGACTGCCATACTTTAGGTAAATTAAATGGGCGCTTTCTAAAATTCTCTGACTTTCCCAGCTATTTTCAGGAAGGAGCATAGAAGGAATATGAAAAACTGAGTTGCAAATATTGAAAAAACCTGAATCTGCAATATTAAAAATTGCTGTGTAGAATAGCAAACATTAACATCATGTTTCAGGACTGCTTGTTCTCAACACTCTCATGTAAAGATGCAAAGGTCCAAGATCCCTATTACAAATTCTGATGGATATTCTGAGAGAGTGCTCAAAACGCTGGAATAAGCCATCAGATCAGTTTGGCAGTAAAAGCAAATGGGTATTAAATAGGCTTAATTATTCTTCTCCTTATTCTACACCCGTTGTAGACTAGAGACAAAGGTTGCAAAAGTACCTGAGGAGAAAGTGCTATTTCTCCTACACAATCTAGGTGGCAGGACTCTTTTTAGGCTTCATACCAACTTTTGCTCTTTGCAGTACGTACATCATGTGAAAACACAGCGAGTGTCAAGCAACCATGGCTGCCCTGCTGCATGCACTGCTCACCTAGCAGATACCTAAACATCAGGCTCAGAGGCTGAGTCATAGCAGGGGTCCCAGCAGCTCTTCTGAGCTCTTGAGGCCAAGTGCAAATGCGTGTCGTGTCCTGGTTCCCCGTCAGGGTGAAACCGAGATGCCCATCAGCCTTCCCATGATGGCCTTCCCCAGCAGTTGGCTCGGAAGGGAGGAGCAGCTCGAAGAGGACATGCCTTCCGCTTAGGTGAGTGGGACACACCGCAGTCTTTGCACTTAATTCTCACTGCTGGAAGAGGAGAAGGACTGACATCCTCCTCAAGGACTTACATCCTCTTCCACTGCAAAATGATGGATACTGCAGATACTATGCACAACTTAAGAGAAATATAAAAACACCAAGGCGCTATGGTTCCAAGAGAAAGCATGAAAACTGGGGCTCATCAGATTAAGTTGAAGTAATACATAAGGAAAAAAACATTTTCAGTGGTTTACTTAAAACAGTTGTATCTCTGACTATATAACTCTGACTAGATTCATTTTCTGTAAACAATTATTTGCTTTGAGGCACATTGTCATGGTGTAAATTTGTAGTGGAAGAGAAGAGGCAAAAGGAGATGGTCCCATTATTCGTGATGGTGCACAGCAGCAAGCTGCTGTCCCAGCATTTGCACTGCCTGATGCCACTACATCCTTCTCTTGGGGCTCAGAAAATGCTGAAGAAGAAAATAAATTATTATTCTGTCACTCAGACGTCAACCTAAGAATCATCCAAACATATCAGAATCATTAAGGTTGGAAAAGACCACTAAGATCACCTAGTCCAATCATCAACCCATTGCCACCATGCCCACTAAACCATGTCCCTCAATGCCACACCTACACGTTCCTTGAAAACTTCCAGGGACGGTGACTCCACCACTTCCCTGGGCAGCCTGTTCCAAGGCATTACCACTCCTTCTGAGAAGAAATTTTTACTAATATCCAACCCAAACCTCCCCTGGCACAACTTAAGGCCATTCCCGCTTGTCCCTATATATCATGGGCAATGCTCTGCTTTCCCCAGAGGGCTGTAATATCCCACTGCTAGAAAGTCTCAGGTATATGCGGGCTGCAGACTGTGTCCGCACTGGAGAGCTGAGCCTCCAGAAAGCAGCGATGGGATGGTACCGACAGTAAGTCAATGTCTGCCGTGCCATTGCCTGTGCAATTGCTGCTTTGCTGTGATGGTAGATGCTAAGATTAACTGGCATATCTATACATTTCTTTACGTGTGTTTGTTGCTTGACAGCAGGTGGGATTAGCAATATAATTATTCATGCAATCCTTCTGCCCTGATGTAGGTTTACATCAGTTTGCTATCAAAATATGCCTAAGACTGTTTTTCATGCATTAGAGAGAAATGCAGAATGAAATGTGAATACAAGTAGGTAAGAGCAGCATGCTGATGAGATGCCCCAATCCAGTGTGTGCTGACAGTTACAATACAGTACTAAAGCTTTGCCTGTAAAGCTTGCTGCAATGGAAATAACTTCCTTCTACCTTTGATACACTGCAAACTCTTTTGGTCTTTAAAATATTTCTCCCTTCTCGTCTTCTTTTTAAGATATGCACAGCATTGCCAACATATCAGATTGTGACTGCCTGAAAGAATGATTATAAAGAAATCTCAGATGAAGCATGCTAGAGATGGATAGCAGCTGAAGGTACAGGCAGCTGTTAAAATCATGGGCAAATGCTATCCCTGGCCCTTGAACAGACTGCAGGAATGCCACCACGGGCGCCTGGTGCACTGTAAGGCAGTAGGATAGCTAGAGGTGTCCTGACAATGATTTCCATTCTCTTTGTGCCTCAACTAATAGCAACTAGTATATAGGAATATATAGTGGTAAACCATTCCAAATTGCTGAGCAAACACAAGTGCATCATGCGTCTTTCAGGTACGTTCATGCTTGTGGGCATGCACACATTCTGATGACCAATAAGGCAGAATGTATTTGAAACTCCAGGCGTGCCACTGCAACACGCAGCTTCTGACCTCCCTGGGTCCTAAAGAGAGAATGGTTAATGGAAAAGAATCTTGCATACAGAAGAAAACTGGGAAGATTTGGAACTGTCTGTATGTATTTAAAAGGTATAAATGTCAGACTGACAGCTGGGAAATAATACGTTGATACAACTAAGAAAGTAGTTATATACATAATAATAAACATTTGAAAAGAGAAATACCTGACAAAGTTAGATAAGTTATTGGTAACGTTGCAGTGGGAATTCACATGGATCCAAGTGAACGCAACACTGCTTTTTTCTCAAAAAATCAAATGGGTTGATTTTTTGTCAAATACACAGTGAAGAACAACGTTCCAGAGAAAATCAGTTCTCTTACTAGCTGTAATTTGCCAAATCTTTGAAGTTACTGATTTTGATAGCTATTCTCAATAGAAATGATGCGGGAAGCTAATTTTGCATGGGATTCTTGAGTCTGGCTAGTTCTTTTTTGGTGGACATAACAATTTGTGGTGAAAGAAGTTTTCACAGTAAGGGACCTTCTTTACAGGTAAAGTCCAAGGGATCAACTGGAGTTACAGTGCCATAAAAAAGTTTTTTGAAACAAATCAATAAACAAGAACAGCTTGCCTGGCCAGATTCAATTCCCCAGAGTCTGAAGGAACCTCAAATCTAAAGCTCATGAAATTAAAAACTGTGAGTTGCAAGCTATTGTTTAAATTGGCCTTGGTATTAGAGGAATGGAAGGTAGTGGATGTGATGTTAATAACTTTCAAAGGGCTCGAAGAGGGATTTGGAGAACTAGAGTCTGATTTCTATGCCTGGCAAATAGGCAGACACCTGTTACATACAGTAAAGCTTTTGGAGAAGCAAGTCATGTCTCATATCTATTGGAGTTCTTTGAAGGAGTCAAAGAGCATATGGAAAATGGCCATTCAATCAATAGATTGTATTTGCCTTTCTAAAATGCTTTTGACAAGATGCTTCCTGAATTCTTTTAAGGAAGCTGAAATGTTACTGAGTAAGAGGGAAAATTCTCTTGTGAATGAGCAATTGGTTAAAGAAGTGAAGGTAAAATGGAAGAATGGCCAGTTCTCACAATGGTGAGAGCTCGGTGGAGGTCTCTCTTCAGGCAAAGTCCATAATCTCCACAGAGAGTATTATAAAGTAATGTACTCAAGTTTGCTAATGAAACGACAGATTTCAGAATAAACTAAAACTGAGCGTGAAAGACTACATCATAGCATTATTCTAGCAGGAAGCAAACAAGAGTTGGAATTCAGCATTGACTAAAGAAAGAAAGAATTTCTCTGTTGTGATATAGGAGGGAAATTTGGGGTTCCCTTTTTACAATTCCAAGTCGGCTGTTACATCTCCATAATTTGAAGTTGTCGGAGATACTTCTCTGAAAAATGCCAGTTGAATGATACATTGGTAATCAAAATGGCAAATAAAATTGTTGGGAATTATTAGGAAAGGACTTATAAACTTACAAAGCCATTGTGTTTGACCTGTCCCAAAAAGGTTTGATCAGAAGCAAGACACAGTAAAGGATAAGAGGGATAACCAGATGTATAGGACAGCCTCCATGTAGCTAACATAGACTTTACCACTTCAGCTTTCAAAAGGATACAATAGAAGCACATGAAATCATAAGTGGTATGTAAAAGGTAAACATAAACCCATTACCTGCTGCTCTTCTGTAAACAAGAAGTAGGGAAACAGTGAAATTTTCCGGAGACGGGCTTAAAACAGATGAATGTATTTTTTCGTTCAAACATTTTAATTTAGAATAGGCTGAGGGTTGCTTTGCATTACTCATGACTGCATGCGCCTTTATTCTGATAAATCACCTGCTAACACGGAGACTGCTACACGCACACTGATGCTAACACAGCACGAGCAATAGCTTTACAAGCTTTGCTCATCGTCTTGCTAATATATCTATCTTGACTGAGGGTACTGCCTTGTGTAAGAATGGAGTTTAACGGCTTCTTACGTAGATTTCAATACACAGAGTATTGCTTACTGTATTTTTGTACAGTATATCTACAGCCACACAGTCATTCAGATGTTAAGGCTGCTTCTGCTATCTGCCAAGAGCAGTCAATACCAACTTTGACAGAGATGGTGATTTTGAGAAGCTGATACTTTGCTCCCAGCACAAGATGAGGGCCCTTGATATTTTATTCAGTTAGCCCGACATTAAGAATGAAGAGCCTTCTTAATTACATCTCCAAGTCCCACAGAACAACATTTTAGTGTTTATTGAAATTTGAAAGCTACTCCTGTGCTGCCTAGGGAAGAAAGTTATTGCTTTTTGCATGAGAGGCCATGGCTATACAGTGAACCTCTAAATCTCATTTGTCTCTGGTGTGGATTAGGGAGGAAAATATTAGCGTGAGTAATTTGTTTGCTAATGTGACAACTCTCTCATCCTCAGCCTTCAGACAATACAATAGATTTTGGTCAAAAATAATAATTGGTAAAGTCTCTGGCTAAAATAGCCAATTCATTTGATTTACACTTCATTTATCTGAACTGAAGGTGACTATCGACCCCAGGCAAAAAAAAAAACCCTACTAATTTTAATTCAGCAGCTGAGTTAAAGGTAAGAGCTCAAGGGCAGAAACATCCACAAAAAATATTAAATGTAAGACAAATGTTTAAAGAACACAACAGCGTATTTACCCAATAGCAAAAGTAGCAGAGAGGATTACAGAATACCAGGATATCCGCGGCACTCTTCTAAGTAGAGCTGATTCAGCAAAACGTGTTTAGGAACTAATCTAAAATAGCTGTGGATTCTTTTCCAAAGGGAGAAAATTGGTGTGGTTATGCAGGATAGGGGTTCTGTTTCCATGTTCTGTTAGAAGGACAGAGAGCGCAGAGACACGCTCTGCCGTGGATGTGAAAACAGACCGATATCACTCTAGAAAAACAGGCGATAATTAATGCCATGTAATCTTTAAGCAAATAAGATGGTATAATACAAATCAGAGGAACTTAATGCAAATCTTTTTAGATCCTGACTTCTAACATGAAGGAGATACCATAAAACAATTGAAAAATTTAAACAGCAAGATATGGAACTGCCCGGTTTTATTTTGATGTTAGCATTTCATCAAACTATCGCTTCTCTGAACAGCATCCCCGTGAGGCCTGACCCTGCATTAGCCTGAGACCTGCTGATGGTCAAGTTTGTTTCTCCTCAGCTCGTCCCTCTTCCCCCTTTTCGGCAGGGAAACAGCTCAGCTTTAACCTAGAAGCCAAGATGACTTGTTTTTCTCCGTGTAGGACCGCTTTTACCTCAGTTCATCCATCCCAGCTATTCTGAATCCTTTAGTATATTTTGTAACACTCATATGACCCGATTTAGTAGTCAGCACTTTATTTTTGCACATTTCTCTCTTGCTACAATTTTTGAATGTCCTTTCATAAAAATTGTTTGTTTTTTGTTCTGTTATTTTCCTTAACCACTTCATATTTCTCACGGGGAAGATCGCTCTGTCAGGGTGGCGGTTGTAGCGAAAGTGTGCGTTGTGCTTTGGATGCGCTTGAGTTTCAGCTCTACCTCATCCTCTCTAAGCACGCACTGCTTCAGTTAACTCGAAGATGGCTGAAGTGTTCTTGACCAGTAAGAACACTTCACCTCCACTGCTCGAGAGTCTCAGATTCTCCTGGCTGGCCCATTTCTGATGAATCTCAGGAGCTGCACTGTGGGTGACCTCTCAGAAGCGCTACCTGGTGAAGCTAAGTCTCTTTTTTTTTCTTTAGTCTCACCTTAAGAAGGTCACACTGATTCGGATAATAAGTTTTCTGAAGCAGCAAAGCGGGGAAGTTTTGACAGTGATCCTCTGTTGGCAGTGTTCATCATTGGCAGCCAGCTAGCTGTGTACATTACAGTGTTGTTCCATGTGAAAGTTCCTATCACCATGGAAATAAAAGCTGCTACTGCCTATAAATCTCTAATTGCTGCTAGGTAAAACCCTTTTCTTCTTTTTGACTGCAACACCTGTAGACTTAAAGGCGATCACAATGGCATTAAGAACGACAACTATTCAACCAGGTAGGAATAAGTTTTCTCAAATAAGTTACGCAGAATTTGTTCTAATGTCTCGTTTTCTTTGCATTTATTTAAATACTCTTTTTCCTCTTTCCTGTCAGCAGTGACTTACAGGAACTAAACAGAGGGCACATTTTGCATAATGGCAAGGAAGAAGAGAAGCTGTGCTGTCTGTTCCTGCTGAAAAACATTCTTGAGTCCTGTTTCAAGGAGTCTTTTAGAATCTTCTTAACGTTCCGACTTTGAAGGAATACTTTCCTGGGCTATAAGCTGAAAGCACTTCTGAGAACTGCAAAGGAAGGTTCAAGATCTTCACCATTCAGGTCATGAACTCCCTCAGTTATGCCTTCAGATGAGTAGGAGTTGGAAACTTTTAAGTTGCAACTTTTCTTGAGAGCTATGTGTTGTCAGCTGTTAGTGATTTAGGAGGATTTAGGATGCATTAAAACAAACAGCTGATTCTGCTTTAAAGAATTTCTCAATCACTGCTCGCAACTTACTAGATTTCTTGCATTACTCCTGGATAAGTAACAAAATACCAGGGATGATATTTTATACTTTTTAAGCAGACTACTGTACTCAAGAAATCTGCAAATAGTTGGAGTTTTTTGGGTGAATGTTTTCTATCACACAGAAATATTATTTTCTATGTAATGACTTTTCAGAATTTTTCCTGCTGAGTTTGACCAGAGATGCCTCAGTTCAAATTCAGTTCAGCTAAGTGGCTGTGATTGTGTTGGTGTCCAACATATTGTCCAATGTCACCACATGTTCTATTATGTGACATTGCAGGATGACACCTTAAAAAAAAACTTCTCCATAATACCTATCCAGAATTGCAGTCTCTTACATGAAATAAAATTAAGAAAATAAAAGTGGAATGAAAAAACATTAAGATTCCAGTGGAATGAAAAGACATCTGCTTGCTATGTTATTTTCTCCAACTATTTGACAAAAATAACGCAGCCCCATTCCTGCTTTTCTCTCTGATTAGTCATCCTCCCTGTAACTTTTTTGGAAAACCGAACAGGATATAAAAAGACCTGACTCCAGATCACACACTACCGTGTTAATATAAACTATCTGGTTATATTACCATCTGGTGAAGGAGGGTAAGGTAAGCATTTGTAAGGGATTACATATGGTTATTCCCAAAACATAGAAAACCTTTATGTATGTTCCATTTACTGAACAGGAATAACCTTTTTCTATTTAGAAGGATAACCAAACAAATAAATTGATGATATCAAGGTGGAGTTGTTCATCTACACAGTTTGAGAAAAACTAAAAAAATCCAAAACTTTCTATTTTAATAGATAAAAGTGCTAGAAATATTTTACTAAACATTTTACTATAAAAGGAAAAAAAAAATGTAAAAGAGTATATTTTTGCAATTTTCTTAAACCTAACAGGGTGGAAGGTAATCTTTATTTTAACTGCTCATACAGTTCATATGGTTTATTTAAAGGGGATATTTAAGGAGGAAGACATGAATATGCTGTAAGGAAGGCAGCAGAAACAAAGATTGGCTAAATCAAAGGTGAGAAAAGCCAACTTAAAATCAAGTTATGAAATTAATCATCAGAGGTTTATAAGAACTTCCTCTATGAACGCTGACATCTTCCAGTTTCACAAGACTGTTCACAAGTCAAGAAACAAAGCAGACCGGTACCCAGAAGGAAATGAAGGGACAAGTGACTTCTTGGACTGCCATCTAGCGGTAGCTAGGTGAAGACAGTGCTGCTCACTATGTTTTTATTCATGTTCAAAAGAAAAATGAGTGAAGAATTCAGAATTCTTAGAGTAGTTAAGCACTACTCTTGGTAGTAAAATAGAGATCACACACTTCAATGTGGTAATTCTTATTGCAAAAGTATTTTCCACTGCTCAAAAGTTTAACTGCCATAGTTATTAGTACAATGTAACTACACTGGGACATTTATGGCAGTTGCACCTTCCATGGTTATGCTCTGTTGAGGTCTGGGACAATAGGAAGACATCCAGATGCGTCCCACAGATAGGCTGCTTGGCAGCTTACTTGTCACTCAGTGCTTGTCGGCTCACGCTGCCACTTCTGAAGTGCTTGTCTTGCCCGTATCTGTCAAATATATTTGAGATACTTTACCAACCATCTAACTCAAATCAAATCACGGTGGTTTCAAACATACCGTAGCCTAGAAGAACTGCATTAACAAGTCTGCACGTCCCCACGCTACCAGCTTACTCTCACAGAAGATACAGCAGTAGTCCTTGACCTGTACGCTATACAAGGCAGTCAGCATTTTCTGTAGTTCCTTACCTAAGTTGTGCTGCAACTTAGTTTATGTCCAAAATTATGCCCTCAGAAATTCT
This sequence comes from Penelope pileata, assembly GCA_013396635.1. Lineage (NCBI taxonomy): Eukaryota > Metazoa > Chordata > Aves > Galliformes > Cracidae > Penelope > Penelope pileata. Next base: position 131,146 of record WBMW01003681.1, on the reverse strand, counting down.
TAGAGAACACAGGATTTAACAATGGAATTACATGGAAAAAGTTTTAGAAAATGCGTATACTCCTCTTCTGCTCACGCTAAAACGAGTAACAGCAACAGAAAGGCAGTGGCTGTGAAGAAATAATAAAATAGAGATACTCCCATGCAACTGGTTAGGTGTAGTTTGAGCGATGACAGATAAAACCAAAATGACCTTTTAACAAAGTTAATAATGTTTACCCATTCAAGCAGCTGCCAGCTTGTGAGAGTTCTCTCCTTGGAACACAGAAGCAGCTTTCCTTTATTTTGGGTAAGAACAGAGGTTATTAAGAGAATTCAGCTGTTTGGCTTTTTTTTTTT
>WBMW01003681.1:74208-130767 GCA_013396635.1 Penelope pileata | reverse complement strand
TTTTTTTTTTTTTTTTGAAGACTCACTCCTGCAATTTGTTTCAGCTGGCAAAGTAGCGTGACGTTCTTGAAAGATGCTTTATAGTATGTGAGAAGCTGCAAGTTGCCAAAAATCTTTAAAAATGTTCATTTCAGTATTCCAAGAACAGCTCTTTCATAAAATTGTTCTGATTTTTCATCTCCAAAATCCACATTAACCAAGAAGCAAATATTTTAATTAGCAACCAGATGATTTAAAGATAAAATGCCTAATCCTTGCTCATGAAGAATTTTAAACTGCTTGAAGCTTGTAAAAAAAACATAATTACAGAAGCGAAGTGGCAACAGGTGAGAGGAGACTGCCAAATTTAAGTAATTCACTTAAATTTCAAAGAGAAAGTAATTGTAGAATTACAAGACATTTTTTCCCCATAGGAATGCCAGAAAAAGTATATTCTAAGAACTGTAGCTACAGAACTTACTTATATTTACTATTAACCTTAAGATTGATGCTTTCTCTTAATTTGAGTGAGAAACAGAGCTTTGTTCTTCCAGGAAAAGGCCGCTGTTGGTAACCCTTCACTGTACTTCTTAGTGATTATACCCTGATCTTTCTGCTGCTCATGCTTTCAGATTCCATGGTGTTAATAAAGAATACAAACTCAGGAGGCACGCTGCCATAAAGTAGATAATGTGCACCTTAGTGCAGACCACCTGCACCACTGGAAACCATGTCTGTGCTTCAGCTGCACAAAGCCTGCGATGAGGTTCGCAATGACAGGGGTCTTAACTGAGGCAGAGGACATGGGGCTGCTGTTCAAAAGCTGTCAGCTAAACCGAAGTGGTACAGGCTGCAGGAGAAAAGATCAGGTTGTGTTGCAGAGCTGTTGAAAAGCTCATTTCCCTTCTGGGAGGGATGAATTAGTGAATTTCTCAGCAAGTACCCACAACTTCATCGCTACTTGACATGTTAGCAAGGTCACTTTCAGTTCCTAGGAAACATAAAAAGACATTGGTTTAAATCAGTAGCTGAAGCAGAATGTGAAGTACTCTCTAGTATTTGCAGATAGCAACAGCGAGCCTAAAATCTACTTCAAGGATTTTGTGCTGAATGCTTTCAGAACTAGACTAATACGAACACATTTTCTGTACAGAAGGTGTTTTCTCCATCTTTACTTACCCAAAATCCATTCACTTTGAGCTGTGGACTTCTGCAGTACATCGGCATATTTTGTACGCTTGGAACTGTAGATGCTTGATAGAAGCTATTATCATGTTCCCTGCACATTTATTATGAATAAAGGTAACCATCACCGTGTCAGGCTCAGGAAATGTTCTGTAGCTATTATCCTTTAGAGAACAATTATGGTTCTAGCTTAAGACTCAAAGTCAATTCCTAGCAGAGCAAGCTTATGAACGAACAGACATGGATAACAGGACCAGGAAAAAGGGATGCAGGCAGGCAAAGAATGTAGTTCCCTCCCAGCCAATACCATGCTTCCCTCTGCCAATGGCCACGGTGTGTTTAATCCAAGGACTGGAATCGTCACCGTCATTTAAGTAGGGACAGGGACTCTAGAGAACAGTCAGGATCTAGACAGCACTACCTCTTCAACAGGCATTCCAGAAGTAACTCTGTAAGGCTACAGAACTTTGATTTTAAATTGGCGCATATCAGGATGTTGAGAGTTACTGGGAGAGCTGGAACAATGCACGATGCCAAATGTTTCAATGACAGAGCTTGAGAAAGGGCACACGCTCCTCAGTGCCAGCTGGTCTGACATTGGAACAGTACTCCTAAACAAACTGAATGAGTGTCAAGCTAATGTGTAGACCGGCTTAAATTTCCACAGAAAATCGAAAATAAATGTTGGTAACAGTTTGCTTGCAAGCCTTCTGGAATCAGTTTTCTGCACACACTGAAGTTCTCCTAACTGTTCCATCTAGTCCTCTGCAGAATAAAAGGCTGTCATTCACTCAAGAGACTCTACTGATGGGGCACACTTCCTATGTAGCATTTAAGGAGGTTATGAATACTAGCAGAGCCCAGAGAGTGTAGTTAAGCCTTTTCATTTCATCTAAGGTCTTTAATTACTATTTTTAGGATAAACTATTAAGGCTTAGTTTAATTTTGTACTTCCAAATATAAACAAACTAACTCTCCCTTTTTATTTCTTCAACAGAAGAACTCATTTCAGAGTGGCACATTACTATCACTCTCAGTAATGTCAGATCCACAACTAAGCACACACTTCTCTTCTGAACTGTCCACATCTTACAGAATCACAGAACCATCAAGGTTGGAAAAGACCTCCAAGATCACCTAGTCCGACCGTCAATGCTCGTTACTACCAGACTGCCCTGAAAAGAAATGTAGTCAGTTGTAATGAAGTGCAAGAAGATGATACGCAGGATTTCTGTATCTCCACTGGGAAGTGCTGGTTTTTTGGGCAGGGTTTTTCATTTCTCTTTTCTGACAACAGAAACAGGTGCTAGCTTGTGCAGTAACAAGGAAGAGGTGTTTGATATTGCTGTTTATTTCTTTTTAAAAATTAAACAAGTCTCAACATATTATTCCAGCAACATGCTACTAACCACTCTATACATTCTTTTCTTCAGAATAATTCTAACTAGATCTTGGCAGGGGTAAGCTGAGTTAGAATTACTGACTTCAACAGTACCAGTCAGAATTCAACCGGCTGAGAACTCCTCCCCTGAATCTGACATGATGTTGGTGTTAAATTGGACTACCCATGTTTAATACTGCGATGTCTCAAATACCTTTTTGAAACACACCTATTAAGTTTCTGTATTAGAAACAGTCGTGCGTATTTTTTTCACCTTATTCAGAATAAGATAAAAGTTTCCACGGATATTAAAAGGAAGTTTCAAGTAGGGTTTTGGGAGGCAGGCTTTAAAATAGTGCCTGAACCAGTTCTTCCATAGAGCTCTTGATTAAAATCACATACTTGCAATAACTTCTTACATCAGTGAAAATGTTGTGTCCTCCAAAAAGTTTTAATGAAAATCGGTTCAATTAAAACTAGTTTGATAGCCTGAATACACAAAGTCAAACCGTAGGACACTAAATACTTTTAGATTTATCTGCGTATCTACTTTTATCTGCGTATCTACAAACAAAACTTCCCTCAAACATTCCATGGAGCAGAAACAATTTGTGGTAGTAATTAAAAGATTTGTAGTTGTCAGATTCAAGGTCAGTTAAATTATTCAGTCATTTTTACTTCTAGTAAAAACAGTCTTTTACAGGCGTATGTATATATTTACGTTGTTTCCAAATTTGTTTAGAAGCACACTGATATTCTCTATTTCACAGCATTGTGCTTTTTAAATTAAGTCGTACCAGTTTTTTGCTGAAAATTGTTTAATTTTACAAATCACCCATGGTTTAAATTGCATAATTACATCTCATGTAATCTCACAATTTCATAGGGTTATTAAATGATTCTCTAAAGCTTTTTAATATATATGTATATATATATATATAATCAAAAAAGCAATATACACTTAATGAATCCCTGTCGGAATTTCCCTTCCCGCCCCCCTCAAGCATTGACATTACATATTTAAATACACTGGACCAAATCCTTCGGCATGTCTGATGAAGTTTGCAGAATCTGACATGGATACAGAATGGCCCAAAGCTCACCTTTCCCAAACTGCTGGATCCTACCGCAGGGCCATCTCCTCATCACAGAGAGAGAAAAACAGATGTGTGAACGTCTAAATTAGACCAGCTGTACAGATGTAGCAGGCTTTCATGCTGGAAGAAAGCCCCGTAGCTTGCCCTCTTACTTGAATTCTCCAGCATTTGTCGTGGTATTTTAGGACTGCACGTGGAAAGGGTACATGGAACTCTATAGCACCAGAGGATTATTCTTAAAATCCTCTCTGGGCAAATTACACTGAATTTAGGGCCAATTTAGGGCTGTTTTAATTTTCAGTAGCTATACTATTCTAGAGGATCTAACTCATAACATCATAGTGCAAATGTAACCTCCTAAACAGAGACCTTCTAGTAATCATAGAACAACGATCTTAACAAGCAGAGGTACAGCTTGTTGAAGAGGAATGGTACGTTTTACTCAGTTAAGCAACCAGGCACGTACTTTCATTGCTGAGCCATCCAGTTTTCAAGAAAAACATTCTAAAAATAACATCTCCTTTGATAATATTGAAAGTAGATGATATGATCTTTTTCTTCAGTAAATTAATAAAGTACAATATAAACCGATTTCTCCAAATTCATTTCAGTTTAAAATGGGCTGAAAAAAGTTACAATATTTAAGGACAATTTCAGAATAGTAACTATTTCAAAGACATTTTGTTTGTGACGAGAAAACCTTGCCTGTGACAAAAAAAAATTACCATGTCTTCCAGCAATTCACAAACAGTACTTCGGATGTTGCAGTCTCCTGAAGCTCTGCTGATGCCTGGCACCAACAGAACGCTGTCCTACTGATGATCGACGTTCATCTTCTTTATATGAAGAAGCAGGGCATCTTTTTCCATTTGGATCTCAGCAAGAGCCATTTTAGCTTTGGCTAGTTCCTGTTTGAGACATTCATTTTCTTCAAGAAGCTGAAATGATTGGGTTACAAAAACGCGTTACTGCTATTCCCGCACACCGTCAACATTATCCATTACAGCAACTTCTAAACCAACGTACATCAGTGGTCACAGTCACTGCTTGGGGAAGGTCTGTTGGGGCCAGGTGACTGACTCTCAGTTAATGACAGCGGAACACAGAGAGAATTAATGCAGATAGCTCAAAAGGCAAGATGCCCCAGACTTCACGTTCTGGTTATGCTATTTCCATTCTGAAGTGGAGCACAAGTAACACTAGGTTCTGAGGTCTAGGAATGGATTCCTATCCAGAGGGGGAAAAAAAGCCAAACTGATGTGTGAATTTGTTGCCATAGGTTCCAAATCCAGATATGATTGACAGATTAGTAACAACCTGACTCAACAGTCTACTCCTTTGCCTTTGGTAGTTGTTCTGTGCAGGAATCAGAGAGATGGGAAGAAGGAAGAGAGGGGCGTGATATAGTTTGTGACTTTTTGTGATGTGTTCCTTTATAAAACTCCATCTGATATACAGGGAAAGAATTAGCCTGCCGTGTATTATCACCCTGTTTAGAAAGTAGCATTAAATTCGTTTTGCATGCCTAGGCACCGAACCATACTATATTATCTGTAATTTATACTTTCCAACTCAAACAGATTTCTAAACTGAAGTAATCTCCCCAGCTCACCCTCAGATAATCTAACAATTGTGATAATTGGAGCAACTTTTAGGGGAGGAAAAGGAAAAATTAAAAAAAAAAAAAAAAAAAAAGGGAATTCTTAGTACCTCATTTTTGAGCAAGTCAGCTGAATCCCTGTTTGATTTAAGAGGTCTGGGAATTTCACAAGCAGTCTGCGTGGCTTGGTCCTGTGTTTTATGTCCGGCAGGTCTAGTTGCTTGCTGCAATGCACTGCTTGAGTTCTTCATCTTTGCCCCATCATTTACTCTTTGATTGTCTGCACCACAGAAAGATACTTCAGAGTCGTGTTTATGCTTGTCTTTTTTTTTTTTTTTTTAAATAAAGTTTAATTCTCATCAGCACTAAATTAAAACCACCTCAACAATTTACAATATTAGGCATGTTCATATTTACCTTCCAAAATCAAATGCAAAAATTGAAATAGAATTAAAATAGAAGTCAAAAAGTCTTTTGGAAGAATAGAGGAAGGAAAGGAAGTATAAGAAGAAACAACATGCATATCTTCTAGCTTGAAGAAAATTATCACATTTTCATACAGAGTGCTATCATCACTACAGAGAATGCATTCTGAGTAATTGGCTACACAACAAAGACAATACAGCTCACAATTCAGAAAACATATCTGGATAACTATGCATTTCAGATCTTCACTATCAGATGCCTGGAACATGTATTGAAACCGGGGGCAGAGGAGGACAGAATTTTTGAGAACTATTAATATTGCCACTGCAGTAATGTCTTCAGGTTCAAATCAGATCTAAGTACTGCATTTATATTTAAAGATATTGAGATAAACCTGCAGAATCAAGATTTTAAATTAGAAATAACTTAAATGACTTGCTATTAAGGAAACTTTCTAGCATTTATAACTGAAGTGCACTATAACATCTATTAAAACAAACCACTGTACGCCAAGGGTAGAATGAGGGCATCTTTCTTAGTAGTCTAAAATCATTTTTTAAAAATCCTTCTAAATTTTATCATTAAATTACTGTTTTTTCTGATGTCTAGTATCCAAAGATGACCAAAATGCATTGTTCCAAACGTTTGAAGATGTTCAGTGTATGAGATAACGTGGAGAAATTAAAATAGAAGCAGATCACACCACCATGTATCTCTGAGAAGCCTGCTCCATCTTTGCTACCCTCCCACTAGGTGGGTGCAGGTAGCATTAAGATCACACCGTGGCCTTCTCTTCCTCAAGTCATACACTACATTACATACTGTCAAATAAACTTATTAGAAGTTTGGATGAAGGGGTGGCTGTACCCTCTTTAAGTGTGAGAAGAAATGGAAGGGTAAATGACTGAGGAGCAATGCTGTTCTCCAGAGGGGCCTGAGCCTGCTGGAGAAATGGGCTGAATGCAGTCTCATGAAATTCAGCTAGAAGTGTAAAGTCCTGCAGCTGAGAATAAATAACCTTTTGGTCCACTACAAGCTGGAGACGAAGTGGACAGAAAGCAACATTCATGATAGCATCTGTAGGCCTTGGTGAACAAGTTGAACATCAGCCAGTGGTGAGCCCTCACAGGTAAGACCAACCACATACAGGCTGCTCTAGCAAGGGTTGTTGTAGCTGCACAGATGAAGTTACCATCCATCCCTATACTTAGCAGTAAGACCACATCTGGAGTACCAGATCCAGTTCTGGATCCCTCAGCATATGAAAGAGAGACTGATAGCAGAGAGCAGATAGCACAATCACCAAGATGATCGTGGCCAGGAGCATATGATATACAGGGGTTAAGAGAAACACGCTTGTCTAATCTGAAGATGAGACAGGGTGGAAGGGTGCTAAGGGGATGGATATCAAGAAGATGGGTCAGGCTTCCCAGAGGTGCTTCAGAAGTCCTCAAGCAGCTCTGGCTTGAAGCGGTAGGACAGGAGGCAACAGACATGAGCTACAGCAAAGGAAATTCCAATTAAACATTATAAAAGCCTTGACCATAGAAGCGGTCAAGGGCCAGGTCAGGTTGCTTAGGACAGATTGTGGAACCAAGGCAGAACTTGACTGGACAGGGTCTTGAGCAACCTGATCTAATCTACCTCTGCTCTGAGCAAGAAGTAGGACCAGATTGCTCTACAATATTTTGACCTATCTGTGAAAAACAATAGTTATTAGCATTTAGTATTTGTCTACATACGTAGGAAAAAAATTAAGCATATACACATTTCATAAAAAGGTACACAGTTAAATCCGTATTTGAAAAACAAGTCTCAGTGCAATCCTAGCCATGAGCTGCCAGAATGCTACCACAATATGCATAACTGGAAATAACTTTCTCAACTTCTCAGGTAGCACATGTTGTAGAGCAAAAGATTATCTACTACATGTAGCAAAAAAAAAAAAAAATAACCCAAACCCACAAAGACAATAGATAGCTGTCTTGGTGTATTATAAAGAAAAGCAACTTTTTGTTTATAGTCAATCTTGAAAGAATCTTAGACTTATCACGATGAAGTGATGTGCACTGATGAAACAGACTGATGAAATTACATGCATATTCCTTGCAGACAGATTCAGCTGTAGGTTGTTATATAGACAATTCGCTCTTCAAAAAGGTAATTTTCTTCTGTGTGACTACACTTAGAATTAAGGTTTATCACAACACTACTTACACAAATTATCGGTTACCTTCTCATTATTAGCCAGACGTCTACACAAATAGAAAAACAGAATTAATAATAATTAGTTCATAATATTGAGAAAGCCAGTGGCAAGAAGATACAAACCTCTAATGAAAAAAGAGCCATCATCATTTCTTTCTATCCAGAGTATGTCAATATGTAGTTTTATGGGTACCAGCTCACATGCCTTGAGATTTTCACGTGGACTATCATCCTAAAAAATACAAGTATTCAAAAATTAGTTTACTGGGAAATCAAAATTGCTAAGATGTTAAATTAAACATAAGTGCATTTAATGAAACTTGAAAGGGAACATTTCGGAGCAGAATTTTCTAATGGGATCTCCACTATACTTCTGCTCATTTTTAATTTTTTTTTCCTGTGGATCATATTAAAGGCTCAAATTTATCTCTTAAGTCTGCTGAACTCAATACATACAGCCTGACTAAAATACTTCAAAGTACTTTCACAGACATCTCAATAAGATTAAATCCCAACTCAAGACATTCTTTAGCTCAGGAGCTCTCAGAGTCAAAGAAGTCCGCACGATATAATATCTGATTTTCCCTTGAACTATTTAAAGATTCAATGGGACAGCTCTCATTCTCGACAGGACTGTCTTTTTAGAATTTAGTTTGGGACGACACCAGCTGCAGTTTAGTTCATTATTGTACTCAACGAAAGGAAAACGTCACTAATTACTTCCTTTGGAGACTCCCCAGGAAATCTTTATAGTTCATTATCCCTGCCAAGCAGGGTAATGCAGTATAATCATAAGCTACGCATACTAACATTAAACAAATAGCAAGAGAGTTGACGAGGTGTAACTGCCAAAGGTTCTTGAACATCACTGAGACTGCAGCAGAAAGTACAGAAATAAATCAGGAGTTTAAGGAAGGCTTTTTTTGTGTGTGTGTGTCTATGATACATCCCACAAGTCTCATTCAGAGAAAAAAGAATATACAGCATTGAATAGACAATGCAGCATACCCTCTTGCTCTTTATTACCAACAATGATACAGAAATGAATCATCTGTATGTCAAATCTGTCAGTGGTCAGCCATCAGGAGCAACTTCACTGTGATGTGTGCCCTGCTGAGCGAGCAGCATTTCAGTGCTTACACTGCCAAGCAGACCCTTATTGCCAGTTTGGTAATGTATATCCCCCACCTCAAACAGCTGTTCTCTCAAGTACAGCTTGCCTCAGTCTGCATTTTTGCCAATAAACGAGCACAATCCTGTTCTTTAAATTTAGGTGACTATGTTAAAACCTTCCTTTTTGCACTTCAATATTCGCATTTGTGATGCATTGAAATCTGCGGAACAGATCCACTCTTACAGAATGTCCTTGTGCTACCTCTGTTGCAGAAACAGCCCTAAAGGAATGCCTAGGGATCCTCAGGGGATGGAAAAGCTGCACCAAAGAGGGAGGGAATATTGATGCAGTTTGATATTCAAGCCTGAGTAGAACATTGTACAGGCAACAGCTGACCTATTCAAGAATGATCTTAGCAGAATCAAGGCCTTAACCTCAGATGCAGAACTTGACCTACTACTCCAGTCCTCATTGTGTTCAACGTTTACATGGGTGATTAATTTCCAAAATAATGTTACAATGATTTTTTAGTCATTATTATTTTTTGAACTGCCCTAATTTTTGTATCCAATGGCTGTGTAGCACAGAACTCACCAGTTCCTTTAAAGTGTCTGAAAGAATATCCTCCAGGTGACTTGAGTAGCACTGTCCTTCTAATGTTACTATTATTTTAAGCTGGGATGGGTAAGAAAAACTTGCATTATTTAGCAACTGTTTCTAGGTAAGGTAGAACCTGAAAATCTGAGTTCTAAGAAATAGCATTCAAGAGGTTTGAACTGGAAATCTTGGGGTTTTTTTCCTTATTTTCATTACAAAACTTTAATTACAAAAAGTGTCCTTTAAGTAGGAGAGAAAATTAACTTCAAAAAGCTGTTTTGTCATTAAAACACCATCACTACGCTAAGCAAAAAAGCCCAGTTGAAAAAAACAAACAAAAACCACCCCACACAGTGCCTTTAAGAATTCAGAATACCTTACCCGTAATATTCCTAAACCTTGTCACTCTACAAAAGTGACTGGGAGAGGACAGGGAAAAACTAACAAATATTAATTCATGTAAATAGCATGGACATTAAGAGAATTCCTCCCTAGCCACACCACAGAGTTAACCAAATCTATGGATTTTTAAATTGTTTTAGTGTTATCTAATGACCATACAAAGTACGATAGCAGTTTCTTTGAAGTTAACTGTATCCAGATTAGCAGGTTATTAACAAAGAAACAAGAACTCAATTTCTTTAAAGCAGTCAAATAGCTCCCTGTTAACATACTTTTAAATTAATCCTTGCATTAGAAACTTTTATCTTCATAGGCATCACTTCTGCGACAGTTTCATCTTCTAGAAAATGCTGAATGTTCGTGAGGGAAGACGTTAGGAACTCAGCACTGAAGTTCTCAACGTGACACTGAAGGAATCCATTTTTTACAGCCAGCAGAGAATGTATGATAGCACTAGGCCCACTTTCCCACCTCAAACTAATCTCAGGTGTTGAATTAGCCAGTCCAGGCACAGCTTTACAATCAGAGCTTGCTGCAAAAGGAAAATAAATTTGTATTACAATTTCACAGTGTAAAAAAAGCAATCATGGTGCAATTACTTCCGCCTCTATTGTCCAAATGGTTTTCTGAAAGTACTCTGGAAATATCCTGTGTTATCCTGGATTGAATATACATAATACATTCAGACTAATTTTGTAAGTATATCACTTATAAGTACAAAGAGAAATTACCAGTATTTAACAAGTACTTCACTGTGACAAACAGGACAATACAGAAGCATCCTTGTACACAAAAGATTTGTATTTTCTCAATGCCATGACATCAAAAACCAACTAGTTTGCATATTTTTCCACTAACTTCTTCAATTTTAGTTCAGAAAAGCATTCAAGTCAGTCCACACTCTCAGGAGAGCAGGTATTCTCCTGGAAAGAATTTCCTGACTTGGGAACTTACATGCTAACACACAGGAACACAAACAGAAGTTAAGATAGAAAACATCACCATCTGTTGCTTCTATTATTTGTGGCAGGAGATTTGAACTTTAAAGGAACTGGCATTCTCTTGTTAGTTTCAGTCTTTTTAAAGCACTAAGGACAACTGCAATGTACAACTGAACAGTTCTAAAAATAAAAGATTTGAGGTAATGAAACATTGAAAAAATGAGCCCAGTATCCATTTGTACTTCAGAAAAAGAGGGTTCACCACCAGAAATAATTACCCCAAGGGATTTTTTCTGAGAGTCATATCCGTCACTGTGATGGCTGACCTAGCAAAATGATTTATATAACAAAAAGCATATAATGTTCACAGCAATTATGTTAAGAAGCAAACACTAAAATTTGAAAGATAGTTGAAAAAGTAACTCAAGGAAACTATCTGAATTAGGTCTGTTTATACCAATAGGGCATCTATCTGTTAAACAGATTTTACTACAGATTTAAAACAAATTATTATTTTTTTTTTGCTTAACCTCCAGATGCTTAAGCCAAGTCCAACGCTTATGAGCTTCTAAATTGGAAAAAAGAAGTGGATAAGGTTAAGCCTAACGATGAAGTAAAACTTCCTTTCTATTTGTGTTTCTTTTATGCTATTCTTTCTGCTCTCTGCACATTACTGACAAACAGTTTGTTGAGATCTCCCCTTCTTGATTTCTGGTTGTTCTAATATGAGCAATTATCGTAAAACGGAAGAGAAGACTTTGGGAAATTCTGCTAGCTGCCTTCCAATACCTAGGACAAGGTTATCAAAAAGAGAGAACCAGGATCTTCACCGTGGTACTTTGCTGAGAGACAACAGCCCAAGCTGAATGTAAGGAGTGAGGACAATTAAGCAGCGTGGTGCAGGCTGCCCAGACAGGTTGTGCAGTCTCTGCTCTCAGAGATCTTTTCCGAGATCTCCTGACAAAGTCCTCTGCAACTTGGCCTGAACTCAGAGCTGACCCTGCTTTAATAGGAGGGCTGGACATCAACTCCACTCCTCTGTCCCCAGTTATCCTGTGATCCTATGAAGTGCAGTTTTCCTGTGGTCACTACACTGCAGTGTACTAACATTAAGTCATAATGCATACTGTATTTGTTACCCCTTACCCCTTTGTCTCAGAAAGAACCTACCGTGAACTGATATGCATTACAAAAACAAACAAAAACTACTACGCAGACTACAAGTTAGCCACATTGCTTCTTGTTCAGAGATTCCTACACAGTTTAAAGCATCGCATGCTCTGCCGTTAGCAGCATGTGTAATGTCTACAGCAGGGAAAAAAAGTAAAGCTAAGTTATCCAGCATGTCTCCAAATCAATACAAAACATGCTCCACAGAATTAGTATTACGCATCCAGTTTACAGGGGCACTTGGTTGAAACTCCAAGATGTCACTGCTGATCACATTACATTCATGAGACATAAGCTTTTTGATACATCATGTCTCTACAGACATACTTGGGTTGGGCTGCCTGTCAAAGAAAAGATGTTTGCAGTATGTGAACATATTTTTAAAAGGCATCGTTAGTATCCTGTTAATTGCAATGCTATAATAACCATTCACAGCATCAGTGTATAAGGATTCAGGTTTCTGATACCCTAAACCAGAAGCAGCACAAATTAAAACTGCAGAAACCAGGAGACAATTCTGTAAGTCACACCGACACTCTGCTGGGTCAAATTCATTCAAAACTTCGCAGGTTAGTTTTGAGTGAATAAAAGTTATGCAGTTTAGGCAATGTGTCCACACTGATGTTACAGTAGCCTTCCAATGGTATCCCACAGTTCTTTGCAACAATCCCTTTTGCATTCTCAAAAATTCTTGTCCCCAGGATGAACACCTCTAGAACCTCAAAGCCTTTTCAAGGATGCTCTCTGCACATTACTGACAATTGGTAGATATATATACAGGTTTCCTGCAATTGCAGTGTTGCAGATATCCCATGTGCACATTAGCCCAGTCACTGGCCAGAGGCAGACCCAAAGCAAGGCCCCAGCAACAGCTCACAAGTCAGAGCAAGCCTCAGCAAGTTCTCTGCTGGACCCTAGAGGATTTCCTATTTGCTCTGGGGAAGAAATATCAGGGGAATGTTACCTGTTCAGTTCTTCTAGAGCAACACGTGATTAACTGTTTTTCAAAAACAGACCAGATTGCTCTGAGATGCCTCAGGAACATTCAGCAGTGGCATATAAAAGCCCTAGCAAGAATCTACAAAGTGACAAAGGTCACTGGGGCAGAAGTAGCAGTGGTCCAGATCAGAACGGGGAGTTGAGGTGTTGATATGGTGCCAATGAAAGTTAAATGCCTGTGTTGCAGTTTAACCTAGGTAATTTACAAAACAAGTGATGCACAGTGCAGCTGCTCGCTACCTGATGACCCATTCTTTTAGTTTTTTTGTTTCCATTAATTCATTTAAATTGTTTCATTCAACTCAATTCTCAAGCTTATTATCCACCTTGATCTTCTAGAATTCTTTTTATTTTTTTTTAAACCGTTTTCCTCCCTTAGTTCTTATATTAAAATATACATAAGAGATACGGAGCAGCAGTGGCTACAGAAGATTCCTGACTTGGTTCAGAAAGCAGAGTCCTACGTGTACACTGTGGAATGGGAGTGACCAGTGCTGTAAAAACAATCGTTGGTATGCCATGTATTCAGAAACTCACTAGAAATAAAATGGAAGTATTTGGAGACCCCTAGGCACATTATCACCTTTTGTCCATAAAGCAATGAATGCGGCAGTGTGCAAGCCTCTCATAAGCAGCTAAGCCAGAGGAAGCGTTTTCCAGTTTTAAATCCAGGTAAGAGCAGGAAGGTGCCATGTACTTACTATTTACTCCCTCTTGCTTTTATGAAGACATGACAGATAACCAGACCTGTCTGCTCACTGTAAGAACTAAAGGTTAGACATGAGTCTTCCCTGCTGGACCTCCCTCTTGTCTCCTGATGCAAGAACACAATTGCAACATCATAAAACAGCTGCTCAGGCAGCAGGTGCTGGCAACCACTCAGCTTACTAGTAAATTTTTATTTTTTAAAGCTAGGACATCAGAGGCTGCATCACCAAGCAGAACTTCCTGAACAAAATCCATACTGCTGCAAGGCTGGAAATAAACGGTAGCCAACTGCTGTTGTAACTGTTTCCTGGGAAAGGAGATGAACCAGAAGCAGTAGGCAGGTGTACTAGTTATCTGCCTCCAAAACCCCACAGTGCAGCTGAGCTGACATTCAGCAATCTGTGTGGAAGGCTGGCAAAGGGAAATGAAACAAACTGTGACAAAGTGGCATGCCAATACAGCACGCCAAGAAGAAAATCACACAGTATGTGAACCAGGTTTTCTGGCAGAGAATGTGCATGCATCCTTACCTAACAACAGCTCTGACTTAATGCACTGGTTGATCTAGTTGTGCCAATATCTGGCATGAAACTACATTCCATACGCTTATCAAGTTTAAGGAAAAAAGAAGACTGTCATAGAAGCTCATCTTTCCTGGTACGTCAGTTTTCACTCTTCTTAAAGCACAGTTTACAAATTAGTTTAATCTGTGGGTTTTAATTTACCACACAGTATCTTGAAGAAAAGAATAAAGTATATTTAGGGGATCTCATTATTAGTTCTTACCCACAGTTCTGTTGCAAAGATAGTGTCGAACACTGATATTTCCCAGTTGATTTGGTATCACTTGGTTGACCTGAAGGCATATTTCTGTGTCTTCACCTCTGATGTCAATTTCACCATTAACACCAAATATTTGGAAAACCACAACAGACATCTGTCAACAAAATTAAGATTAAAAATGAGATTTTTAAATTGAATTTACATTGTTCATTGCTTACAAAGTTGCTTAAAACTTTTTCCCTTCCCTCATAAAGAAAAGTATCTGTATCCATAACTCTTGCTCACAGAAAGTTTTCTCATTCTTCTTTTCTTTTTGCATCCTTTGGCATGACAGTGGGTTGGCTCCATTGTCTGTCCACACAGACATTTGTATTCATAACCCACCAACAATAGTTCAGAACAGGCCAGAAAAGTCATGAGACAGACCTTCCCTGCTCTTGATAAAGAAGAACGAGACCTGTGTGATACCTGAAATTTTCTAAGGATGCACTGAATTTCATGCATATCATAAGCACAACCAAGCATTTTCAGTGCTGAATTAGATCAAGGTAAAGAACCAAGATAGAATGCTACACTTCAGTGATCTGCACAGTAGTCAGTCCTTTTTCCTCTATTTATTGGATTTCAGTGGCTTTCAAAAAAAAAGTAGAAAACAGTTTCAAGAGTCAGCTTTGGGATTGGAATATATATGTCCATCATTATTACTACTACTTTGGACTCACTTTTCTATTTTTTTTTTTAAAGTTATATTCTGCAAGTAGAAAAAACATGCCAGCGTATATTTGTGTAACAAGCTGCATGAACTTTGTATTCTCCACATTACCAATGTGCAAAGGTGATTGAAAGTTTATTTGGAAGGAACCAATCATTTAAGTAAGCCAGGTTTTTATTCATTTGTTTGTAGTTTTAAATGAAAGTGAAATTCACTGCATTTCACTTGACCCATCTACTCTTAGGTTTCTCATTCATGATCTTAACTGATACAAGAATATAATTTAAGTGTTGATTAGTGCAAAGATCAGCAAGGAGTAAGTAGATAAGCAAATGAAAAAAAGTTGGTGCTTGCATGGTTTCTCAGGAAGAGGATATTCCTTTACATCTCCTGTTCTTACAGTCTTCACTAAATACTGGCCATTAGCGTGACACAATTCTAGACAAAAGGCATCTCTCATCTGACCCAGCAGGACAGTAGGTAAGCTCCTATTTGCAAATACTACAGAATGCTACCAGTGCTGAGGAAATATCTCCATGTAAGAGATGTCTGAGTTATAATGGTTAATTTATACTAGATGTGAAAAAACTCTTTTTAAATATCATATTCAATACTTAAGAGCAAAAAGAACATGATGGTATCACAAAATATTGCTATGTACTAAAGCAGAAACATTTTCTAACATTTTAAAGTGGATACTGTCATTTATCACTAGTAGCTATAGAGGAGATAAGGGCAGAGAATGCTCAGCATAATTTGGATTATAATCTTATTTGTATTTATTACAATTGCACTAGATCTATAGGCATAACGCACTAACAGAAGATCCCAAAACTACTTGAAAATCCCCTCAAAAACTATTTATTTTTGCTTTGTTTTATTGTTTAATTTACTGAACTATGTATTCTAATGGAATTCAATAGTATTACCATTTCTTCACTAGTCTCATGGGCATTCTCTGAAGCAGCACTCGTGGCGTCTGGAGATGACCCATCACAATTTTCAACCACTGTGCCTCCTTCATTGGCATTTTCTGATGGGCTTTGATAGTTTGTGGCTGTAATACCTTCCATACATATATCAGAAAAAATGCAAAGTTAGCACAGCACAACCTGCATCACTACTGCTTTAAGAATAAAGTGTCTGATACTGTCTGCATGCACAAACTCATTTTTAAAAATGAGTCCAACAGCTTATTAAACAAATACTTACAAATGAACTACCAAACCTATTCCTCACATAGAGTTTGAAGTTTTAGATGCTATGCAAGGCAGGATAGTGACAAAAATGAAATAGCACTCTACATGCATTGCTTGAAAAGTTGTGAAGGGCCTTTTTTAGTCTTCTAAATCAAATATTCAACTAATTCAGCAGAAAAAAGGTTAAAGATTCCAAGGTGCGCACCTAAAATACTGTACAGCACCTTTAAAGCAAATGCTCGCAGTCTTATGTTTAGAGAAATGAGCTACATATTTTTTTTTCCCCATCAGAGTGATCATTGTGGTTATTGTTTCCTTGACAACTAGGAAGCATGCAGACTTAACTTGCAGTTAAATGCTGTTTAAGTTAGAAGGACAAATAAAGGTTATTAAAAATGGAAAAATTATTTTATGACATATTCCTACATACGCAGGAATACTCCCACAATCCAAAATATATAACAGTTTTGCAAGTGAAGAATTCTCATTATTGCTCTAGGCCAAAGGAAAATGTACAGAAAAAGACTGTCGTTCTAATTCAAAAAGAGAATTCATTAGAAAACAGGTACCAATGAAGTCTTATTATTGTATTTCCTGACATTAGTAAAATTACTTCATCAGTTACATCATTAGTTGCACAAGACTAGGATGCTGCAGACTATACAGAGACAATTATTATATGGCTGAATTCTTCAGATCAGAATCAAAGGCTCTTGCACAGATGAACAAAAATTAAAGTACTGTATTTGCTGTTACACAGTCAATAGGTAGGAACTGCTTCACGAGGAACAAGCTGCAGGTAGACTACCAAATTATCTTCCTGGTGATTAGCATGACAAGTATTAGTGAAAATCCTTCATCCCCCATCTACTCTTAAAATTGAAGCTTCTTTACAACTTCAAGTGTAATTCAGAGTACGCCTGTAAAAACCTACAGCTGAAGCAAGTGCTTAAAAGTAAAGCAGGAAAGTTAAGTTTCTGCTTACTTCTGTTTTCTTCTGCTTAATTCAGGGTGCCAATACAGTACTGCAATACTTTTACTCTCCCTCAAGAGATTAAAATTAAGAAATGTTTAAGTTGCACGACTTAAGCAGCACAACCAATTGCTTTCTCCTGAAATGACGTGCTGCGAAAATACTTGGTATAACTCACAAGTGGAGCTACCAGAAACAGCACTGTAACATACTCAGGATTTGCTGCACCACAATCCTTTTGAGTATTATTTTAGTAACGAACAACACTTCCAAGTGTTGCTTAAAAATATTCTGCAAAACGTATTTACCTTTCTCTAGAAAGCTTTGGCTATCGCTTCCATCACTCTCCACCAAATGCTCCTCTAGCATCATACTGTCAATAGAGATGGTATCCAGAGAGACCTGCGACGGACTTCTTTTCATATTCTTGTAAGCAACAGAGAATGCAGGAAGGCTGGATGGGCAGCGGTCCTTAGGCTTGGCACTTTGAAATATAAAGACACAAGAAATTATCTTTTCACATTAAGGGAATTTCCTAGAAGTTACTTTAAAAAAAGTCCTCTAAGCCAGGTAGGATATAAAAGGAAAGAAACCCGATTATTCTACGATCTTTTGGCATGGAACAGACAAGCAAAGAAACCACGTGCATTCCTGTACGTGTGTCAATACTTGTTCTCAATACATATTTTATAACATTTAAATTGAAAGTTAAGTTGTTTAAAACAATTAACAGTTCATTTTAGCTTTTACCGAATGCTATATCTTCAGAATTTATATATTTTAAAATTTTCATCTACTAGATGCCCACTTACATTGGCCATGACCAAAAGAACATGGACAACAAGACTGATAAATGTTTTTCAATTAGCAGTAAAAGTGATTTAGTATTAGATCTTTTATACCTTGATGAAGACTGGGATGCAAACATTCTAACTGAGGTCGCTTTCTCTTTGTTGATTTCAAGCTTTTCAGATTCTAAGGCAGTTTCTGTTTCCAAGTCAGTAACTTGGTTAAGACAGCCTTCAGTTGTACCTTCCTGTTCATTTAACTTATTTGAGAATATATTTTTGTCATCCTCTTTATCGATGAAAAATTCAGTAGAATCTTCTCTCTTACTTACAGTGGACACGGAATCCCTACGGTGCAAGCTACTTTTGTCACTCTGCGGTCCACAGACCTCCTCTGAATCGCTTCTACTAAAAAGTCCACTGCTTCCTCCTTCACTGGTGTCTCCTAAACCTTTATCTGACGCATCGTCTGAAAATGACATTCCTTTCTGGAAATCCATAGTACTGTCTGATTTAAACAAAAGAGGATCCATTAAAATGCCTTTAACTTCAGCATTCATAGGCTTGCAGTCAGACACATAATCAAAATTATTAATACCAGCTTGTGCCATCTTGTTACTGACTAATTTACTTTCTGAGGTAAGAGCTTCCCCATTCCCCAAAGGAGACAGCTCCGATGCCATGGGACTTTCTTCTTCCACAACTGGAGACTTACAAGGGTTTCCCTGAGTCACTGGGTGGAGTAGTAAGGCAAGTTCTGCACTTTTCAATAGGATCCCAATGCAGATATCTGTTTGCTTTGCAGGTTTTCCTGTCACTGCTTCTACATCATTCCTTAAGTTTTCCAGGAGCAATACAAGGGATTCATGGAGAAACAGCAAAAAAAGATACTGGTAATGATTGATCTGCATGCTTACATGTTTTTGAACATGGACAAGAACATGTACATCTGCATCCGAGGGAGAGCTTTCAGAAAGGACTCCTGAAGCGTCCGAGAAATGAGACATTTGTATGCCATTGGTCAAGGGCTCTGTCTCACTGCTGTAATATTCTTTTAAAAGTTTTTTACGTTGCAGCCTATTAGCAAGATCACTAGACTCACTTTTTGGAATGTTAAAAGCTGGCTGATTGTGCGATAAAAGCTCTTTTTGTGACTTTGCAAATCGGAGCGGCTGGCAAATCCAAAGTGAAAGTGGGAATGAGTCCATGAAGCTTATTGGCCGCCCCTTCCCACTTTTCGTTCCTTCATAATCTATCCAAAACTGAGAAAAATGTAAGGCCCAAACATCAGTAGCTGCAGATGTCTTTAACGCATATTTATTCAATTTGGGGATGACGTAGCCTTTATACACATCATGCATTTTAGTATCTTGTTCATGAGCATGTCTCTGGAAGATTGGATGCAAAAGATTAAAATTCTTCTGGGATTTAGGAAATGTCGTGAAAGTTCTACTGAAAAATTCACAGTCTTTGAAGTTTTGAAATAAAGCTTCCAGATCAGAGTGTCTGCAGTTTGGTGAGTATCTTGTATTTGTAGCAATCATCTCTGAACTTTGAATGGAAAGTGCACGAGGTTGATCTTTATGAATTTCAGGTTTATTTTCAGATGGGATGATGAACTGCAAGAGAGAAATATATTTCATCTAAAGACGTAGACTGAGAATATAATTAAAAAATTAATAAGCAGCCACCACAAGACCTAAAATACAGGAATATTATTTTTATACAGGACAAGGATAAGTCAGGCTCACAGATTATCATTTATATTTCTTCTAATTTTTAAGAGGGACAATGTGGCAACTAAAGCTTGACGTTTGTACAAAAACATATGGGACTCAGGTTTTTCTCCTCTAAAAAACATAGATCTAGGACAGCTATGTTATGCTAAAGCACCTCACTTCTTAATTCAATTCAGAAATAGCTTGGTAGAAAGTTTCTTCTAGTGTTCAAAGTATTTAAAACTTTGAACTCCAAATTTTAATTCTGTTGCTTTAAATCTTTCTCAGACAGGATTTTCCACCGCACTGAGTATTGTGGTATTTTATTTGCATGGCAAAATAACAAGAAAACAACTAAATGTGCTGACACAGGTAATATTCTTAACATTGCAGAATACAGAACAGGCATCATGTGATCATTATCTGAAAACCATAACTTTTTGTTAAGAATAAAGTACACTCCAGCTCCTAAAAATCACCAATACAGTCCAGTATTCTAGACTGACTTTAACCTGAACACCTTTAGTTTGAGTTTTAAAGGAAATGAATATTTAACGCCTGCTCCTATATCTGATATTGCTAACATGGACTTTGCTGTAGTATCAGTGATACTACTTTGTGCCATAACATCTCCATATTTGATCTAGAAAGGTCAGAGTAAAATATTTATCCTAAAGACACTTTAAAGATGGAAGTGACCAAGACTTTTTGTATAAATGAAAGGACTCAGAATAACCAAATATGTAACTATATAGTATATAAATATCATGCACATCAATAAGATTCAAAATTTTGTTAGAATGAAAAAAATAATGCAGGTTAAGATAGAAATGAAATAATTAATATGAATCAGAGTTTGAGGAATGTAAGGATACTTCAGTTCTACCTTCTCTTATTTTCGTGGGCTATTCACATAGAGTCACTAAATATTTTATCAGCCCGTACTTGCAGTTCACTGGTTGTTAGCCCTCAACCATATTTTCATTCAGCACTATTTCATCACATTCTTTTAAAGATCCATTAAACATGCACTGAAAGACTTAGAAAAGCTACCATCTCTCCACAGGCTGCTAACTTCTGAGAACCCTTGAAACTTCTCCTGTGGGCATTACTGAAAAGATGGTTTTTTTTTTTACCTCTGAACCTTGGAAGAAGATGCCCAGTGCAAATCAGGCAAGGAAAAAAAAAAAAGCCTGCTTGACAAACCTTATCAAAGAATATGAGAAGGAAGGCAAAAACCTGATGTTCAGCTGCACGAACTAATGCCATTCCTCTGCAATGGACATGACGAGAACAAGCTTCTATACTGCAACTACAAAGGGCCAGTGTGAAACAGAAAATGGTCAAAAAGAGTTTTGGAGAAGGTGGAGAAGGACACATGCCTTCAGATGTACTAGTTTCTTTACCCTAGGCATTCCCTAACAAGACCAAAGAGCTTTGATATATTACAACAAGAAGAGCAAGGAAGGTCCCTTGCAAACATGACATTTTTGCTATCTTAATAGAGTTATTTTAATGTTAGTCTTCAAGTGCTTACTTTGGCAATGTGAGCTACAATGAACATAGTGAGATAATTTTTGTTAAATAGTCCCAATTCACATCTTCAATTAACAACAACAACAACACAAAAACAAACATGAGAAAAACCCTAGGACATAGATGAATTAATATCTAAGACAGAAGTCTGCCATCAATCCATCACATTTACATAGTTTTCTAGAGCAGTGCTGCTTACTGCATGGGTTGTTTGTTCATTTATTCTTTAAGCTGCTTGGCTAATGGCTTTTCGGAGCAAGAGAAAAAGTATTTTCTTCCAAAGAACCTCAAAACCCTTCATCAATGACATTATACCTTCAACATTAGTCCATCAATTCTGACATCAACATGTTCATCTGATTTTGAATTGTCATTTAACTTGTACATGGCCATGAACTGAATAAGACTCTGTTTCAAATCCAACACAAACTGGTTTAGCCAAAGAATACTTCTCTCATCCAGGGTGAACTGTAAAGCATTCAGCTGGCCATACAAATTTGAACAAGGAACTAAAAGAGAAGACAAAACAAAATCATTAGAACACGTAAAACATTTAAGGTTTTTGTGGGTTTTGTTTGTAGTTTTCTTTTAAAGTGATCACAGACTTCCATTTTCATCTGTATTTCACATCAGAGTAACAGAAACCCACTCTTTTGGTTAGGGAATGCCTAAAGTGATACTCCTTTCTTTCACCTTAAACAACAAACTGAATTTTCGAATTTAAATTACTAGAATAGAATGGAATCAGAGAAGAGGAGGAAGCTGTCCTCATTAGAGAAGAAGGGCAGGACCAAGGAGATTTGCTGTTGTCATGACCCGTCCCCAAGAAACCCACTGACATTTCTGTAATATAGAACAGGGCCAGCCCCGTAACACATTAATGAAATTAACTCCAGCAGATCTTTCATTGCATCTTAAATACAACTGCAGTGTTTTGAGTTTTTATATAGCCAGGCAGTGTAACTACAGAAAATGTGTATGTTGGAGAATGAGTTACACCTCAGTAAAAATATTGCGCTTGTTTTCAGACTTAAGAAACAATGTTTATAAAAGCCAATATTTACAGAGATTTGTCAGGAGCAAGCACCGTGGAAATGAACGAGTATTGTGCTCTCTATTTTAGAGAACCATTAACCATTTTTGATTGTCAATCTGGAATCAATATTAAGCTTTATAAATGTGAGAACCACATACAAGATTTATGTGTAGGTACAAAAAATATATACATCTTACTAGGAAAGTCTTTTCCATCTGGATAGTAGTATTCAGTAAATTCAATATGAATAGCTGGCATTTCTGGTGGAAGATAAAGTGACTTTTTATTGCAAGAAACCAGAGTTTTAGGGGAAGAACGACACTGGTCTGCTGTTGAAACCTGTAAAAGATAAAAAATTAACTTCACTAATACATTACATTTTATAAATCATTAAGCATTTGCAGTTGCAAAGCACCGCCCCCTAGTAGGGTAACATTCCACTGCTCTCAGATGTAGATCCCCACCTACATAAAGAGCAAACAAAGAAATATCCAGTTGTCTTGTAGTAGGACTCTTCTGCATAGAACAGCAGCACATGAACACTACGAGGTATTGATGGTACCAGATCCCCTTCACTCATGTGAAGCAGGTCACTTTCAAAGGCATTCAGAAGAAGCCCAGAGCAAGCTGATATGTTTAGTGTAAGCACTACACTTCCTATATAAACAATTATGCTGGGACATGGCATATTTGCATACCAGCTCTCCAAAAGGATCTCATATCTAGATGATAAGGGACAGATAAGCTAGATAAGTTTATTACACAAAGTGCCATGATGTCCTTGTACTGTCAGAAGGACAGATTCCAGAACACAGGTCAACAGTGAACTGTATATGGCTAAAAAAAAGGTTTTCAGCATGTAACTAGCACAGATATGTAGAATGACACGTATATTTGGCTGTGCCCAAAGACTCTACTTTACAGGAGAATCAAGACACCCCAGAACAAAAACCTACCACTTCCTGTTTCCTTCCGGTGTAAACTCTGACTCAAGAGATCACATTTTGACATACATTTGACCCTGACTTTCATGAAATGTACCACAGTTAAAAAATACACATTGTCAAAACAAAGCTCTCTCATCGAACAATCAGCAGGTCTGACTGCTAATCTGAAATTAGCCAACTGTTTAATATTGAATGTATGATGATATACTTCTATTAGTTTCACTGGAAATAATGAATAGATAAGTGTTATAAGCCTGCTTCACTCAACGTAGCTGCTCTCAAATTGCAAACATCTCTGTATTAACACAAATTTAAAGTAATGGCACAGACAAATCTATATAGAAAAATAGCTTTTTGCAAATTGTATAGAAAAAATGACATTAAAAAAATTGAAAAGGTAGCTGTGTAGGAAGGAGAAGGAGACAAGCATCTGATCACTAGAAGACAAATGAAAACACTGACAGTACAAAGCGATATTATAAAAATGCCTGAAACCCAGATGAAGGCTCCTGGAAGCAAGCTCAAACCTCCCGCACTACCAGAAGTGATATAACCTTGGAAACTGGAACAAGAGCAAGCAGAGGTAACAATGACCAAGGGAACACACTAGGTATTTTAGGATATGAAATTTAGCTTAGGTCCTCCAATACTACTACCATTTCATCTTAGAACTGTATTCCTTCTCCAGTTGCCTCTTATCTGCACCAAAAACAAGCAATTAAAACTGCTAACGGAAACAGATCAAAATTAATGTTTAAAAATGTCTACTCAAAATATCACTGGGCAAAAGGGCTATTGGGGAACAAAAAAAACCTTAATTTAACATTTCTTCAAAACAAAACAACAAACTATGCACTCAGAAGAAGATATAAATAAGAGAAGNAAACAACAACGACAACAAAAAAAACCCACTAAAATACTAGGTACCTAACAAAGTACAATGAAGAATGAAACTCTAAAAAAAAAGCCACAACCTGTAAATGTCAGAATTTGAGGAATGGTAGAAACTGGATCCAAAACATAATTGTGATAGGTTACCTTATATAAAGTCAGTAAGGAAACACGTACTAATTTTAACATAGTAGAAGCATGCCCATGGAGGTCTAATCCAATAATGAATGGAAAGACTTCTATTACATTTCAACGGACTTTGGACCTGCCCTCTAAAAAACATAGTTACATAACAGTCAAGGGCAAAGTAGTCCTAGTTTTACAAGCTCAAAGACATGTACCTGATATATATTGAAATCTGCAAGTCTAACCACAACAGGACTAGACATCAGTTTGCCCTTTGGCTGCTGGGAGGTTCCTTTCGGTATCTGTTCCTTGCCTGTAGGAAAGAATAGTGATGGAATCAATGAAAACAACAGTCATCTTTAGGATAGCTTTAATATTTAATGAAATTAGAGCATTAGTGATGCAAGCAAAGTACCTGTTTGTGGCTTTTGAGGAGATACATCAGATGGTGATGTGGTAGGAGAACTTATAACTTGATCTTTCACAGCCTGCTTCAGCAATTCAACATTGCTTTTGAATTCGTTTAATAATTCTTGGGCCCATCCACTTCTGGTTTTAGTGGCATCACTATAATGCATCCAGTGATTGCAGCTGTCTCCTGCAAACAAGAGGAATGGGGAAAAATACTATCTCATCTTATTTGTAAGTTTGCTTCTAACTGGGTAACAAGTTTTCACTACTTCACTACTGTATTTTATTCAAAATATAATCCCTTTGCATTCTGCAATTACGGAACAACAGAAGTTATAACAGATGTTACAACAAGTTACACGTTGCATAAAAGCAAGTCACAGTTTCATAAATTTGCTCAGAAAACTACATAACATTGCTACCTATCTTTTAACACCACTAATGCTAAAAACATCATTGGATATTTGCAGTTCAAAGACATTTGATGACACACTGATTTCATATGTTAGAAGACGCAAAAAAATAAGAAAACAACCATTTGTTTCACTGGAAAAAAAAAGTGAGAGCCAGCAACAGGAGAATGTTCCCATGCTCCTTCTTTCTAATCTCATCTTTCTCACCAAAACTTTTACCTAAGCTGTTGTCGGTCCCTTTTCAGAAATTTGTTTTATCTCTCTCACACCTACATGGCACACAACCAAGTAGAAAGTCCAATCAGTACTTCAACACACAGCCTTAAAAATCAATACCAGTGGAAATTCTTTTATTCCTAACATGTTCTCATTTAAACCACTGAAAGAAATTGATCTCTCTTCTATCTCTGTAAAAACATTATTGGACAGATTAGTAGACTAAGTACGCAATATAAACTTCTACCAAGTGATACATTGCTTTGTAACTATCAGCATGTGAAAACTTGCTTCATTTTGAACTTAATGTGGATTTGGAAACTAACACTGGTATGAGTAAATATAGTTGGTATTAGAATAGGAAAATGACTTGGAAAAAAATTTGATTTTGAATCTGAATGCAAAGATTTTAGCATGGAAGACACTGTAAGGGAGAAATGCACCACAAGAGACAACATTTTTCCCCATGCTCCTGCCTCATAGCCTTTTTTGATGGTTATTTGCATCTTTCTAGCTAAGGAGAAGAGAAGGGAACAGGGAAGAAAACAGAGTGCAAGAAGGCAGAGGTACATTAAATTCAAGTCTGTGAAGCAGTGTTTTTCCAAAACAGGGATAAAGTAAGGTCACCTCAGACATATGCACATAAACTACAGGACAGCAGCATTAAAGGGAATGGTCTCATACCCTTCTGGAAAGTCAGGATGGGTGGGTGTCTCTCTGAAGCACCTGTACACTAACACATGCAGCATGAGGAACACATGGGAGGAGGAGGAATTAGAGATCTGCATGCAGTTGCAGGGCTATGAACTCATTGCAATCATAGAGNTTCTGTGATTCTGTGATAGAGACATAGCGAGATAGCACATACAACTGAAATGCTACAAAGGATGGATACAAGTTCTCTGGGAAGCACAGGCTGAGAAAGGAAGGATGAGGAGTTGCCCTTACTGTGAGAGCAGTGGGAATGCATAGAACTCTGCCTCAGGATGGATGATCAGCTAGCTCAGAGCTTACAGGTCAGGGCAGACCAACATGGATGATGATGTGGTAGATGCCTGCTAAAGACCATCTGATCATGGAGACTATGAGGCACTCTTCAAGATGACTGGAAGTAGTATCATATTCACAGACCCTGGTCCTCATGGCAGACTTTAACCACCCCGCTATCTGCTGGAATGTCAACACAGCATGACACAAACGATCTATATGGTTTCCAAAGTGCATCAGTGAAAACTTCCTAACACCAGTAGTCAAGAAGACAAAGACAGGACATGCTCTGTTGGACCTCATTCTAACAAAAAAGGAAAATCTGGTCAGGGATGTGAAAGTCAGAGGCAGTCTTGGCTCCAGTGATCATGAGATTGAGAGTTCAGGATCCTGAGGTGAAGGAACAAGGCAAAAAGCAGAACAACAACCCAGGACTTCAGGAAAACAGACCAGTGTCCTTGAAATAATTTCACAGTATATAACCTTGGATAGAAGAGGGGTCCAGGAGAGCTGGTGGATTTTCAAGAATCAACTCCAAGCTCAAGAAAAGCAGGAAATTGAGCAAAAGTAGCAGGAGGCCTCTGTGGGTGAACCAGGAGCTCCCAATTAATTTCAAGTATAAAAGGAAGGGTACAAGATGTAGAAGTAGCACAAGGTGACCCAGGAAGAATATGGAGGATGAGGCTAGGAATGCCAAAGCTAGCCTCACAAGCTGACATGACATCTGGTGAGACACACAAAGGGCAACAAGATACACTTCTACAGGTGTATCAGCAGCAAAACGAGGACTAGTGAAAACTTGGGCTTGCTGCTCAATTAGGAAGGGAACCTGGTGACAAAGGACATGCAGAAGACAGAGGTACCCTGTGCCTTCTTTGCCTCAATCTTCACTTCTAAGACTTACCTTCAGAACTCCCAGGTCCCTGAGAGCCACGTGGAAATGTGGAGCAAGGACGCCTTCCCCTCAGCAAAGGAGCGTTAACTTAGGAAATATTTAAACAGATCAGACATGCACAAGTCCACAGGATCCTGATGGGATGCACGTGAGAACTGGGAGAGCTGGCTAATGTCATGGGGAAGCCATTCCAAATAATCTTTGAAAGGTTACTAGTTAATGGTGAACAAAAGAGGTTCCTAAGGACCGAAAGAAAGCAAGTATTATTCCTATCTTCAAGAAAGGGAACAAAAGGAGGCTCATCAGCCTCATCTCAATTCCTAGCAAGGCAACAGAGCAAACAGTCCTGGAAACCATTTCAAAACACATTAAAGACAGAAGTGATTGGGACTAGTCAGCATGAATTTATGAAAGACAAGTCATGTCTCATGAACCCTGTAGCCCTCTACCACAAGATGGCTGGCTTGGTGGATGAGGGAAGAATAGTGGATGCTGCCCTACCTTGACGTTATTATCTTGACATTAGCAAAGCTTTCAATATTGTCCCATAACATGCTCATTGACAAAATGATGAAGTATAGACTAGATATGTACACAGTGAGGTGGACAGAAAACTGTCTAAACTGCTGGTTTCAAAGCACTGGGATCAGCAGTATGAAGTCCAGCTGGAGGTAGTCATTAGTTGTGTACTCCAAGGGTCAACACTGGAGTTCATTAATGACCTGGATGATAGGACAGACTGCAACTTTGCAGATGGTACAAAACTGGGAAGAATGGGTAATATGCCAGGTGGTTGTGCTGCCATTCAGAGGGACACAAAAGTCTGGAAAAGTGACCCAACAGGAAGTTCGAAAAAGGGAAATCCAAGTCCTGGACAGGAACAGTCCCATTCAACAGTACAGGCTAGCGTCTGACCAGCCAAGAAGCAGCTTTGCAGAAAAAGACTTAGGAGTCTTGGTGGGCAACAAGCTGAACATGAACCAGCAACATGAACATACCAGGCTTGTTTCCTTGAAGCAAACAAAGCCAACAGTATCTTGGGTTGCTTAGGAAAAATACTGCCAACAGGTCAAGGGAGGTGATTTCTGCCCTTTGCTCAGCCCTGTTGAGACCACATCTGGAGTACATGCTCCAGTTCTAGGCTGTCCAGTACAGAAAGGCCATGGACTTACTGGAGCAAATCCAGCAAAGGTCATAAAGTTACGTAAGAGACTGGAACAACTGTCAGACAAGGCAAAGTTGAGATAGCTGGAACTGTTTAGTCTGGAGAAGAAAAGACTCAGAGGAATCTTATCAGTGTGCATAAATACCTGATGGGGAAGAAGTAAAGAAGATGGAGTCAGATTCTTCTCAGTGGTGCCCACCAAGAGGACAAGAGGCAAGAACCATAAACTGAAATATAGGAAATCCCACTAAAACAAAACAAACAAACACTTTTCTATTGTGAAGGTGATTAAATGTTGGACTGGGTTGACCATTGTCAACCCAGGAAGATTGTACGATCTCTACCCTTGAAACGATTCAAAACCTAACTAAACACAATACTGGGCACTTTACTTTAGTCAACCCTGCTTTAGTTAGAAGATGTAGAGGGTGGGGACTGGACGAGAGAACCTCCAGAGGTCCCTTCCATCTTCAACTACTCTACAATTCTATACATGGAGATATCACTGCCACATTTATCAGTACCAAAGTGAAGAGATAAGCCAGACTATAACAAGAAAACAGTATTTTATTGGAGCTGGCACTGATGTTGATACCATCTGAATTTATTGCTGGTTACCCAGGAAGATAATGCTATCCAATTTCTCATATTGTCTCAATGTATCAGCTTGATCAAGAATTTCCTGGACTGCAAAATGTCTTGCATCATGGCAAGGCAGTAGCTTTCTCTGATGGTCATCAAGCAACACATCAGCTACACAGACAATGGATCTGGTACAACCTTCTTTGAGAGCTGTTCTGAGAGGAGAAGGGACGGACTGCTGTACAGACAGGTTTAAAACATCCAACCGCTTGGCTTATGCTTGGATTACCACAGGCAATGGACCCGCATCCTGCTTCACTTTTCTTAAGTATTATGAAAGGCTAATTGCTGGAAGGATTGCTGCTCAATGGATTAGAAGCTTATCTTACAGCATTTATGCCTCACACACTCCCATTAGTCTTGCTGTGGTCAACAACAAACTAACAAACAAACAAACAAGAGCCCCATCTGCAAAGATTATTAAGGGTTTTTTCCAGAAGGGTTAACTTTAATTCCCAGGAAGACTATATCAAAAGAGGCTTTTCTAAATATTCCGTAGGCCAGAGAAGAATGCAGCTGGAGAACAGTCTCAGAGGCATGATTTTCTCTACATGGGTAGAGAATTCCCTCTGAATTTCCAAAATTAATATTTTTCCCTTGCATAAAGGTTCTCTCCTACCTGTGACAATAGTTTGTCCATAGAATTGACACATTCTAATACAGCGACAAGATGACAATTTCTTAAAGTGGAAAAAAACTTTCTGGCACATGCCCTTGTCCCCTCCACAGACATCCTATTGGACCAGAGATGATCACCTTCGACAGGGTTTTGTCCTATCTTATTAGAGAGACCTTAATTTCTGCTTCTTAAACATGCTTGTATAGAACACCAATTAAGACTGCAAGAGAACACTACCTTCAGAGGCACTACAGATGACTTCTTCCATCTCTAGTTTTATGTAGCAGGAGTAAAGACCCACATATACATTACTTCTAAAGCATTCTCAGTCAGCTTCTCACATGCTCATTCAAGATCCTGCAGTGCATGCTTCAACCTGGCTTCCTTCCAAAAGAAAATCTAATTATTATTTATTTCCCTTCCTCTACGTTTTCTCAGAGGAGACCTCACAGAAAGCATAAATAGTGAAGTCATGCTTTCACCTAAACACAGAAGGAATCAGAAGTGAAAAACAGTACACGAAAAACAGAGCTGAGTCACAAGACAGGCTTGTATTAAACACCTGTAACTTAAGTTCTCGCTTTCATATGAAAGGAAATCAACATCACACTTTTCAACTGACATCGAGCTAATCTATGGAAATGAATATGCTTATCTAACCTACACTGAATTACAAAACATTTTGTAACACTATACTTCCTGCTTATGAATGAACTAGATCAACATTACAGGATTCCATCCACAACCAGGAGTGACAAGAGGGACCTCTGGCAACTTACTGCTAACTCATATTTTAAGGCATGGGGACATCACTCCAGAGTGACTGGATTGTGGTTACAAAAAGCAAAGCAACTTAAACTCCCTCCACTGAATTGGACTGCATTTGATCTCAACTTCAACCACAAACTTCTTTCATCTCTTCTTTGTTAATAGCTGCTGGAATTAATTTTTTTTTTTTTCAGATTTCTGAAAAACATATCTACTAGGAACGATTTTTACTAGGAATGTTAGGTTGGAAATTTGTAACATCCATTTAACAACAATTCCCTAAAAAACCTAAGAAAAAAGGCTGCACAACTAGCTCCCTAACACACAAGCATTCTTGTTTAGCAAAACAAGAAAAAAAAAAAAAGCATATTAAGTGGCCACAAAACAATAGACTTCTACATGGAAAGAAGTCTGCTATATTAGAAGGCTGCATCTTGACTCCTGCAGGTATCCAATTAGTGAATTCTCAGTCTGCTGTACTGTCTTTTCCTGTCAAAACAATTATTTCCATGTCAGAAATGCGTAAACACCATTTTGTTGCCCAAATGAAACAGTGAACAAGAAAACTGTTTGGGCTAGAATAGCTCATTTACAAGAATTCAACTGGTTCCAGGTTGTTGCTTTTGTTGTTTAATTTTGCATATAGAAGGTACATATTCAAGTGTTTATAACATTATTATTCAAACCATATACACATACAATTCTTTTTGTTAGTACTTCAGCTACATAGTTACATTCACAGGTAAATCACAAAACATTCATTTTCATACCTGCTTTGTGAAATGGGTAATAGTCCACCGTTAAATAGCTGAAAGAAAGCTGCATGGCCCCTCCTGTTACACGCCTATTTGAGTCTGCAAAATAAAGTAATGCTCAGTTTTGCAAACCTTGGATTTAGAATGGTAGTTCTCATGTTCATGCATTTTCTGAAACAGCTAACAGTTACTCCCTCTTTCCCTCTACTAGCTCTCATTACAACCTCATCAACCTTCCTCAAAACTTTCATTCAGGTGGTCTTTACAGCTTTCTAGAGATCTTGTAAAAAGAACACCACGTTCCATGCTCAGTCACTACTAACAAACTGCATATTGCTTTAAACGCCACCAAAAAGTCAAGGCAACTCTTTGAAACATTACTGCAGTTTTCCTGAAATGAAAACTTTTCACACTGAAGATTATGATCAGTAATTCAAAGACAGAGTGACTTTCAAGAATATTGTAAATATAATCTGCTTTCTTATCCAACAAGATACTATTGCAGTGAACAAGGTTTCTGAGTACTCCATTCTGATTTTTCCACTGTGAAATTTAAAGCTTCGTGGCAAAATATATGGGATCCAAAAAGATATCTTGCTGAGAACAACAAATTTCAACTTCAGCAGATACAGGAAATGCATTTACTTCTAGACAGTAAGCCTTATGCTCTGCAGATGTGAAAGTATCTCCCCAAATCAGGAAAATACATTCATTAAATTCTAAGTTTTTTCACTCTCTTTTTCAGTGGACCTTGTATCCCTCTATACATTTTCCAATGACTAGCCATCTCCTTGAATATACACTGATAAGTCATCCTCTTCTGATCACTTTAGAAAGCATGAAAAACATCATTTGTCCTATTTTTTTTGTGTGATCATAAGCATGGTGCACTGCAGTAGCTTTTCATTAATGAAGTACACATGCTACAGACAAAATAAGGCCTCAGAATACATTTCATTCTTCCAAATTGCAGAACATCCTAAATTCTTTAAATCAGTAACAGAGAGGGCTGCTCGTTTATTAGTCTAAACTATCTGTATTTTGAAAGGAATGTTACACAAGCAGATCTTACAGTGACCCTTTCAAGCCAGAGTACTGCCACTACATTCCTGATAACCCAACTAGCTTGCATGTAAAGGAAAACGGCAGAAACAGACTGGACAGAATCAGTTCCTAGCAGACAGGAAAAGTACTGAAGCTACTTGTGCTATTAGCAGTTTTGGCTGTATTTATTCTAAAATAATTGCAATAATAATTGCATTAATAATGCAACATTGTCCTGACAGAGGCATCTAGCCAATTTTAGATGTGTCTAGAGACACAGGAAGACAATTACTCTAAAATAGAAGCTGTTAATTAACATTACTGGATTCTTGAAAATGTACAATTATGGTTCACAGGTATGTTACTTAAAAAATAAATAAAATAGTTACCTTTTTCTTTAGAATGGATATCATCACATATATGAAGGTCCAAATGGGAAATTACTAAGTGATGAGAAGTTTCCTTGACATCAAAATCATTAAACAATTTTACTATCGCATCATTTTGATCAGGCGCTGCCGTAGTCTGATGCGCTTTCACCTGCTGAGAGCTGGGTGCAGGAACAGAGCTCTGAAAATATTTAATCATATCAATTTGTAAAAGTTTATCCTTCCCTTCAAGCATAAAGCCATCATAATTTTTTTCTTACCTAAAACAGGCTATTCAAATATGGAAAAATCCACATTATATATATATGTATATATATAAGCACTTTGGATCATTAATGAGATTTAAAAGTGCTGTTTTAGAATACAGCTAAGTTGAATTAATGGTCAGGTGTCACAAAGAGGCATTGCTGATTCATGCCCCCTCTTTCCTTTCTCCCACGTCTTTACACCCTGACAACTGCAGCACTGGTATTTCTCTAGCTTTTGTTGCAAGCTGCTCAGGAAACCAAACTAGCAGAAAAACATCTCTTTGTTGGGCTCATTGCTACTAGTTTATTTCCCCAAACTACATTGTTATCGGGTCGAACACAAGCCAGCTCTGGGACAAGGGAATTGGCAAAATGTGAGTACAGAGAACTGAAGAATCAGGACACTCCTGCTCAGTGACAGCTAGCCATTTAATTGCTGTAGCTGAACTACCAAACCACTTTGCAAGTCATCAGGACCACCACAAGTACTGAACTCTGCATTACAGTACACTAGCTTTATTGTATGAGATTCTACAGTCCCAGTCCGTATTCCACCAGTCTGAGCAATAAACTGCAGTTTGTTTTTACAGGACTATCTTTTGTCAGTGTATTTGTGCTGCTTCTTCACAGACAAAAAGAGATCCTCCCCACAACATTCACAAACAAAGCCCAGTTGATCTAGTCTGCTACACGTGCTAAAAGATGACAAAGGTTTATGTACAACTATCTTAGATGCAGCATAAATATCTCATCTATGTCAGCAGATATAAGTTAGAAGTAAGATTCTTTTTCACCATGTATTCCAACAAGAGAGCTGCATGAAGGAAAGCTCTTACTAAAACCTAGTATTTCAGTACCATGAAAATAAACTGGACAAGCACATTACATTAAGTGCATCTATTCACACATTAAGGTTACTTGGGTGTCTCTCAAATTTATTTTTAATTATTAACCAGAAAATATTTTGAGAGCAAATTTACTAAATAATTAATCAAGTAAACACATAAGTCAAAATACTTTGTACACGGATAAACAAATACAATATTTTCTTTTCTGTAATTGACGCCAGTATACAAAATTTTGTAAAATAAAGTTTTTATACTACTGTGATCATTCCTGATGAATATTTTGAATTTACAGTTGAATAAAAATGAGTAACTTGCATTCTCAAAAATCACTTAACACAACTAATGACACCGTACTGTATTTTAAAACACTTGATACAGTGAGGCAACCAATCATACCTGTGTTGTTTCAGAAGCCAAACTTTTTCTCTGTTCCGTTGATTTCTCTATGGCTTCACTAAGAGATTTGGCGTACTGCACCATGGCTTTCAACTGGGAATCAGTCAAAACCCACAACAAGTCATCCAGAATCAGAACCAGTTTTGATGCCACTACATTACAGTCCTTTAGCTGAAGAATAAAGATTTAAGTAAGTCACGTTTCTGATATCAAACATAAAAAAAAGTTGAATAAAACCCCACACTTCCTAAAGAGCAAATTTCTTCCATATTCAATACAACTTAAGATATATTTTTATTATTTCTCTTACTAACTAAAAAGTTCCTACAGTATACAAAGGCACCTATACTTGAGCCTCACTTTTTATTTGTGTGGTGTACATTGAATACTAAACTGGTTATCTAACCATAAGTAATAAAAATATCGCCTGAATCTAGAGAGGCAAGACAAAATGCATCATCATAAGTTAAGCTCTGGAAATTAAATTATTTCATTAGTAGGACCTGTGCAAGGTCTTCATCTTTAATTTATTTTTTCCAACACTACTTGTCCACTTTAGTCTTACTGATTACATGTTATTAAAAATTTAGTTTAGGGAATTACACCTTTTATATGGATTAAAAAAAGAATTTACTATGTGCATTTATGCATGGAAAATATGAGTTAAATATGATTTCATAAAATAATAGATATGTCAAACTTTTCAAGTTTACCCTTCTTTTAAGTGTGACCCTAATTTTTGATTGGTTTGTAATCAGTCGAACCGGAGCACTCATGATTTCATGCTTCGAGCTCTGGATTGCATCCGCTTCTATTCTGATCATCTGCCAGTTGATTTCTTTAAAAGTCAAAACCTTTAAATGGAGACAAAGAAAAAGAGACCTTTATGAAATATAAGTTTATTTCCAAAGTATGTGTGTATGTGTGGATGCATGGATCTATAGATACACACACACACACGTCCTTCATGCAGAGCTATATGAACAGAACAAGTACATTTTACTCATTTATTCCGCCTACAGGTGTCAGGAATTAAAGCCTTGATCCTACTCACTACCTCCAGGACTGACACATGACTTCCAAGCAGGCAGAGCTAACAATCCGTATTTAAAATATTCAGAAGATAAAGCATAAAGTTATTGCATACTAGGTTGCTTTTGGTATAGAAAAAAGATTTGTCTAGCGTGGTCTCAAAATGCTCCNGGTGCACTCGATCCCACTGTCCATGTCACCAACAAAGATGTTAAACAGCACTGGTCCCAGTACCGATCCCTGAGGAACACCACTCGTCACTGGTCTCCACTGGGACATTGAGCCATTGACCGCCACTCTCTGAGTGTGGCCATCCAGCCAGTTCCTTATCCAGCGAGTGGTTCGTCCATCAAACCCATATTTATCCAGTTTATCAAACAGGATGCCGTGCGGGACAGTGTCAATGCTAAGTGTCAAATGCTAAGTCCTTGTATGTAAGAACAGAGTGAGGAAATCTATAAGAAAGTAGGGGGTTTTGAGTATTTTGCTTTAATTAAAAGAGAAAGTTGAATATTAAGTATATTGCAGGCTATATAGACTCCACAGACTCTGAACTCATGAAATGGATTTCTAGAAGACAGAGCAAGCAAATGTAAGAGTAACGATACAAGAACAGCAAGTAGAGTTGGATACTTAAAGCAAAATACAGGAAAATGATTGACTGCCCAGCAGCGACATGGAAAACCATGAAATGAACAGGACATTAGGAAAAAAAAAATAATTCTAGTTTCCCTAAAACTCCCTCCTATATAACTCTTCAAAGAGTCAAGATCAGCCATGGGGAAAGAGGAAGAGGGAAGAGTTTGTAAGGTATGTTTTATATTTCAGCCACCATTCTCTTGTCATTTTGGAAACCGTACAGCTTATACCCTACAAATATTAGCAGATACTTCAGTAAAACAAACTCTGTGTGTTTGGAAAGTAGATACACACAATGAAGTGAAAAAGATGTAAAAGGCAAAAGGAAAATACTGCTTGTGGAAAAGCAGAGTATATAACCTCATCCAGGAGATGCAGTGTGAATAGAATCTCCTTAGAATTTTTAGGAGCTTCATTATAGTAAGAGTGTAGGTACAACACAAACCCAGAAGCATTTACTCCCTTAAAATGTTATTTAGCACAAATCATATTTATAGTACAGTGTCAGTTTTTTTCTATCACCATTTACTTTAATGCCATTTACTGCTAACAAATCACGCTACAGTTCCTAAAAGTTTGCGTTCTCAGAGCTCAAAAAACAAAATGGAATATTCCTCAAGGAAAGCACTGTTGTGTATGAGACACGATGCAAACCATCAGGAAAATAGTTTTTAACTTATTTTTGTGGTGTTTTTGACTGTAACATTCTCTTGGGGTTTCTTCCCCTATGTAAAAAGTAACTACCACTCTCCATAACTGAGTAAACTGTTTTCTCGGGAATAATCACCCCTACATAAATTTTACCCACGTTTGTTCAAAACATCTGTATATCCCAGATATTTCTCAATGCAATGTACATTGGGTGCTCCAAAAAAGTAATGCCTCCTATATATATTTCCTTGGAAACTACAACAGCTACAAAGAGCACAATAACACTGAGCAAATTCTCAGCTACAAAACTCTGTTTTTCAACATAGTCATCACTGTTAGCTAGACATTCTTGCCAACCAGGAACAAGAGCCTGCATGCCATGTTTATAAAAATCTGCACTAGGAGAGGTGACCCACTGTTTCACAGCTGCTATGACAGCATCATTGCTACAAAAACATTGCCCATGCAGTCCACCTTTCATCAGCCTGAATAGACAGAAGTTGGAAGGCACCAAATCCAGACTACATGGTGAGTGTGGAAGGACAGTCCAGCCAAGACTGGCAATGTGCTCCACAGTCTTCAAACTGGCATGGGCCCTGGTGTTATCATGTTGCAAGAGGAAGGTTGTCTTTTTCTCTGGCCTGACTCTGGAAGTTCGACCCTTCAGCTTAGTCAGCATCACAATGCAGTGGGCAGATTTAGTTATTTCCAGAAAAATATTCACTCTTACATACGAATTTTATAACTCAGTTAAACCTGTCTAAAAAAAAAAGTCCTTATTAGGCAGACTTTCACAATCAAATAAAGGACCTGCTAAGTCTTTGAAAATTAAAAAACACACCACTTATCCTTCCATATTTAACATTCCATTCTTTTTTCTTCCTGCAGTCTTCATGTTTGCTGCAGTTTACATTTTAAAATGGCCACAGTTCTGGAGAATGTAAAATTGGAACAATACATACGCTTGCTCTGTTTTTTTGCTCTTCCTTAAGCATCCGACTTTGGCTGTTGCTAGAGACATAACCCTTGATCTGACTCACATCTACTTTGTGTTCCTAGAATACGGCTGAAATTATTGAGTGCAGTGTCTCTATTCTTATTAACAACATGTTTCTTAGACTGTGCATGTTTGCAGTTCAACTACCTCCTCTTCTGACACAAAAAGAATATAAAAAAAATAGCAAAAGATAATATTTACCTCTCCACGTTGAGCTTCTTGTATCCTGGTAAATCTCAGGTCAGCATGCTCCCAGTTTGCATTTACACTATATATTCTTAGCTGGGAAAGTTCAAATGAAGCATTAAAGGCTTTTGCACCAATCCTTATTACAATGGAGTTCACTGAAACTGAAATTCCTTCTACCACTTTTTCAGCAAAGCCATATTCACTAGAAGGTGAAATGCAAATGTATTAATTATGCATATAATGAAATGGCACAAATTGCACCTATTAAACAGCTGAAATGTAACATGATTCAGATCATAAGATCCTAATGGATTCTCCAGTTAAAAAATTTTATTACATATATTTGACCAACTTTACAGTGATTTCTTCTCCATTCTATGATCCTAATCTCAAAACAATCATTGAAGAACATATTTTGGACAATGATGAATCTCTATGACCTATAATAATTAATGCAATTTTCCACGGTAAAAAAAATTGTGCATAATTGATATATTTATAACAGATTTCATTTATTTTTATGTATTTAAAAGAAAACAGTCTATGCTATTACTCTTTTATAAATACGTAAGGAGCTATTCACGCCAAACTATCTGACATTTCCAGTCTGGCTAGTATTTACTTCTATGAGGTAAGTCATACTGCCAATTATAAGTAATATACTATTTTGTATATAAAAGAGGTTCGGTTTCATTCTATAAATAAAGGCATCCTAAAAGATCAAGCAGTTGCAATTAATTCTTTAAAAAAAATCTTAACTATTCTGAATGTTGTAGGCTAGTGAATGAAAATTTCTATTTTATGTATTCTTTTAATATCTGAAATTATTTGGCTTTGGTTTTTTCCTGCTTGTTTATGGTTTGTCATTCCTTTTCCTTTTTATAACTTTCATCCTACACAGAATCTCTATGGCAATGATTTTCAAGCTGTACTCTAGGAGACAGACCCATGGATCACAATAAGCATTACGCAGAAGTTAAAATAAGAAAATCAATTGCATCACCAAATTCATTTCTCTGTATATGGGTCCCTATGTTCATTGAAAAATGTTTTGAGTCCATAAAAAGATTGGGGGAGGGCAAAAAAAAGATGTGATGGCGTACTGTCCCCCCAAAATTATGTGACATTTGGGCTACATAGCATGCATTATATCTTTCAGAAAGATTTTGATGGTAAAATAAAGGGACTAGAATTTTAAAATGCCATACTAATAAGTAATGTTAATAATGTTTATCAGACAAAAAAGACGCACAAATCCAAAAATTGTACAGATTTTCCAAATAAGTTGAAAGGCAAGATATATATATTTTTAACTAAATATATCAAATGAAATTAGTATATTATTGATGGAGTAGCTACACAAAATGAAACATTTCTAGCAAGTTCCATATACAGTTCAGATGTTCTTTCCCAGGTTAGGTCTTGTCCTAGTTTCAGCTGGGACAGAAGTTGGTTTTTCTCATAATGTCTGGCATGATGCTATGTTTTGGTTTTAGGAGAAAACAATACCAATAACACACTGATGTTTTTACTTGTTGCTGGGCAGTGCTGTACAGAGCCAAGGACATTTTAGTTTCTCAGCTTCTTGTACTGCCCTGCCAGTAAGAAAGCTAAGAGGGGGAGGGCACAAGGAGCTGGAAGGAGACAGAACCAGGACAGCTGACCTAAACTGACCAAAGAGATACTCCATACCATATGACACAATGTGAACTATAAAACAGAGGAGTTAGCCAGGGAGGGGCCACTGCTCAGGGACTGGCTGGGCATGGATCAGTGAATGGTGAGCAATTGCTTTGTGTAGCATTTGCTTCTGTGTACACATATCATTACTTCTATTTCTTTTTCTTCCTTTTCTGTTAGTAAACAGTTTGTCTCCAAACCCATGAGTTCTACTGCATTTTCTCCTGTTTCTCTCCCCCATCTCACTGGGAGAGGAGGGTAATGAGCAAACAACTGTGTGGTACTTCACTACCTGCCAGGTCAAAACCACAAGAGATCTGATATTAAACAGTTCTATCTATATACTTAACTCCAGCCATAAGTAATAAAAATTTAGAGTTGCAGTACTATATACTTCAGGAAAGATACAGGGTTTCTAAGTGTTCAACATAAATTTGAAAAGAGTACTTTAAATTTAGATTGAGTACAAGTACGAATCATCACTGACCTCTGTCCTGATGCAGTTGCTATAGGAGATGGTCCATTAGGGGCACGTGGCTCTTCACATGTGCTCATTTCCATTACAACTTTATCCAAGGACTTGAAAAAACAAAACAAAAAATGGAGACATAAGAAGTAACAAAGTAAAAAGTTGATATGACAGAACAAGGGGTAATGGTTATAAACTGGAAGAGGGTAGATTTAGACTGGATATAAGGAAGAAAATCTTCACTGTGAGGGTGGTGAGACACTGGAACAGGTTGCCCAGAGAAGTCGTTGATGCTTCCTCCCTGGAAGTATTCAAAGCCAGGCTGGATGGGGCTCTGGGCAACCTGGTCTAGTGGGAGGTGTCCTTGCCCATGGCAGGGGGGTTGGAACAAGATGATCTCTAAGGTCCCTTCCAACCTGAATCATTCTATGATTCTATGATTCTATGATATATGAAGAAGAAAAACAAACAAACAAACAAAAACACATAAAACCTTTTTCTAAATCTACACAGAATCATAGAATCCTTAGAACTGAAAGAGACCTTTAAAGGTCATCTAGTCCAACTTCCCTGCAACATACAGGGACATCTACAGCTCGATCAGGGTGCTCAGAGCTTGGTCCAGCATTCTTCATCACATCATTTTCCCATAAACTTGTGAAGTACCAGAATTACAGTATTTTAAAATTTGTTCATATATATTTTCATATTTTGAAAATTCTAACAGATCGTCCCAGTCAAATATTGGATTGCAGAACTCTTGTTTCTAGTCACCATGCGTATTTTCATAAAAAGCATTTTGAGAACGACTTGCTTTAATGCATACTCATATGGATTTTCTTCCTATATGGTCATTATTTCAGTGAAATGTTTAACACAGCTCAATACGCTGGAGTTGGACTCGATGATTCTTACGGGTCCCTTCCAACTTGGGATAGTCTATAATTCTATGTTCAGAAAATTTTAATGGAAAATATTTTAACCTAGTCCACTAAAATTCATAACAGTAGATGAAGCCCAGCGCTTCACATTTAAAACAAAATCTGTATACAAAAAAAATCTTGACTAATCCAGCAGAAGTATTTTCTAAAAAAAACCATATTCTAGTATCATTTGCAACACATTGTATTCCAGTGTAATTCCATGCTGTCATTATATTTTTGGCACTTGAGGTAGGATCCTTACAAAAGGAGCTAGGAATTAAGGGAATGAGACCACCTAAATCCTATTTTCATTGACGGCTTTATTTAAATAGCAGAGGTCCAACAAAAATTACACATATTGCATAATGACAGGGATGAAGAAGAGAATGTGAATACACCAAAAAGCAAAACTTCATTTCTAGCAACTGATAAATTCAATAATCTCCTAACTTATTCACAGTGCAACGTTTGTTACCTAAATTTGTGATAGAAGATGGGAAGTCTCTCAATATAAGGCTTATAGTCCTGCAATCTT
This sequence comes from Penelope pileata, assembly GCA_013396635.1. Lineage (NCBI taxonomy): Eukaryota > Metazoa > Chordata > Aves > Galliformes > Cracidae > Penelope > Penelope pileata. The sequence continues at coordinate 89,340 of WBMW01003681.1, read as the reverse complement.
GTCCCATTTCAAGCTCGTTAGAGACTCAACAGCTAATATTACATCCCTGACTAGCTCTGCCATTCTACCATCCCTTCTGAAGTCCTCCATTTACTCCCTCTCCAGTCAGACAAAACATACCAAAGAGTTTTGTCCTCAAATTTTATTTTTCACAGGTCAACCAACCTGCTCTACCTACTGTACTTTATTCATATTGTGTTAATTGTGCCCATCTTCATACTCTTCTCCCTCCCCAAACATTTTTCTATACTGCTGTTCTCCATGAAATGTCCTGACGACTACTACCTAGAAATTCATGGACTTGTACTCTGTATTTTCTTTTACTTCACCATATCGTGATGCTTAGAGGGAACTGTTAGCTGTTAACAGTAAACCTGCACATCTTAAAACAATTTTCTCTGTCGTCTGCCTTGCAAAACAGATGGAAAAATAAATATCTAATCCCTTACTTCAGGGAGATGGGGGGAAGCAGACATATTGCGTTTATCCTACCATTTTAAAGTTAAAGTAAGACCTTTGGAGCAATTTCCCTTGCTACATGACTCATGCAAAGAATAGTAGAGCACTGACTTCAGGACTCTCTGTAATATAAATAAAAGTTAACTGAGAACACCTGGATGTAGACACCTGTCTATTGTTTCTTCACTGGAAACTGTTTGGCTCAATTTCAAGAAACGGCTATGCAAAAAAAAAAAAAAAAAAACGCTAGGGAAAATTAGTTAAAAGGTAATCAAACTTTAGGCAGTAAAAATATCCCAACCAAAATAGTAAAAATTAAGTTGAACATTCAGGCCTTTACATTTGTCTTCCTTGAAAAATCTGGAAGGCTGTTGTACAATCTACCAGTCATCTTTTATACCAGTTTTCATTTAACACATTTGTTCAAGGAAAACTTTATATAACAAAGGTGACCTTCAAAATCATCTTAGTCTCAAAGACTGCTTAAGTAAGTTCACAACAAGCAAAGCAAACAATCGGGCCCTGTTACTGTAGGTTAGAGTACGTAATCTTTAAGAATAGCACAGCTTAAACAGATTTCCTAATTTAGCAGTTGCATCTTACAGTCAAGAGGTTGAATCATCTCACTTCAGCATTACCATGCTTTAAGCTTTGTGTGTCAGGAAAAGTGGTACAGACATTACTGCATTACGACTAGGTCACTAGCAAATCCATCAAGTATTTAAAACAACATGTTTTTTTCCAAGTCTGATTCAGAGCTATGGAATCAGAAGCACACTCAGGAACTCACTGCAAGTATGGGAGACATAACTGTCAAAGGACTATTCATTCCTAAGCCAACCCAATTAAGAAGCTTAGCCACCATCAAGCAATTTAATTCTGGTGCTACCACATTTCTCAGTGCACTTGTTAAAAATATAGAAAAAAAATAAAAGAAATAGCACTTCATTCTAATTATTTTTGAGTCCTATTTACATCTGTTACATCTTGCTTATATATAGGCCATATCCTAGGCTGTTACCGCTATCAAACCTGTTGTAACTGAGATGACTGGGTTGACTTCAGATACAGAATAGAAAAGTCCTTGGAAAAGATAGCTCTAAAAGATAAGCAGGAACTTGTAAAAGAGCAAGTTGGACAAATAACTACTTTTCAGATGAAATTAAATTCAAATGTAATTACTGATGAAGTGGACAGAAATTAGTTAACAATAAAACATTGTAATGATGTCCAAGGCCAGCCATTTAATACTACTACTAATAACACTACCAACAAAAACATTAAGATACTTTATCTTGATCTGCTGCTACCCAGAAGACATCTAGTGTCCATTAATGTTTCAGCTATTTCTAGAACAAATTTGAGAGAAAGATATAAATATTTGAGATACATTCTTTCACATATTCCAGATTTAGGAGCTGATCTCAGAACTCACCAAAGAGATGGGATGCGTTTTCAATTTTGTCCATGGTATCTGCAAAGGAAAACATTATTCTAAAGTAAAGTAAATATTAATGATACAGTGAAATAAAGCACTTAGAATGTGGTTTAGGTATGCAAATTATAACTCTTGCACTTAAAATAATATTACTTTCAAAATATCAAGTTTAACATATAATAAACTTATGCACACATTTCTTACAGGTGTTAGAAATAATACTTCAAAATTTACGTAGCACTGAAAGGAAAGCTGAGGAACAAAACAGAATCTGTTTCTTTAATACTGAGTTGTCAAGCAGCAGGAAAAGCAACACTGTCTTCTACATTCTTTCCTTTAAAAGGAAAGAAAAACCCACACGTGCTCTGGTGGCCTACAAATAAATGGATGTCTGTAACAAAGCATCAGTTGCCTTCATTCAGAAAAAAACAAGACAAACTCCTGCTAAAAAAAAAGAAAAATAGACTGAAGAACTGCTAAAATTTCACCAGTCAACTTCTGTCACAACAACCTATAGCTTCATCTCTTACTCACATACCAGAATAGTCTAGCGGAGATTATACACTTTCCTTCAACTCTTAGCAGCCACCAGGATCAGAAAAGCAACGTTGACTAGATTTAGAGTGTTTCCACATATCCCACAGAGATCAGAATCCCCCAAAGATATTTTTGGAGATAGAAAAGGAACAAGAGGGAAAGCAATAAAAAAAAGAGAAGAAATAAAGCATGGAAAAAGAGCAGAGTAAATTAAAGGGTACAGATTACCATGGGCAACTGCAACATCATACCTCTTTTTCTATATCTCTACTTCTATATCTGAACATGGAAGAACAAATTCTACTCAAAGAAAAAAATTTAAATCACTACTTATTTGCATTGTTTCTGCAGGTATTTCACATCATCATGTGAAAAAGAAAAAAATCAGTGAGATATTATTGCTTGTAACAGCTTTGTTTTTCTCTAAAATTGTATCAAGTACTTACCACAATTCTCTGTTCATACACATTTGCTCAAAAGTTTACAGGGACAGAAGGGGAAAAAAAGATTGGATTAATTACCACTCCAGCACAATAAAATACTCACCCTAATGGATGCTTTATTGCAAAAGACCTTGTTTATGGCAAGCCAGGTTGGCAGATCCAGCATGTTTTGAAGCACCTCTTGATCCAATTCTAAATTGGTCAGTTGACCTTCCCCCTTTAATGTGCTCAGGTTGATCTTGTCAGGCGACAGATTTTTGGTGAACCTAAGAAGAAACATGCACCTTAAAGCTCCAATTTGCACATAAAGCGAATGAGAGCTGTCTCGCACACAGCTAACAACCAAACTCAAAGGAATGGCCTGGCAGCACAGGGGGTGGGATTGAAGTTATCTTAGGTACTTTTTCACCCTGAAAATTACCATGGAACTTCACATTTGCTTTATCCCTCAACATTTTTGCATCTCACCAACTCCATTCACAAATACATAAACAATTAACATATTATGAGGTACTTTCTAAATTGTCCATCAACCAGAACAACAAATACTTAATTCAAAATATTTATCTACTTATCTCAAATTATATAAACTAGGCATTGAATCCAATTCACTCTTTAGTTTTTCAAAAGAAAGAAAATCCAAAACTTTTGTAATATTCCCGGAGCATGCAGGAATGGCTGAGAATTCACTCACAATGAGTAACAAAAAGGTGTTGCTTTTAAACAGTATCTTTCTATATATATACACACACTTAAAATTTTGATATGAGAAGTTTCATTTACAATATTATTTTAATCATAAAATTCAATAAAGAACCCAAGTTATATAGACAGGTACACAACAATATGGTATTTATAATACATTAGATAGCAGCTTGAAAGATTAATCTGATCGACAAATGGTAAAAAATGTAGATATTTAAAAGAGAACACATGCAATAAATTTCATTATATTTAAAAGGTGCCATGATTTGCTTATCCAACAGAACAGTCTACGTCACGGGGTCAAACGGTTGACATCATCGTAACAGAGCGCGACAAAACCATGAGCACTCTACCCTCAAGTCAACAACCACAGTATTATACCTATTACAAGCTAAAGAATAGGCTATATTTAACCACACCTTCATTCTGCCATGAAAATTTGTTTCTGCTCATGAGTGAGTCTGATTTATTAGATTAAGTAGTAGAAAATCCTGCTGTTTGCTCCACAGCTTGGGATTTTTCCCACTGAAATCCGCCTGGGCTGGTATTCCCCAGGTGGGGAGCAAAGGTCTGTCCAAAACAATTGCTCTAGCACAACCCAGATATTTCCTTTCCATTCAAGACACTGATTTCTATACAAACAATGAAGTACTTAAGGAGCCATCTCTCATGGAGAGATGGCAGACAAAGGTGAAGAAGGCTGGCAAGCTTCTCTTAACAGTTTCTAATTGTGGCTTGAAACATGGCAACAATTTTCTCAGTCCAACTGTTTTATTGAATTGTTGTGATTTGGAAGTTCATTTACCTAGCCTGACAAAATCAAAATGTCCATCTTACCATTCCTATAACATTCAGCTAGACTCATAAAAACCCATGAAATTTCATCATTTGTCATTTTAATCATAAAAAGGAACTCTCAGAGATCAAGACGTCTGGGGGTGAGGGTAAGAAAAGAAGCCTGTTCATAATTAAAAGCTCACTTATTTAAACTACATCAAACTTGTAAATACTACTAGACACGCTGCTTATTACAGAACAGTTACAGTTGTTTCTGCATTGCTTAAAAAGCATGAATTATCCAGAAGGAATGAGCTTTGATTCAAGAATATATTTTAATAATTACAGTGCTAAAAATACATTTAGATGAGGCTATTGACAAATAAATTTTCCTTGACAACTAATGTACTTCTAAAAGCTCAATTTAGAAACATTATGTGGGGAATAAAGAACTTAAATTATTCAGCTTTCCAGTTACAATCCATTGTTGCTTTTAACAAGAAAGGGTAAAGTGATGAGCTGAACAACTCTCCTCAGTAAACCATCTTGTCAATAACTGCAAAACATAAAGTCTCGTATATCAGAAATCACATTGACAGTCTCGTCTGCCTTGGCTGATTCAAATTTCTAAAATAAAGAAACAGCCAGTGAATGTTTTCAGTCACACCACAGTACATCAGCTTTCTAGATGATCATCATCTTCAAAATAACACCAATTTCTAATTTTTAAGTCACATCTACATAGCAAATGCCAAAATATTCTCTCATTACATACACACATACAGTTCCCTGAGACTCTGATGCTCTCTGTAGGAGCTCCTCTCTGGGTCCCCTACAGCTACACCACACAAGAAATACCATAACTTGGAGGCAGGTCTGACCATTAGCTTGGTCTCAACCACAGACAAAATTACAGTGAAACCCAGGAGATCTACAGGAACATGCTTTCAAACTTGACAGTGAGAAAGATACCCAAATAGCATTAAGGAGAAGAATGAAGACAATAAAGCCAATCTCAAATTCCTTTGAACATTTTTCAAGTAGACAAGATAGGAGCTAGTCCTCCCCCCAACAAGGAGCAGAAGGACAGGGAAGACAATCTCAGCAAGCAGTGTCATTTCCCCCTCCTTTTCTGCATAGGGCTGGGGTTTTGTTTGTTTTTTAGTTCTTCTGAGAGTGTTGCTTTGAATACGTTACCCTTCCTCTAGCCAGAGAAAGAGAGGAAGCTGTGTGCAGCTTCATCGAGCACAAACCAATGCAGGAGGATCTCCACCTGGAAGACTACACCTTTCATTGCAAAAGTCAGGAAGGAACTGTCGAGGTGAGTTGTGAGTGGCATTTCAGGCTTAGGCACCTCTCACAGCAGACATCTTCATTCCATAGCTGGAATGCCACTGATGAGCAGATGCTTGTGAGACAGTGGCAAATCTCCAAAATCCACAGTAACTTTGTAATGTAAGACAACCACATCTACTTTGTCTATCTGCTTAGTACAGAGCCAATTTTTCACAGAAGATGTCAACACAATGCATCTCTGATAATGCTCTGCTCCTTCTAAACTGAGTTGTTCCACAGAACATACTTAAGTTTGTCTGTTTAGCACTTGAGCACTATTTCATACTACTTCAAATAACAGGAAAATGCTTTTGTTTTGTATGGTGTCTTCTAACTCATAAATAAATAAATGAAAATTACGAGCTGGTCTATGGGAGCGGCCAGGCCTGCAAAACACTCGATCACACCAGTTAAAATTTAAAACAATTTGAAATTTCATGGATGAAGTTAAAAGGGCCAAACAAAAAGAATAACAGCATTTTCCATTTTAAACAACAACAACAAAAACCTTAGGGGCAACTACTACTCTCCACATGGCCGTGTTCCAGGATCCCACCACGGGACACCAAACCAGGGCATGCCCAGAACACGAGCCACAGACTTGTTGTGTTTCTAGTTCAGGTTCCAGTCAACTTGCTAGGAGTCAGCAAAGCCATCACTGACACTGTTACTCAGATAAAATCTGAAACTTAATATTTTAATACTATTAAATTGAATATTAACACTATCCTAAAAACGCTGTTGTAAACAGATGTTGGTGATATTTTCAAACACGCTGCCCATCAAAGTTTAAGAAGAACACAGCATGGCTTTTTAGGCTAGCAAATCATCTCAACATCTAAAGAACTCCTGTGTCTTCTTAGCACTGTGAGCTGGAATGCTTGAATTGCTTGAACTTTGAGAACTTATTAGGCTATCGTATTTCTTATACAGCTTTATATAAAAGTAGAGAGATACTTTGCATAAAGTTAATGCAGAATCTTGTTACTCTGAATAAGCACTAACCAGAAATCTTTGATCATATTTGACACAGAGAACATGTTATATGGAAAAACATCTTAAAATTCTCTGAGTTTTTCATATAATTACTTGGAATTAACAGAGTAATCAACTTTATGATATGCACACGCTCTTCTCTCCAACTTGGCTCAGGCAGACTGTTCCCCTCCACCCTGCCATTTGTTTTTCACCCTGGTGTACATTCCTTAGAACAAATTAGTTACTGCTTAAAAACTGGGTCAAACTGGGAGCAGAGGCCTAGGCAGCAGGGCCATTTGCCTGCACAACATCCCATGAGCTTCCTTTCCGAGGGAACAGACAGTGTTAAATAACCACTACTTTGTACAACCAGTGAGTAAAGGAGAACACAGAAAAGAAAAGGGCAAGAGGAACAGAAATACAGCAAGTACATGGTTGAGTTGACCAATGTTTTCTGTCACGATGTTTTGCTGAGGCAGCAAAACATCACTGAGACAATACATAGTTGGCTTGTTAATACCACAAGCTATTCTTAGCAAAACCGCTTTCATCGATTTAGTTTCAATTTAAGAAAATATCCTTCCCTCCTCAAAACACATCATCTGAGGTTTGACTTATTACAGCTGATAGCATGAATTTCAATTCTGTTTAATATCCAACTCTATAAGGTGATAAATTAATGCCATAAAACATCTGACACTTTAAATACAAGAATCCGAAAATACAGAGTTAAAAATACTGTGAGCAACTTGACACAGCTGCCCTGAGTGTTCTTATGTGGATGTGTGTAGACACACACTCAATTAATATTATTGTGCAGCTAGAAAGATGGTTCAATTTTCCGTTTACAGACTTCTGATTAAGAGTTCAGTGAAAAGCAAAGACCACACAACAAAGCACCGAAAATCATATGTGAAGCAGTAAGTTACAATCACTATATTTTAGGGCCACAATGAACAGTGATTCAGAGGTTTCTCTAAAAGAACCAAAAATTCATACAGAAGATTATTTTTCAGCTTGCACAAAACATTTTTATTCCGAAGTTTTGCTTGTAACAAGAGATGCCTGGAGTTCTGAATGGGCAGTCCACAGTGAATCTGGGGTGGGGAGGGGTGGGGGAATAAAAAACAGTGTACAGGGCAAGAAGCTATACTAAAAATCATGAGCTCATGGTTTATAGAATGGAGTCTATAGATTACATGAAGTTTAGAGTAGTGCTCTACAAAAGCTGGAGAGATGTCTTGTCAAGTTTGTCAAAAAGAAATGGCAACCTCTGAATTTAATAAAGAAATTACAGAAAGTCTGAATCACGACTGGGCATGGGACTCTCAGCCGTTCTGCACAGCTACTGAATGCATCATCTGTTCCACTCGGCTCTACCACACGGCTCCACCACTTTTTAAATAAAATCCCTTCGGTGATTTGGTCCTACATATATGCTCTAATCATGACAGACTATTAAATGTTAACATGTGCCAGATGTTTTGCTTACCTCCTATTTACAAATTAGGACTCCTTTAAAAGATGTATGGTTCAACACAACAGGCTCCAAAAAAAAGCAGCATGCCCCAACAACAATTGGCAACTGTATCAATAATAAAATAGCAGGAACTGAAAGATAACTTTTCCCTTTTAACGAGGCTAAACCAAGTTATTAGATCACTAAGAAATTTGATACAATTTCTGAAGCAAGAAACAGCTGCAGCACAATTGTAGTTCTGTGGAAGACAAAGGTTCCCATGACCCTTGGCAGACTGGAAGTCTACTATCATTCTTCTCACTGTATAGCTTTGAATTTTAAGAGTTTGTATTTACATTGAAAAGGAAAAGAAACAACTCTTTGTCACATCTGTCAGAGAAAAAAAATGAGATCACTAGAGCATTTACTGTTATGAACAATTTGCTTGCATATTTATATGCATCTCTCATTTGAAATATTGCAAAAGAAAGCTGATTTTCAGTATTTGGTCTGATCTTAAAAATCTCTACCTCTCATTTCTCACTAAGACACAGGAAAAAAAAAAAGGCCCAGAAAATGACATCATAATTCCCTCTCTCGTATTTTAATTACTGTAGCTAGAAACAGTCTCCAAGTCTCTTGAGTGAGGGTACATCACCTGCATATACTACCTTTAGGAGCACTGCTAGACATTTTCCTCATGGCACTGTATCATTAGTTATGTCCAGAAGTACCAAGATGCTTAGATCCATTTAGATGGCAGCAAATCCTAGGTGAGAAAAGACAAACTTCTGACATTACAAAACAACTCTGCGTACCACTAGCATTAAGCACAATGACCTTCAGAAGAGTTCTCAGGAGCTGTCCCTTCCTGACCCAAGCATGACAAGAAAGAAAACAGACAGACTCAAAAAAATCATACAGGATTAAAAAGGTTTAGTTGCCATTACGCAAAGGTGTCATCTAAAGACTACGGACTTTACACATGCAACAAAGTGCCTGACCTGTACTGAATACAAATACAAAAAATAAACCTTTGTGGAAGTTGTCCATTTTCATCTTTCAGATCTATTCAAAAAGGTTAGAATTGAGCAATTGTATCTTTTCTTGATACTTTAAATAAACTTCAATCAAGATGTCACAAAGGCAGCTATAGAAATTAATTATACATCAAGTGGCTCAATGTTACTAGAAATTTGTCAGGAGATCACAAGAGTAACAACATCCAATATGTCCAAAGGATAAGAGGAAACCCAAAGGCAAATGAATGTATTTAGTTTACTCACCTGCGAGTGAATTCTGTCTGTCCTAGGAATGTTCTAATTTTAATGAAGTATTTCACCCAGCGTGAAATCATTAGCTATAGCTTATCTAAGATTTAGAGTAAATTAATTTTAGCTCCACAGGCAGAGTTAAAATGCTTGATAGTTGACAGGTAACATTAAAGTCACATTCATTGAGTCCTCAGAAGACTGACCTGAGAAATTTAACAGATCAGCAAACGTCTTTGCAACAATAGCTGACTTGATGATGATGCAAGATAACTGGGTATTTGATGATAAAATTCATGGAAATTATTTGTTTTTAAGTGAAAGATGCTTTAAGGAAATAAAGATAGAAGATGAAAGAAAATTAATGAAAAACTGCCTGACATATGAGAAGGTTCAAGTACTGCTATATATAGAGAGAACAAATGGGAAGTAGTACTAAATATCACCACAAAATGATGCATGTCCTAATCTCGGATACAACACTCATTTCTTAAAATACTAAAGCCATATTAAAAATAGAGAGGATAAACAGAAAAATTAACGGTGAAGAAATGAACACTGCAGAGAAAGTTAAAAACTGATAGAAAGAAACAAACATTACAGAACATTTTAATGACCGTGAAACACCAGGATAGAACACAGTACCAAAATCAAAAGTTTTGCAGAATGAAAAATAAATAAATAAATGAAGTAAAAGCACTCATGATAGGATTTGCAGGGAGAGGTAACATCTTCTAGGCCCACAATTAGGTACAATTGAGCAGACTTTGATACATAAATGCTTCAAGTTCTTCACTGAAGTATTCACAGCACATTAGGCTTCAAATAAACACTTGTAAGGATAAATTTTAGTACCCCTGGACTAAAAACCTTGCACAGACAATAGTACTCTCACAATCTGTACCAGAAAAAGAGAATTGCCATAACACTGTAAAATCTCACCGCCCGTATTAGCAGCCTGCTAGTAACCAGAGGGCAAGTCTACAGTGGGTGTAATTTCAGAGGTCTCAAAGGCTGTCCTCCAGTCTTCATACAGAAGTAATCCACATCAGTAATGATGAGTTTTGCATGGATTCTCAAATATTCTCTGTTTTCTGCCAAAAGGCCCCTATCAGTATATGTACAGCAAGAGCTGCCATTTCCCCCATTCTCATCTAGGCTTTCACGGGAGACTCACAAATGGCAATGCCAACCGCAGCAGCTGCAACAACCTGCAGATTTCTCAGCAACATCTGTCATTACCTATGATACAAGACAGGCACCTTCCTCCACCCTCTGACATCAATATGTACAGGAGAAGGGTCTAACCCCTTTACCCATGGTTACTGTGGCCAGCCCACACAAACGCCTGCATGCTCTACTTAACCAGACCTTGCACACCTGGCAGTTCTACAGAAATTCATTTGGAGGCTGATTGCAAGAAGGAGACCTGAGTTTAGCACAACCTGCTGGATGCCCAGCATGGTGAGGATCTGCATGATCCGTGCTGCACATCATCTTGCAGAGGTGCTCAGAGGCCAAGCCCAGAGAGTGCAAGAGGGCCTTGCTGTGTTTGTGTACCATACCTGAAGCTGCTGTTCTCAGCTGGCAAGGGGTTACAGCACAGCAGACAAGACCATGACACTACCTATGACCCTACACCTTCAGGCAGGATGCTTCAGACTGGCTTCAGACTGCTATACATAACCTGAAACACGTAACTCTTATCAGGCCTTCTGACCTAGCATAGTGTAAGAACAGATCTTCCTTCCCCCACCCCCTCACCAGGCAAATCACTAATTAGGATTCTGACTCAACATCCAGCCCCTCCTTCCGTAACGTGTCACACCACCCCTCTCATCTCTCCCATCCTGGAAAGTGGGTGTCTGAATATTACATCTGCCTTTCTGATGCTTTCCAAATAATTGCTTCTATTTCATCACCGCACAGATGGGCTTTGGTGTGGACTCCTACTCAAGCTTAATTCCTGAAGACAGCTTAATACACTCATCTGTTGGCTTTAAGTCTCATTCTATACTTTCTCAAATACCAACGTCCCCACCAACTCTCTTAAGTTGACAGTATATAAATCTTCCCCTAATTAGTTCTGTATTAATACAGGTAGGAAATTATTTTCTATTTACAAAAAACAAACAAAAACCAAAAACCACAGGTATGCATTGCTTTTTGGGTACAGACAGAACTGAAACAGCAGCTGTCATCAATCGCTGTCATCTAATTATGTGCCATGCAGCCAATCTGTTCGGACATAGCCAAGCACTGCACGTCAATGAGGAGCTTACAAGATTATTATCATTCATGCAATGTTAAGTAAAATATCGCTCAATCAATTTATTTCATTTATGGTAAAACTGCACGCAGACCAATACTAGCTTCTCTACTGCCCGAGCTTTTACATACATCACTTATGCATACAAATGGTCAATACTATCAAACCCAAAATACTTGTTTCAGACATGACCATTTTCTACATGACAGACCTTAACACATTGAGCACAAGAAAATAAAATCCTTAACACGCTGAGACACCTGGGAAAGTGCATGCAATTTCTATACTGCAGGCAGCAAAAATAAGGCATGGCATTTTGAGAATTTGTTGATACTTGGTAAGAGTTACATTCCAGCCAAAATACAACATTCTGTAACTAATGCAAAGAAAAGCCACTTGACACAAAGTAATTTCATACATTAAAACAAAGAAATAACAGTGTAGCATAAAAGCATGACACCATCTGCCGTTTGGAAAGTGCACCATTTATTTATGTGACAGCAGCAGATATCAATGTGAAGTGATCAGATTTTACAACAAAGCAAGACTTTTTCTTAAGACAAACTATAAGGCCTATTTTGATTTTCAAAACAAAAAAACAGCTATTCACTTCCATAAGCCAAGTACAAAGCTGACTGATGCTCCAAACATCTATCAGCACAGAGAAAAATAAACATTAACTTACACAAAGGAATTCAGCAAGTGAAAATGGTAAACAGCAAATGTAAAGTAGCCTAAAGATACGGGGAAACACCTGAAAGATTACATTTAGAAGTTACGCATAAACACACGTTTATAATGGGATTACAGGTGTACTTCACAAACCAGTTCTACAAATTTAGTTTAGGACTTTTGTTTTTAAACGTAGCTGCATAGCAAGCAATTACTTTTTGCAGAATTCTAAGTTCCAAAAGCAAACAAAAGAGACAGAAAACCCAATCACCATTTTACAGAGCTCATTTCAGTCCCAAATTTGCATCAATACATACCACCTCTTACATTTAATCTACAAAGGTGGGAGAGGGGAAGTTACCTGAGGGCAAGGTATTCAGACAAAAGGCCCCTATTCCTGGAGAAAGCAAGTGGTCAGTTGCCACGGTTTCTGAGAAGCTTCTGGTGTGGTGCTCATTTTGGTAGTAAGGATATTCACAGCAAACCAATCTCCACCAGAGCCAGCAGGGATCGCTGCAGGGAATGGGACACAGGGGACACACAAGGGATCAAGTTCAAAGGGAAAAAGGAGTGATAGAATAATGTAAGAGATTTTTAGCTGAAGATAACTGCATTTACAACAGTTTGTTACACATTATGACATTATATAACTGAGAAGGAAAGAGATGCGTGAAGTGCTGGATTCCCAGGAGAACATCCCTTGCTGTCTGATACTACGATATTGCAGCCGTATTTAAATGAACAGCTCATGCTGAGAATTTCAATCATGCAGAAAAGATCTATATAACACAGCCAAGTGGTTTCACAGATACTTGGTATATCTGGAGTGTGAGAAGGCAGATATCCTGGACATGCAACATAAACGGCTCATTTTGAAGTGGGAGAGAACTTGTCAGTGTCATTTTGCCTACCCTGGGATTTCTCAATCCATGTAATTTGCTCCGATTCAGTGTCTCAAATATACCTATTGAAAAGTTGCACTAAAGAAACACAACTCTACACAGGTAATGGAATAGGACTTCTTTTTATTTGACTATATTTGTGGCAGTGCTATGAGGACTGGCACATTTTTGATGTTCTGATTTTAGTACATAAGAATTTTAGTATTGAGATTCTCAAAAATTAAAAAATTGAAAATATAACAATAAAAAAAGTACATTTGTTGTTAACTGCCCTCCCTTTGAAAAGATGGCTCAGCGTAAGTATCATTTGAGGTACAATATAATCCTAGCATTTGGACACTGCCCCTCACAGGCTGTTCATTAGGATATTTCAATGATGTTTAAGAAATTTATCAGAAAACTGAATTACAGATGCCTAGATATTAATTAAAATTTTTCTAAAGTCTCCAGATTCCCAAGCAACAGGAGCAGCTACAACACGAAAGTCGTTCCAGAATTAAGCAACTACACAGCTTTCAGATTCCTGGGTAGCTGGGTCCCAAGGTTGCTCCCTTGGCAGTCAGATTACAGAAGTCAGCTAGTTTCATAAAAGTTCTGGCATTAAACTGCACAGCAACCTGCATGGCTGGGAGCCTGCCTGACACCACTAGGAGCAAGGCTCCTAGATCCACGCTAGGAAGCCTGGCAGTACTGAAAGCTCTGGGTCGGGCTGTGACTCTTCTGCTTGTTACATTCCTCCCCTGTTCCTTCTAATGAAATGATGAAAAGAGGAGATCCAAGTTTTGGTTAGGATCAGCTTGTAAAGATGCATAAAGAACTTCAGGAGCTACTCATGAAGAAAGCTGGGTTCCCCCACAACCTGCCAAAACTAGACACCTGCCATGCAAATAGTTGTTAGCACTTATTCTCACAGCAGAACGCGTGAAACAAATCTTTGTGCAAGCCTCTGTAATTCTGTTAGTGTTTTATCAGGAATCTGATATCTTGTCAAATCTGCTTGTGTAAGAAAACTGAAATTAAAACAAAATACACTTCAACAAGCATCTTTCACTCAGAAATTTATTTAGTACAGAGTTTTATGTCTCTTCGATATACAAAACACCAAGGCTTCAGCAGGAAAAATCCCAAATTTCAATAAAATACAGACATGGGGTTTGGTTTGATTCCTCCTCGCAGCATAATCATTTAAGCATAAAAATTGTATTCCTCAAAAGCATCAGTTAAATACCCTTCCTCTGAAGAATGCTTTGCACTATTGTACCATCTGCCTATACATAGAGTAATCTTCAACACTATCTTAATACCGGAAACTTATTTCCCAGTAAATCTATTGTGAGAATTGCTTCAAAAGAAATGATCACATACTACACAACGAAAACACTACTGATTAATTCATGGCGATTCTGCAGATGTATTAATTTTTAATATGGATACACAAGAGTTCTCTGACAAACACAAAACTTCAGCAGAACTTTAACGGTACAAGTAAAACGTCTGCAGAATCAGCACCCAAACCGATAATGCATTTGCAAAAGTAACATAAACCAAACTGAAAACTACAAGTAAAATGCTGTGAGTTTATTTTATTAATTCAAATGCTACCAAAATCCCAAGATATCTTTATGAATGGGGACAAACAAGATTTCATAGGTTTATATTCTAATATTAATAAACGTCGTGATTAAGAATTCTACCAGCAAACTGACAATTGCTGTGTCATCTCCAAAATAACCCATGTAAGTTCAAGTAAAGCACCACAGCAATTTCAGCTTGGCCTTCTGGAAGACATCCTGCTACAAAAGCTTAAAATGCAATAAAATGTGTGAATGAAAGTACAAGCGCCAGTGAAAGTACACGTGAAAGGATTTTTCAGTTAGATTTAAAAAA